>CM054183.1:94102070-94702070 GCA_028829895.1 Sinotaia quadrata | reverse complement strand
ATTCTCTAGTTTGAAACGCTTCTAAGATGTAATTGATTTCATTGCTATGTAACGTTTGCAATACGATGACATCATCTGAGTTCACGGAACCTTGCTTTGATTGACACTTCCAGGTAGCAGACTTCAGTGCTAGCAAGAATAACAAGCAAACTTTCTCAAACTTACCTTTCCGCAAGCTGACGTTTGTAACGGATGGTCAAATCGTGAATCTGCGTGTGATTGTGTGCATGGAACCTTCAGGTAAATACATGTTACTTTTCTTTGACTTCATGCATGTGTTGTATGTAAATATAGATTACTTTTCTTAGATTGTGTGCATGGAGCCTTCAGGTAAATACATGTTACATTTCTTTGACTGTGTGCATGGAGCCTTCAGGTAAATACAGATTTCTTTTCTTTGACTTCATGCATGTGTTGTATGTAAATATAGATTACTTTTCTTAGATTGTGTGCATGGAGCTTCAGGTAAATATATGTTATATTTCTTTGACTGTGTGCATGGAGCCTTCAGGCAAATACATGTTATATTTCTTTGACTGTGTGCATGGATCCTTCAGGTAAATACATGTTACATTTCTTTGACTGTGTGCATGGAGCCTTCAGGTAAATACATGTTACATTTCTTTGCCTGTGTGCATGGCGCCTTCAGGTAAATACATGTTATATTTCTTTGACTGTGTGCATGGAGCCTTCAGGTAAATACATGTTACATTTCTTTGACTGTGTGCATGGAGCCTTCAGGTAAATACATGTTACATTTCTTTGACTGTGTGCATGGAGCCTTCAGGTAAATACATGTTAAATTTCTTTGACTGTGTGCATGGCGCCTTCAGGTAAATACATGTTACATTTCTTTGACTGTGTGCATGGCGCCTTCAGGTAAATACATGTTACATTTCTTTGACTCAGACTTTTGTTCTTTGTGTATATTAGTTCTAAGGTAAATACAGATTTATTTTCTTTGACTGTATTCATGAGTTCTCAGGTAAATACAGATTACTTTGCCGTGACTATGCACATGGTGAAACGTGAACCATACATAAAGAAAATATTTTCTTTGTTTTATTCAGAAATATTAGAACCCCAGCACTTCCAGACACATATCTGTTTAGAAACGGCGAAACGCCCTTTTCGGGATTATGATCCATTGGTCTTGTGATGAATGACACATTGGTCTTGTGATGAATGACACATTGGTCTTGTGATGAATGACACATTGGTCTTGTGATGAATGACACATTGGTCTTGTGATGAATGACACATTGGTCTTGTGATGAATGACACATTGGTCTTGTGATGAATGACACATTGGTCTTGTGATGAATGACACATTGAAGTTTGACACATAAAAACATTTTTTCTGTTGAGATTAAGGTTATTGAAACGTGAATGCTGCAAGAGTTAATTCAATGTACATTTTGTTACCTGCCCAGACAATTTCGTTTTAACCGTGATCATCAAGTTCATAAGTAAACAAAATTATGCGCGTGTAGCCTGGGTGCTTTCCTACTTGCAGTTAAGTAGTGGCTATTGGGTATGTAAATTTTATCGCCAATTAGATTTAGTGTATATTTTCCTTGGTGATTAGGTCAATTTTATCGCCAATTAGACTTAATGTATATATTTCTTGGTGATTAGGTAAACTTTATCGCCAATCAATCTTGATGTGCTAATTTTCCTGGTGATTAGGTAAACCATATCGCCAAGCAAGTTTGACGTCATGTAGTACCTTGTTGACAGGTACACATAACACCTAGTAGTTTACTAAACTTTATCTACAATCAGCCTTAATTAATCTAATATTGTACTACAAGTTGGTAATCAAACATTATCGCTATTCAGGAATGAGGACATTGACAAGTTGTAGCACATAGTGTGTTGCAAAACGTAAACTCAGTGTGGCTAACTGAACATCGTCAGTCAGCATTGACGTCATTTGTAATACGTTCTGAAGATTCTCCATTTATGTCTAAATTTGCAGTGTCTTTTCGATGCATGATGGGCCTGGGATTTAATACCACGTTTGTCTTAAGTATTAAATATTTAAATTTAAGTTATTACCGTGGAGAATATTCACCTTTGTGAGATGTGATTCAATACATTTAATAGATCAAAGTACATACGGGAATGACATTTGAATGAAAAACATATTAAACATTACGTCATCAGTGGGATACATTTAATAGGTCAAAGTACATACGGGAATGACATTTGAATGAAAGACATATTAAACATTACGTCATCAGTGGGATACATTTAATAGGTCAAAGTACATACGGGAATGACATTTGAATGAAAGACATATTAAACATTATATCATCAGTGGGATAGATTTACGCTTAGTTTTAGGAATAGGTGTGGGTTTGTTTTCATTGTGAATTGAAAAATAATAATAAAAAGTAAATTTCACATATGCAGATGAGCAGATGACGCAAAATAGATGTTAAGAGATGTTAAGCAACGTTCTTACTAGTACCCACACTGAATTACGTATGGGAGATTCATCGGTAATTTTTTTCCATGTTTCAGTGGAGACAACTCCAGTGACAGCCACTACCACGCCACGTATCACTGCAATAACGACCACTGGTAGGTTTCTGGTATGCTGTTGCTAACAAAACCAGAACTATTGTGTGAACTAAAGAATTTTTTTTATCACTCAAAACTATTCTGACGTGAATCAATTTTACGGCTTTAAATTGTTGTGCATAACATAAAAATGCTCATTTCTGCATAAATTCAATTATAACAGTACACTTAAAATTATTACTATCTACAAACTATTATATCGGAATAAATGAGAAAGCAACTGATATAAGTTCTAATAATGATCTAATTATATTCTTTACAACACGAATATTAATAATGATCTCATTATATTCTTTACAACACAAATATTAATAATATGCAGGCATGTAGAAATCATGGCAGTGAGAACAATGGTACAATTTAAATAACTTAGTCGGTCTCTTTCGTTGTCTCAGCAGATCCTTATTTTTGTTTTATTTAAAATACACTTGTCCTTAAATTATTTAAATTATTTTCATTTACTAAGCAAGATGAAAGTTTTAGTAAACACACTTGTCCTTAAAGTATTTTAATTATTTTCATTTACTAAGCAAGATGAAAGTTTTAATAAACAAACTTGTCCTTAAAGTATTTTAATTATTTTCATTTCCTAAGCTAGATGAAAGTTTTAGTAAACACACTTGTCCTTAAAGTATTTTAATTATTTTCATTTACTAAGCACGATGAAAGTTTTAGTAAACACACTTGTTGGCTTGTTCGTTTCTGTTTTCATGTTCTTACTAGCACCCACACTGAATTACGTATGGGAGATTCATGGTTTTTTTTCTCCATGTTTCAGTGACGAAAACAACTCCAGTGACGGCCACTGCAACGACACATGTCACTGCAGTAACGACCGCTGGTAGGTTTCTGAAATGCTCATGCTAACGAAACCCAGAACTTATAGTGTGAACTATTGATTTTTCTTTATCACTCAAAACTCTTCTGACGTAATTAATTTTACGGCTTGAAATTGTTGTGCATAACATAAAAATGCTCATTTCTGCATAAATGCAATTAAAACAGAACACTTACAATTATTACTATCTACAAACTATTATATTATATCGGAATAAATGAGAAAGCAACTGATATATTTCTACTAAAGGCAACGTCACAGATACATAAATTTTCATTCCTCTTCAGATTTATTAGTACTTGAAATAAACGTTTACTACAGAACATTTATTTTTCTATGTTTAGCCACACCACGTGTAACTGTGTCCACGTCACCAACTGTAACTTCTTCAAGTAAGTATCAATTGGAACTCTGTAACAAAACATTTGATTGCACTCATTCTATACTGGCATGTTTTGCATTCCAGTTTGTCAGTGTGTACATCTGTCCGTTTGTGTGCATTTATGTTTTTGTGACGTTTTCACATACAACATAGATTTTCTTCTTCTTTCTTCTTTGAAAACATTACTAACCAATATACATGTCAAATCACAACTAAAACATAACTAACCAATATACATGTCAAATCACAACTAAAACATAACTAACCAATATACATGTCAAATCACAACTAAAACATAACTAACCAATATACATGTCAAATCACAACTAAAACATAACTAACCAATATACATGTCAAATCACAACTAAAACATAACTAACCAATATACATGTCTAGTTATAAATCACAACTAAAACATAACTAACCAATATACATGTCTAGTTATAAATCACAACTAAAACATAACTAACCAATATACATGTCTAGTTATAAATCACAACTAAAACATAACTAACAAATATACATGTCTAGTTATAAATCACAACTTTCTAACTTGTTTCTAATATTAATTATATTCTTTTGAAAGACTCTAACAGTTATTTTCATTTAACAGAATAGTTTCTATTTTATTTCTTTGACTGACTTCTAACTATTATGTTCATTTGATTGACTTCTACTTCTCTCTGTTATGTTCATTTGACTGTTTCTTCTTGTATTCAGTACGTTCATTTTATTCTAATTGACTTTTCCACTTTTAGATATTTTGTATTTTTGAATGATTTATAGCTGTGCTCAGGAAAACAGTTGAAAATATAATGATTTAATTATATTCTTTGCAACACAAATATTAATAATGATCTAATTATATTCTTTACAACACAAATATTAATAATGATCTAATTATATTCTTTACAACACGAATATTAATAATGATCTAATTATATTCTTTACAACACAAATATTAATAATGATCTAATTATACTCTTTACAACACGAATATTAATAATGATCTAATTATATTTTTTACAGCACAAATATTAATAATGATCTCATTATATTCTTTACAACACAAATATTAATAATATGCAGGCATGTAGAAATCATTGCAGTGAGTACAATGGTACAATTTAAATAACTTAGTCGGTCTGTTTCCTTGTCTCAGCAGATCCTTATTTTTGCTTTATTTAAAACACACTTGTCCTTAAAGTATTTTAATTATTTTCATTTACTAAGCTAGATGAAAGTTTTAGTAAACACACTTGTCCTTAAAGTATTTTAATTATTTTCATTTACTAAGCAAGATGAAAGTTTTAGTAAACACACTTGTCCTTAAAGTATTTTAATTATTTTCATTTACTAAGCTAGATGAAAGTTTTAGTAAACACACTTGTCCTTAAAGTATTTTTATTATTTTCATTTACTAAGCTAGATGAAAGTTTTAGTAAACACACTTGTCCTTAAAGTATTTTAATTATTTTCATTTCCTAAGCAAGATGAAAGTTTTAGTAAACACAACTGTCCTTAAAGTATTTTAATTATTTTCATTTACTAAGCTAGATGAAAGTTTTAGTAAACACACTTGTCCTTAAAGTATTTTAATTATTTTCATTTACTAAGCAAGATGAAAGTTTTAGTAAACACACTTGTCCTTAAAGTATTTTAATTATTTTCATTTACTAAGCAAGATGAAAGTTTTAGTAAACACACTTGTCCTTAAAGTATTTTAATTATTTTCATTTACTAAGCTAGATGAAAGTTTTAGTAAACACACTTGTCCTTAAAGTATTTTTATTATTTTCATTTACTAAGCTAGATGAAAGTTTTAGTAAACACACTTGTCCTTAAAGTATTTTAATTATTTTCATTTACTAAGCAAGATGAAAGTTTTAGTAAACACAACTGTCCTTAAAGTATTTTAATTATTTTCATTTACTAAGCTAGATGAAAGTTTTAGTAAACACACTTGTCCTTAAAGTATTTTAATTATTTTCATTTACTAAGCAAGATGAAAGTTTTAGTAAACACACTTGTCCTTAAAGTATTTTAATTATTTTCATTTACTAAGCAAGATGAAAGTTTTAGGAAACACACTTGTCCTTAAAGTATTTTAATTATTTTCATTTACTAAGCTAGATGAAAGTTTTAGTAAACACACTTGTCCTTAAAGTATTTTAATTATTTTCATTTACTAAGCAAGATGAAAGTTTTAGTAAACACACTTGTCCTTAAAGTATTTTAATTATTTTCATTTCCTAAGCAAGATGAAAGTTTTAGTAAACACACTTGTCTTTAAAGTATTTTAATTATTTTCATTTACTAAGCTAGATGAAAGTTTTAGTAAACACACTTGTCCTTAAAGTATTTTAATTATTTTCATTTACTAAGCAAGATGAAAGTTTTAATAAACACACTTGTTGGCTTGTTCGTTTCTGTTTCCATGTTCTTACTAGTACCCACACTGAATTACGTATGGGAGATTCATGTTCTTACTAGTACCAACACTGAATTACGTATGGGAGATTCATGTTCTTACTAGTACCAACACTGAATTAGGTATGGGAGATTCATGTTCTTACTAGCACCAACACTGAATTACGTATGGGAGATTCATGTTCTTACTAGTACCAATACTGAATTACGTATGGGAGATTCATGTTCTTACTAGCACCAACACTGAATTACGTATGGGAGATTCATGTTCTTACTAGTACCCACACTGAATTACGTATGGGAGATTCATGTTCTTACTAGTACCAACACTGAATTACGTATGGGAGATTCATGTTTTTATTTTCCCATGTTTCAGTGACGACAACAACTCCAGTGACGACCACTGCCACGACACGTGTCTCTGCAGTAACGACCACTGGTAGGTTTCTGAAATGCTGTTGCTAACGAAACCCAGAACTTATAGTGTGAACTATTGATTTTTCTTTATCACTCAAAACTATTCTGATGTAATCAATTTTACGGCTTGAAATTGTTGTGCATAGAAAGAAAATACTCATTCCAGCATAAATGCAATTGTAAGATAACACTTAAAATTATTACTCGCTACAAACTATTATATCGGAATAAATGAGAAAGCAACTGATATAGTTCTACTAATGACAACGTCACAGGTACATAAATTTTCATTCCTCTTCAGCTTTATTAGTACTTGAAATAAACGTTTACAATAGAACATTTATTTTTTTATTTTTAGCCACACCACGTGTAACTGTGTCCACGTCACCAACTGTAACTTCTTCAAGTAAGTATCAATTGGAACTCTGTAACAAAACATTTGCTTGCACTCATTCTAAATTGGGACCTCGGCCTCCCATTTTTCGAGATACATAGAGCCTGTCTACGTCTGCTTTGGGGTGTAAGGCTTTATGTATTGTGAGTAGTTTTCTTGTTTTCCTTTCCAGTTCATTTATTTCATTTGCTGTCCAATCTATGATACCTCCAGTGAAGCTTACTACAGGTATTGCGTATGCATTAAGGGCTTGTATTTTGTTCGCCCCATTTAGCTTGGACTTCAGGACTTGTCTAACACGTTTTTCATATTCTCTCTTAACTTTGGACTTCACTTCTCTCTGCATATATTCTTGATGTTGTAGTATCCCAAGATACTTATATCCATTTTCTATTGAAACATCGTTGATTTTTCCGATGTCGAATTGCAGGCCCTCTGTTGTTTTGACCTTGCCTTTCTGGATGACAATTCGTCCACATTTCTCACGGCCGAATTTCATGTTGATGTCCTCACTGCAGATCTTGACAGTATTGATCAGGGATGTGATGTCACGTTCATTTTTACCGTACAGCTTGAGATCGTCCATGTACAGCAGATGGCTGATGACCTGTCCTGCTTTCGTTTTGTATCCTAACCCTGTTTTCTGGATCACTTGACTGAGAGGATTCAGGGCAATGCAGAACAGTAGTGGCGATAGGGAATCACCTTGGAAGATTCCACAATTTATTATGTCTGCAATATTTGTGTTGTTGCATGTGAGGGTGTTTTTTTCAAAAACTGGAAAACCACCCTCACAAGCAACAACACAAATATTATACAGCCTCTTTCCACGACTTCTGTTTGACTGTCGGTTGTGATCCAAGATCTCGGAATCCTACCAAGATTCTGGGAGATCCAAGGTTTTACGGAGGATGTGGGCACTTCCGAGGAGCGCTGCTTTGAGTAGTGGAGCGATTCTGTGGTTTCCATGGAGTTTATTCAGGTAGCCTTCCAATTCAGATGTTATGTTCCCCAAGGCTCCTATCACTATAGGTATCACTTCTGCTTTTACATTCCACAGTCTCTGGATTTCTAATCCGAGGTCTTGGTATTTTTCTATTTTTTGCTCTGTCTTTAGTTTGTATGTTTCTATCACATGGAACAGCGACATCAATGATTGTTACTGTTCTGTTGGACTTATTGAGAACTATAATGTCTGGTCTTCGCGCAGGAATCCCCCCACCTGATCTGTTCTTATCTCGAAGACCCACAGTATTGTGACTTCTTCTGTTTCGGTGACTGCTTCTGGTTGATGCATCCATGCTCTTTCTGGGGTTTGTATGACATAGTTCTCACACAGATTTCTATGTATATGATTTGCCACTTCATTGTGTCGTTTGGGGTATTCTGTTCCAGCCAGAACCTGACATCCAGATAGTATGTGCTCTGTTGTCTCATCCATGGATTTGCAGAGTCTACATTTGGAATCATTTGAAATTTTCATGATTTTCGTTTTGTGTGATTTGGTATTGAGTGCTTGATCTTGTGCAGCTGTTATGAGTGCTTTTGTTTCTGCTTTCAATCATGCCTCTTTCAACCATTTGTATTATTATTATTATTATTGTTATTATTACTACTACTGATCATCTACTGTTATATTGAAATACCTGTCTATTTACTTACGACATAGTAATACTATTTTAAACAATTGGAATTGTATCTCGATTGTGAATACAGAAAAATAAAAATAGCAAGTCAATACTGGCCATTTCAAGAATCAATGATGCATATGCACCAATATTAAGTTGTTCCATATGTATACAGTTCAAAGCAAATATATTTGTGCAAGACAGTCATTGGTCCGAGTGGAAACGTTGTGGCATGTATTATATAATAGAACTTTCTATACTCCATTTGTTGGTAAAGCAATTGTAGTGAAGCAGAGAGATGTATACAGTAGTTATGGTTGAATGATCTAATTACGTTTCGAGCAATATGATGTGAGAATTAGCGCGCTGTGTTTAAGTTTATATTCGTCATATCAGCTTTTAGTGTCAAAGGCACTTCATGTTTCATGAATCTGTTTCGACAGTGCACAAGACATCTCCGTACTCACAGCCAGTCACTTCACGCTCAACGACCCCGAGCGAGTCAACATCGCAGACATCAAAAACGACCTCTCCAGTAATTACCAAGAAGACGTCTCCAGTTGTGTCATATTCTGAATCAAAATCTTCAAGCGTGTCACAGACACAAGCCACGACTCCAGTCGTCTCGCATTCTATATCACCCAGAGTGTCACATTCACAGACCACATCACCCACAGTGTCTTATTCACTTACAACATCACCAACAGTGTCACATACACAGACAACATCATCTTCAGCGTCACATTTGCAGACATCACCCAAGGTGTCACATTCACAGACATCACCCACAGTGTCACATTCGGAGACAACTTCAGCCACAGTGTCACAATCACAGACATCTCCGACACTGTCACATTCACAGACCACATCATCCACGGTGTCACATTCACAGACATCTCCGGCAGTGTCATATTCACAGACTACATCTCCGACAGTGTCGCATTCACAGACAACTTCATCTACTGTGTCACATTCACAGACATCTCCGACAGTGTCATATTCACAGACCACATCACCCACAGTATCACACTCACAGACATCGGCCACACTGACACATCCACAGACATCTCCGTCAGTGCCATATTCACAGACCACATCACCCACGGTGTCACATTCACAGATATCACCCATTGTGTCACATTCGGAGACAACTTCAGCCACAGTGTCACATTCACAGATATCTCCGACAGTGTCATATTCACAGACCACATCACCAACAGTATCACTTTCGGAGACCACTTCGCCCACAGTGTCACATTCGGGGACCACATCACCAACAGTGTCACACACGTCTCCAGTCGTGTCTGTGATCACCTCTCCAGTTGTGTCACACTCAGTGTCAGTTACTTCGAGTGCATCACGAATCTACAGTAGCACGTCACGAGTGCCTGTCCCGACGACCACACCCTATGGTAAATGTTGTATTATTAACTATCAACCATTAATTTTTAAGTACGCCTCTAGGTGTTAAAAATGTATAGATATAATGGGGAATTAGTGTTTAGTTTTATAATTTTAATAATTTTCAGTCCTAGATAAAGTGTGAATTAAATGAAAGTAAATATATTTAAACACTGATGTTTATTTGATGTCGAATTGCAGGCCCTCTGTTGTTTTGACCATGCCTTTCTGGATGACAATTCGTCCACATTTCTCAATGCCGAATTTCATGTTAATGTCCTTGCTGCAGATCTTGACAGTATTGATCAGGGATGTGATGTCATGTACATTTTTACAGTACAGTTTGAGATCATCCATGTACAGTAGATGGCTGATGACCTGTCCTTCTTTCATTTTGTATCCTAACCCTGTTTTCTGGATCACTTGACTGAGAGGATTCAGGGCAATGCAGAACAGCAGTGGCGAAAGGGAATCACCTTGGAAGATTCCACAATTTATTGTTATGTCTGCAATATTTGAGTTGTTGCATGTGAGGGTGGTTTTCCAGTTTTTCATTGACTCCTGAATTAGGTTCTGTATTGATGGCGCTACTTTGTACAATTTTAATGTTTCAATTATCCATGAATGTGGTGACTGAGTCATAGGCCTTTTGATAGTCAATCCATGCCATTGCAAGATTTGTTCTTCGTTTCTTACTGTCAGTAACTATTGCCTTATCAATTGCCAATTGGTCCTTCGTTCCTCTGCTGCCTGGTCTAGCACCCTTTTGTTCATTGTTTAGAAGTTTGTTTGTTTCAAGGTGAGTCATGATTTTGTCAGCTATAATTCCTGATAGTAACTTCCAGGTGGTTGATAGGCAAGTGATTGGACGATAGTTGTTTGGCGTTGTGCCTTTCTGTGGATCTTTCATAATCAGACTTGTTTTTACCTTTACCATCCATGCTGTTAGGGTTCCTGGTTTGTTTAGTATGTCTTGCAGTTGTTCACCAAGTCTGCCATGTAAGGAGGTAAGATGTTTCAGCCAGAATATTTGTACTTGATCTGGTCCTGGGGCTTTCCAGTTTGCCATCTTTCGAACCTTCTTCTTAATGTCTTTCTCACTGATTGTGACGGTGCATTATTCAGGTGTCTCTTTATGATCATCTTTCATTTTCTGAATCCATCTGGCGGATGTGTTATGCGTATTTGGATTGCTCCAAATGTTTTCCCAGAAGGTCTTGGTGTCATGAATGTTTGGTATTTGTTGTTCTGTTCTGGAATTTCCTTTAAATTCTTGATATAGTCTTCCAGCGTCAATTCGGAATATTTTGTTCTGTTGGAATTGCTGACCTCTTGCAGTGTATCTCTTTAGACGGTGACTGAGTCCTTGAAGTCTTTGCTTTGCATCTTCTATTGCAGACTTAGTGCTTCTGTAGTTGAGATGATATTTGGTGACCAATCTTGCCTTCAGTTTTCTCTTATTTTGTTCTGCCTCTGTCATTTGGCTTATTTCTCTTATAGTACACTCTATTTTCTTTTCTATTCTCTTCTTCCATGGTGGTACTGATGGTTTCTGTGTTTGTACTGTGTCTGGCCTTATATATCTTTCAATTACCTTTGCAGTGGCGTATATTAGACTGTTGGTTTCTGTGATATCTTTTGTGGAGATACGTTTTAGTACTTCATTTGCATTCTCAATTGCTGTCCTTAGAGCTTTGTTGTTTTGCAGCCTTCTTGTTGGGGTTCTGCCTTCACGTGACTTATTTTTGTCCATGAAGCATTTTATGTCTTCAAACAAGCATTGCTGTTCTTCAGTGAAGTCGCATGGAATTTCCCCAGCGAGGTTGTCAACTGGAATTGACTGCTGTGAGGCTGTGGAATTTTCATTGTCTTCAATGTCAGTGTATCGGGTTGTAGTGTTCGCTTGTTGCTGTTCTATCTCTTGTATTTCTAGGGCTGTAAGAGGCCTACTTTGTAGTATCACTCTCTTTTGGTCCAGGAGCCGCTGTTCACTGATCATATCATCTGGATGGTGTTTGAGCCAGTGCTCATATATTCGTTTTCTATATACTCTTGTTGTTGGTTGGCTTTGATAGTAAGAGACCACCATTTGTATGTTTTCCTCTCTGGTCCATTTCCTCCGAGTTTTTGCTTGCGTTTCATTAGCCCATTTTTCAGTGCCTAGCGCAGACCTTGTTAACCCGGGCGAAGTCTGATCCGGTATGGAATTAAAGTTTGTTTTCTCCGTCATGAATGGGATGGGCAAGCGTGTAGTTTGGAGGGAGCCGCTTTTCCCTCCCTCGATAGTCCAGAGTTGAGATTTGAAGCTGTCACCCATCCATGTTTGTAGACATAGCTCAGGCTGCTTAACTTTCTGGGTCAGGTTCTTTCTGCTCTAACCACTGGGCTATCGAGACACCTCAACATTATTATTATTATTAAGCCTCTTTCCACGACTTCTGCTTGACTGTCGGTTGTGATCCAAGGTCTCGGAATCTTACCAAGATTCTGGGAGATCCAAGGTTTTACGGAGGATGTGGGCACTTCCGAGGAGTGCTGCTTTGAGTAGTGGAGCGATTCTGTGGTTTCCAGGGAGTTTATTCAGGTAGCCTTCCAATTCAGATGTTATGTTCCCCAAGGCTCCCATCAATATAGGTATCACTACTGCTTTTACATTCCACAGTCTCTGAATTTGTAATCTGAGGTCTTGGTATTTTTCTATTTTTTCTCTTTCTTTTGTTTTTATGTTTCTATCACTTGGAACAGCGACATCAATGATTGCTACTGTTCTGTTGGACTTATTGAGAACTACAATGTCTGGTTTTCGTGCAGGGATCACCCTATCTGTTCTTATCTCGAAGTCCCACAGTATTTTGACTTCTTCTGTTTCGGTGACTGCTTCTGGTTGGTGCATCCATGCTCTTTCTGGGGTTTTTATGCCATAGTTCTCACACAGATTTCTATGTATGTGTTTTGCCACTTCATTGTGTCGTTTAGTGTATTATTTTAGTGTATTAGTTTATTATTATTATTATTATTATTATTATTATTATTATTATTATTATTATTATTATTATTATTGAATTATTTCTGTATGTTTTTATTCATTTGACAGGCCCTCTTTGCAACAGGACCGAAGTTGTCATATCAAGGCCCTCGCGAGACGTGACTCTTTCCGCCACTTCCGGTACACCAGAACTTGTCTTTCAGGATATAGGGTGGCTTCCAGACAATGGTGGCGTCTTGAATTTCAGAGTACACTCTGCAGACGGTGTTCCTGCAGAGCTGATGAAAGTGTCTCTTTCTTCTTCTAACGCTTCCTTTGTTTTCATGAGAGACAATCTGAACGGTGTGATTAACACAGTAAGTGCTAGCATATGTCACATAACTGAATAGTTGTGTGTCATCGTGGGTGCTGACACATGTGATGTGACGTATCAGTTATGTGTTGAGTGTAACGTAACCTCTAGTTTGAACAACTTTTAATATGTACTTGATTTCATTGCTGTGTGATGTTTGAATACAAGTACATCAACTGATTTCACGGAACCTTACTTTGATTTATTCTTCCAGATAATCGATTTCATTCCTAACGACCACAACGTTCGCATATTCTCAAACGTTCCCTTCGACGAGCTGACTTTTATTACGGATGGTCGACTCTCTGATCTGCGTTTGACGGTGTGCATGCAGTCTTCAGGTAAATACAGATTACTTTTCTCTGATATGTGCATGCAGCCTTTCTGGTAAATACAGATTACTTTTCTCTGATGTGTGCATGCAGCCTTCAGGTAAATACAGATTTGTTTTTTCTGATGTGTGTATAGAACCCCTTTCCTTGACTGTATTTAAGTAGATCCTTGAAACATTTAAAATGTATATTATTACTTAGAAATTGTTTTCGTTGTTTTACTTGGAAATATTGGCGCATTACAACCCTGCACACGATCACGTTTTTGGATACTGCGACATACCCATTTCGGGTTACGTCCGTTTGATTTTCTGAGGAACCGTGGAAGTTTGACATGAAACAGTTATTTGAGATTATTATTAATGAAACGGGAATGTTGCCAAAGTTAATTCCGATCCCTACTTCAGTGGAGATTTTGTTACATACTAAGACATCTTGATTTTAATCATGATCATTCAAATTAATAAAATTGCGATTGTGTTGCCTGGGCGCCAATCAGTCTTGATGTCGTGTTGTACCTGGTGGATGGGAAAACTTTATCGTCAGTCTTGATGTATTGTTGTACCTGTCGTCAGTCTTGATGTCATGTTGTACCTGGTGGGTTGGAAAACTTTATCGTCAGTCTTGATGTCATGTTGTACCTGTCGTCAGTCTTGATGTCATGTTGTACCTGTCGTCAGTCTTGATGTCATTTTGTACCTGTCGTCAGTCTTGATGTCATGTTGTAGCTGGTGGGTGGGAAAACCTTATCGTCATTCTTGAATGTTGTAGTATCAGTTAGGCAGGTAATAATAACACCTAGTATCTACATATACCTTATCGCCAGGTGTCTTGCCATCATGCAGTACCTAGTGGTTATGTAAACTTTTAGTAAGTGTATAACTATCGCCAATCGACTTCGATGTCATTTTGTAACACGTCATGATGTCATTAGATGTCATTTTGTAACACGTACCTGTCTCTTCGAAAGCTTCTGCAAACATATCAAAATACAAAGAGCTATTGCGATACAGATATGTCTGTATACAAAAGTCTTCATGATACAAATATGTCTAAGTACAAAGAGCTATTGCGATATGTATATAACTGTATACAAAAGTCTTCATGATACAGATATGTCTAAGTACAAAGAGCTATTGTGATACAGATATATCTATATACAAAAGGCATCATCATACAGATATGTCTAAATACAAAGAGTCCTTACGATACACATCACAGATGAGATTGTACTATGTCGGATTATTCTGTATTACCTTATAAATATAACGTCTTAGTGAGGTCGTCGGTGCAGAAATAATAGTAATAAATGAATGTCTAGGTAGTCAAAGGGCTTACACACAATGCCATCCGAATAAACGAGAGATTAAATATTACTCCAAGCACGTGATACATTTACAGACAGGGCTAGGCTTATGCTTAGTACATTTACAGACAGGGCTATGCTTAATACATTTACAGACAGGGTTATGCTTAGTACATTTACAGACAGGGTTATGCTTAGTACATTTACAGACAGGGCTATGCTTAGTACATTTACAGACAGGGCTAGGCTTATGCTTAGTACATTTACAGACAGGACTATGCTTAGTACATTTACAGACAGGGCTATGCTTAGTACCTGAACATTGTTTCTGACGCCGAGTGCATCGTAAATGTTATTATTGCTTATCTCTACATGAGATATCTCTACATGCTTCAAAATATCTATCGAAGAACCCCATCAACATATTCCTGAATATGTATTTAGTTTTCCGCCTGGCATTATGTTTGCTTTCATACTAATATAATAGATACCTAAATATAAGTCTGCACTCGTCCATGACCTCATACATCTCAGTAAATTTTCTATAAAAAAAATTATGACGTCACGCACATGATGTCTGTAACATGTTTTGGGGGTAATGTCCGCGTTGATTGACGAACTGCAAATATCTGGTACATGTCATATTTTGAACAACACTTAAAACTATATAGGTTAATTCGTTCTGATCAGCATTAAGATTGAAAATATAACGAATTAATTACATCTCCCCTGCAATATTCTTAATGACCCAAATATTAGTTATAAATAGACACTTGTAGATAGGAACAAGGGGAACACCAAACAAGGTCAATAACTCAGTCTTTTTCATTCTCTGACTGGTTTCTTTATTTTGTTTTAATTTGAAAACTTAACTTTTATTTTTTATATATTTTATTTATTTATTTTATTAATGTTTTATTTTTAAATATTTTAATTATTTTTATTCAGTAAATTATTACTCACTTAAGAAAAGCGTTTACTGGCTTTTACGTTTCTGTTTTCTTGAGATTTCTAGTACATACAGTTAATTACTCTTAAGATATGTCTGGGTTCTTTCCATATTTCAGAGGAGACAACAACTCCTGTGCCGACCACAACCACTTCACCTCTCTCTGCAGTAACGACCACTGGTAAGATATTGACATATTAAAACAAACGCAGAATGCAACGCTTCTAAGGGAATCAATTCTACTGCTTGAAATTTATTTGGTTAGAAACAAGAATAATATTTCTTACTGCATAAAATGCACTTGTAACAAAATCATTACTGCCTACAAGCGATTATATGAGAAAACGTGTAACAAAATCATTACTGCCTACAAGCTATTATATGAGAAAACGTGTAACAAAATCATTACTGCCTTCAAGCTATTATATGAGAAAACGTGTAACAAAATCATTACTGCCTTCAAGCTATTATATGAGAAAACGTAACAAAATCATTACTGCCTACAAGCGATTATATGAGAAAACTTGATAATTCCTAAAGCATACAAGGTAATTTGAAACAGAAATCCCTCTAATTATTTTACCTTCACAGGTGATTGTAACTGAAGCATTACGTTTCTTTCTTCTTACCGGTGATTGTAACCAATCACTTCCTTCTTCTATTGCTTTCAAACGATTTTAATAGTAAACATTCTACTGACAGAATATTGTAAAATACAAATAATGCTTCTTATTGCTTACAATAATTTTATCAGAAATATTAAAATGCCTTCTGACTACTGGCGATAGTAAGAGAAACATTATACTTCTGATTGTTTATAGCCAACTGTAAGAGAAACATACTACTTCTGATTGTTTATAGCCAACTATAAGAGAAACATACTACTTCTGATTGCTTACAGACAGCTGTAAGAGAATATTCTACTTCTGATTGCTTACAGACAAATGTGAGAGAAATAGTCTACGATTGATTGCTTACTGACAACTGTGAGAGAAATATTCTACTTCTGATTGCTTACAGACAATTCTGAGAGAAATATTCTACTTCTGATTGCTTACAGAGAACTTATGGAACAATTAAATTTAGAAATAGGGACGGCAAATTTTCTTGAGCACAATAGGTTTCCTTGGGAACATTAAAGTACCTGATTCATCATGCTCACTAAACTGTTACTCCAAACAAATTGCGAAGACGCTGAAATATATACATTAGATTTAGTTCTATCAGGTTGTTTATTCTGATAGCCTTCCAACTCAGATGTTCCCCAAGGAGTACTATATATATATGAATGACCTAAATTAGTGAACCACTCTTTTCGACGGATATTATTAGATTCTATCAATCATTATCTAATATTTACTTGCACTACAGAGAATCTCAAATGGGTATCGTTTGCATAGATACCTTATTTTAATTAACTTATTTATTCTTTTATTGATCTTCTAATTATATTTAGTTCTTCTTTTATTTGTGTTCGATTCATGCAACCAGCAGAACAGATATGCACAAATGTTCAAGGTGTAGAGACTAAATTTGAAATCAATTAAATTTCAGCATTATTTTGCAAATTTAGGAGATTATTGAAGAATGTTGGCAATATCATTTCAGTGTTAGGTTCCATTATGACAATAATAGGAGAATTATTAATTCAAATAATTTTCTCTTAAAATCTATAAGGAAATTTTATTAGATATAATAAGTGTTCATGACATTATTTTAATTTTGCTTCTAATTTTTAATTTGTTTCTACTGTGTTTTGCAGCAACAACCTCTGTAATCAGATCAGAAACAACTATCCTTATCCCTACGACACGTACAGAACCACCAACCAGTAATACTCAATTTCCTATTCTAGTATAGTTCAGCAATAGTAGAAATAAGACACCGCTTGACTCTATATGATTTTTAGTGTCCTAGAGGAATGCTAAACCCTTCAACATTACACCTATCGGATTACGTCATTACTAGGGATACGTTACAGCTCGATATCATTGCTAATTCTATATATCCATTCTATTTAATTTACATCGCATGATGTTAGTTATAATCAGTGCACAACTGCCATTTCCCCATGCCAAAGACATGAACACAAGAATGCATCTACAGGTTGCTACTAATCAATTTCTTCTTTTCATTGTTGCAGCAATTACTCTATGTAATGGCGAGATGTTCTCCCTCAATCCGGCAGACACCTTTAATCATTCAAATTTGGGAAAGACGGACGGAAACACATTCTATGGCAAAGCTACTGATGCTTTCCAAGTTACGTATGCTATTCCAGCTGATATTACGGATGGTACCTTTTATTCAGTCACGTTTGCTACCAATGGTGAAGTCGCCAAGGCTAAAGTCGTTCTCGTAACTCTACAAGATACGGAAAAACTACAGGTACGTTTAGTAGTAATCGTAAATATTTTGCTCAATTTTATGTAATCGATGCTTTTGAAAAGAATCTGGATATAATATATTAAGTTACAATGTTAAAAGAAGCACATTTTATTTGCAATGTTACATTCTTACATCATTAACAAGTAAACAGAACTTGTTAGCAACAAAGCTTGTCACATATTCAAGGTCACGACATTTATCTGCCTACTTAACGGTATTGTGAAAGCTGGTTAGTCTCAAAGAAAAAGTCACTTGTAAAGTCCAGAATTTCAATTGTACTTTGACTGGTTCTCTTGCAGAAAGAGCTTACCAATCCTGAGGCATATGTTCCGGAGACTGTTGTCATCCAAGAATACGTACCAGACTCCAAACTGAGGATTCGTGTCTTTCCTACTGACACAGCTGTCACGCCGTACATAAGAGTCATTAGCGTCATCGTCTGTGGCAAAAGTACGATTCGAAATATTATAAAAGTTTGATAATATTATAATAATATTATAACAGTTTGCAGTTCTATTTAAGGATTGTCATAAAATCGGAATTTCATTCTAAGAACACATAATCTACTTTACTAGTAACATGTTCAGCAACAGTTATTGTTATAGTGTACGAACATTTATGCAATGCGTTTGTAACAGTCGGTTGCAGAAATGTGCAATAGTCTAATACATCACTCAGATTAATCATATCCGTTATACATGTTGATTTTTCTTGTAATCGAATCTGGATTAGTTTTAATCAAAAACTTTAATTAATCGTCTTCATTATTATTATTATTGTTCGTAATGTATTTGTACATAAGTGTATTCTCTTGCTTACAATCTTAAAATGTAGTGAAAAAGGCACGAAACATGTTCTTTCAAATTTCATGTTCGATATTAGGTTGATGAATATTTCTATTTAAAATGTGTTTATATTGTTCGGTTAAACGCAGGATCAACTACAACTTCAACATCAACAACATCTACATCCCGTATAACATCACCAAATGTCACTTCTCCAATATATTCTACACCTTTGACACAGACAACGCTATGGAGTGAGTCATTCGCTTTGTCACTTCTTTTCATTTATTTGTTTTTAATTCAATATTAACAGCGCATTTCGTTTTAATAGTTCGTATACGTACCAAGTGCTCGAGTCCTGAAGAATATATTTGTACCAGTACTCAGAGTCTAAATTATAAATTCTAAACTCTATTTCAGTTCAATAATATATTGCACTTTTGTGAACTATGAAAGAATTTTGGCAATGTCGTATTTATTTCAGATAGTCATGATTACAGTAATGAATTTCATTATTTGAAATATCCTTTCATTATTATTTAGTGGAAATGTTTAATTAGATTTAGTCAGTGTTCTTAATAATGAGAATTTGCTTCTATTGTATTTTGCAGCGACCCCTGTAACTACGACTGTAACACCTCATGTCGATATATTCCCAACGACTACTTTAGGTACATTTTATCAAAGTACACTTCTCCCACAACCTCATTGCACAAAACATCGTTCTTTATAGAAATATTTGTTATCGACGAAAATGGCGCAATTTCTACTTTAAATCTAAGGAATATTGGTTTTCCTAAGTATTTGATTGTTTTTTTCAGGACAAATATATGAATTTTGGGGTAGGCCTCCTCCATCCTTCCGAATCCGATCTAATGTTCCACTGATTTCTTACATTGTGCTTTTGCATCTCTTAATAGTCCAATAATAATGCAAAAACAATACTTTTCTCTGCCAAAAGTTATAGTAGCAAAACTAGACATCAATTGTTCATTTATGTTTGTTTAGTTTCTTAGAGGAATGCTAAATACTTCTAAATTAAACATATCGGTGTATGGTTTCTGTACCAACAGTTTGTTTTCGATATGTATGTAACTTGTGCTTGTGTATCAGATTTAAAATGCCATTACCTTTGCTCTGGAGTATCCGTGTCTACATTATTTCTTTAATTATGAATAATACACTACTTTTATTATAAAAGTATACAACACATATAATTCCTACCCAAATGTAAAGTTGTTCCTATCGTTTACCATTGGATGGATAAGGTGACGGTGAATAATTCTAATGATTTTTTTTTTAAATACTAAAGTCAACATTATTACTGTTATGAACTCTTGTATTGATTCTGTTAATTATCATAATCTTTCAACGTGTGTAAGGTGTAAGGTATTTG
Organism: Sinotaia quadrata; assembly: GCA_028829895.1. Classification (NCBI taxonomy): domain Eukaryota; kingdom Metazoa; phylum Mollusca; class Gastropoda; order Architaenioglossa; family Viviparidae; genus Sinotaia; species Sinotaia quadrata. The sequence continues at coordinate 94,681,497 of CM054183.1, read as the reverse complement.
TAAATTTAATATTGCATATTCGTCACGATTAGTATGCTAGTAATGCAGTATAATACAGCAGTTTACGATGTAAAATATTTGTGTTCAATCCACACACATTCCACACAGCATCAACGACAACACCACCGTCGTCTACCACCACCACACCATCTATTTACACCTCAACACCTCCAACAGGCACAGCGTCATCTTCAGTTTCTGAGACACCAACAACGCCATCGAGTGAGTATCGTACGCCCATAAGTGTATCCATTTAATGTATATAGTGTTTCTGATCTTCACTGTATTGCATTATTTCTGATTTTCACTTTATTGTATTAATTCTGACCTTCGGTTTATATTTGAATGTTACCTGTGTTTTGGACCTTATCTAACAGAAAAATGCTACTGTTCAGATGCTTCAGGTGTACCTGTTGACACATTATTACCACTTACTAATTGTTAAACATATTCAATAAAACTCGTTCATAGGTTTCTGGTACTGAATGGTGGGGAAGTGTAGGGAAGTGAAATTATTTGCTCAAAGAAATAAACAATGGGGAACGCCGTTGTTACATACCACTAACGTCAATGTCAAGGTCAAACTATTACAACTTTATTCAGTAATTAAGTGATTTGTCATCACTACATATTGACCTGTTGGTTATTCTTCATAGTGTCCAACACGCATTCACTTTAGATATCTGGTTCCCTTTCTCCGTTGTGAGAAACATTCTACTTCATTTTAATTACAGCACATTGTAAGAGAAACATTCTACTTCCTTTTACTTACAGCACATTGTAAGAGAAACATTCTACTTCCTTTTACTTACAGCACATTGTAAGAGAAACATTCTACTTCTTATTCCTTACAGAACATTGTAAGAGAAACATTCTACTTCTTATTCCTTACAGAACATTGTAAGAGAAACATTCTACTTCTTATTCCTTACAGAACATTGTAAGAGAAACATTCTACTTCTTATTACTTACAGCACATTTTAAGAGAAATATTCTACTTCTTATTAATTACAAGCATAATGTAAGAGAAATATTCTACTTCTTATTACTTAAAAGCATAATGTAAGAGAAATAGTCTACTTCTTATTACTTACAAGCATAATGTAAGAGAAATAGTCTACTTCTTATTACTTACAAGCATAATGTAAGAGAAATAGTCTACTTCTTATTACTTACAAGCATAATGTAAGAGAAATAGTCTACTTCTTATTACTTACAAGCATAATGTAAGAGAAATAGTCTACTTCTTATTACTTACAAGCATAATGTAAGAGAAATAGTCTACTTCTTATTACTTACAAGCATAATGTAAGAGAAATAGTCTACTTCTTATTACTTACAAGCATAATGTAAGAGAAATAGTGTACTTCTTATTACTTACAAGCATAATGTAAGAGAAATAGTCTACTTCTTATTACTTACAAGCATAATGTAAGAGAAATAGTGTACTTCTTATTACTTACAAGCATAATGTAAGAGAAATAGTGTACTTCTTATTACTTACAAGCATAATGTAAGAAAAATAGTCTACTTCTTATTACTTACAAGCATAATGTAAGAGAAATAGTCTACTTCTTATTACTTACAAGCATAATGTAAGAGAAATAGTCTACTTCTTATTAATTACAAGCAATGTAAGAGAAATAGTCTACTTCTTATTACTTACAAGCAATGTAAGATGAGCAACACTGTGTAAAGTGCAAAATAAATAGAGGTGTGATAGTAGTCCCTGCAGACAGCCAACGCGCATTCAAAGGCCCCTGACAGGATATGAGGGAAATATTTTTTTCTTTTAAGTAAGGCTGATCGTAGGGCTTCCAAAAATACATTTGACTGACACTGTGACCTTGCTTAATTAGTTGTAACAAACAAGTATGTTAGCGGTAGAAGCTGGAATTCTATTAATTTCTTTGATTATCTACATTAACTCATAATTCTATAGCTTGAGTTTACTGTCAATTTCAGCATTCTTAATTTTCACCATTTCAGAAATACATAAACAATAGTACAATGTGATCTTTCTGTGGAGCCATTTCCCCTGGAAAACGTGTATCAAAATGCATTGAAACAGCTATGAGTGATAATGGGAATGTATAGTAGGTCAAAGTGCACACACAAAGCTACCCTAATAAAATTACGTCATCAGTGGGATAGATATATGCATAGAGTTAGTAGTTGTTCTGGGGTTTGTGTCTATTGTCAATTGAAAAATAATAATATTAAAATAGTAAATTTAACATTTGCAGATGTATGGACGAGTCAAATAATAATTTACTAAGAGATGTTTACTACGTCCTGAAACTATGCAGTTGTCCACGTGTCATTAAAATGGCTTTCATTCATATATAATAAATACTCAAAGTCCATACCTGCACTCTTCCGTGACCTTGACATCCCAATAATTTTTCTAAATAAATGACGTCACGTACACGTTGTAGGTAACATGTTTCTTAGGTAATTTCCTAAGTTTGATTCATTAAAGACCGGAAAATGTCGTTACATTCATGCTTGAGATTAACACGAACTGATTCTTCATGGGCAAATTGAAAAATATGAGACCACTTTCCTAAGGCCGTTAGCATAATGGTGAGGTACATGACTGAGAGCCAATGGACATTTTGCTATTGATATGTTATTTTTGCATATCACGTAGACATGTATTATGTGAGTAGTCTATTATTTCTAATCACGTAGACATGTATTATGTGAGTAGTCTATTATTTCATAATCACGTAGACATGTATTATGTGAGTAGATTATTATTTCTAATCACGTAGACATGTATTATGCGAGTAGATTATTATTTCTAATCACGTAGACATGTATTATGCGAGTAGTCTATTATTTCTAATCACGTAGACATGTATTATGTGAGTAGTCTATTATTTCTAATCACGTAGGCATGTATTATGTGAGTAGTCTATTATTTCTAATCACGTAGACATGTATTATGTGAGTAGTCTATTATTTCTAATCACGTAGACATGTATTATGTGAGTAGTCTATTATTTCTAATCACGTAGACATGTATTATGTGAGTAGTCTATTATTTCTAATCACGTAGACATGTATTATGTGAGTAGTCTATTATTTCTAATCACGTAGACATGTATTATGTGAGTAGTCTATTATTTCTAATCACGTAGACATGTATTATGTGAGTAGTCTATTATTTCTAATCACGTAGACATGTATTATGTGAGTAGTCTATTATTTCTAATCACGTAGACATGTATTATGTGAGTAGTCTATTATTTCTTCACATTGTGAACTATGATGCTCGTATGTAGTATGCTAATCACTACGGCATTGTTTCTAGTGAACCTGTTCATAAACTACTGTGTTATATGTATTATGCTGTGTGCGTGTATTCGCTAATAAATACTGTTGAAACAAACTGTAAGTTTGACTTGAATGTAAGAAATAATGCTTTAGAGATGCAAAAACTGCAATATTTTACACGGAAGAAACAGCCTTCAGCAGAATCTCTTGGTTTCTGATTTATAAACTGCTATGATATGGTAGATGCGAGTGGTATCTATCCTGAGTGTGTAAGTATAAGAATACATTGCATTCTGTTGATGTATTGAGGCAAAGTATGCTCCACTATATCGTATAATGTTTGGTACAAGGAAGACTGGAAATTGCTAATATGTTGTTCTACTTGAGGGAATTAATACAGTGAAAGAGTGCCGGATTAAGCCCTTAGAGAATAGCAGCTCATCAGTGTTCTACAATGTGCAAGAGAAACACATGAAGAACCGAAAATTGTATTGTGACAACGAACTTGTGACTTTGTAGAAAAGCGCAGAAAAATATTGTGGCAGTTGCCTAGACACGTTTGTTTACAAACTATTATCACTATAATTTCTATATAACTGCATTCCTGTTCTCTGATAAGTCTTACCCTGTGATTTATATTGACATTAATCTGTTTGTTAGTTTATAAGACTGTATAGGTATTGAAAATATTCGAATGTGGGTCGTAAATACATTGATGTCAAGTAATAATGTAATTGTATTTGCTATATGTATATTTCCTTGTTGATTTAATAAATGTATGGTTGAATTTATTGACTTTCTTACAAATATTGATAATAGAACTTTCTATACTCCATTTGTTGGTAAAGCAATTGTAGTGAAGCAGAGAGATGTATACAGTGAGATGTGATTGACTGATCTAATTACGTTTCGAGCAATATGATGTGAGAATTAGCGCGCTGTGTTTTAGTTTTTATTCGTCATATCAGCTTTTAGTGTCAAAGGCACTTCATGTTTCATGAATCTCTTTCGACAGCGCACAAGACATCTACTTACTCACAGCCAGTCACTTCACGCTCAACGACCCCGAGCGAGTCAACATCGCAGACATCACAAACGACCTCTCCAGTAATTACCAAGAAGACGTCTCCAGTTGTGTCATATTCTGAATCTTCAAGCGTGTCACAGACACAAGCCACGACTCCAGTCGTCTCGCATTCTATATCACCCACAGTGTCACATTCACAGACCACATCACCCACAGTGTCTTATTCAATTACAACATCACCGACAGTGTCACATACACAGACAACGTCATCTTCAGCGTCACATTTGCAGACATCACCCACAGTGTCACATTCGGAGACAACTTCAGCCACAGTGTCACAATCACAGACACTTCCGACAGTGTCACATTCACAGACCACATCATCCACGGTGTCACATTCACAGACATCTCCGGCAGTGTCATATTCACAGACTACATCTCCGACAGTGTCACATTCACAGACAATTTCATCTACTGTGTCACATTCACAAACATCTCCGGCAGTGTCATATTCACAGACTACATCACCCACAGTGTCACATTCGGAGACAACTTCAGCCACAGTGTCACATTCACAGACATCTCCGACAGTGTCATATTCACAGACCATATCACCCACAGTATTACACTCACAGACTTCGGCCACAGTGTCACTTCCACAGACATCTCCGACAGTGTCATATTCACAGACCACATCACCCACCCTATCACACTCACAGACATCGGCCACAGTGACACATCAAGAGACATCTCCGACAGTGTCATATTCACAGACCACATCACCCACGGTGTCACATTCACAGACTTCACCCACTGTGTCACATTCGGAGACAACTTCAGCCTCAGTGTCACATTCACAGACATCTCCGACAGTGTCATATTCACAGACTACATCACCCACAGTGTCACATTCGGAGACAACTTCAGCCACAGTGTCACTTCCACAGACATCTCCGACAGTGTCATATTCACAGACCACATCACCAACAGTATCACTTTCGGAGACCACTTCGCCCACAGTGTCACATTCGGGGACCACATCACCATCAGTGTCACACACGTCTCCAGTCGTGTCTGTGATCACCTCTCCATTTGTGTCACACTCAGTGTCAGTTACTTCGAGTGCATCACGAATCTACAGTAGCACGTCACGAGTGCCTGTCCCGACGACCACACCCTATGGTAAATGTTGTATTATTAATCATCAACGTACGTTAATTTTTAAGTACGCAACTAGTTTAAAAACTGTATAGATATAATGGGAAATTACTATTTTGTTTTATAATTTTATTAATTTTCAGTCCTACATAAAGTGTGAATTAAATAAAAGTAAATATATTTAAACACTGATATTTATTTGATGTCGAATTGCAGGCCCTCTGTTGTTTTGACCTTGCCTTTCTGGATGACAATTCGTCCACATTTCTCAATGCCGAATTTCATGTTAATGTCATTACTGCAGATCTTGACAGTATTGATCAGGGATGTGATGTCACGTTCATTTTTACAGTACAGCTTGAGATCGTCCATGTACAGTAGATGGCTGATGACCTGTCCTGCTTTCATTTTGTATCCTAACCCTGTTTTCTGGATCACTTGACTGAGAGGATTCAGGTTAATGCAGAACAGCAGTGGCGATAGGGAATCACCTTGGAAGATTCCACAATTTATTGTTATGTCTGCAATATTTGTGTTGTTGCATGTGAGGGTGGTTTTCCAGTTTTTCATTGACTCCTGAATTAGGTTCTGTATTGATGGCGCTACTTTGTACAATTTTAATGTTTCAATTAACCATGACTGTGGGACTGAGTCATAGGCCTTTTGATAATCAATCCATGCCATTGCATGATTTGTTCTTCGTTTCTTGCTATCAGTAACTATTGCCTTATCAATTGCCAATTGGTCCTTTGTTCGTCTGCTGCCTGGTCTAGCACCCTTTTGTTCATTCTTTAGAAGTTTGTTTGTTTCAAGGTGAGTCATGATTTTGTCAGCTGTAATTCCTGATAGTAACTTCCAGGTGGTTGATAGTCAAGTGATTGGACGATATTTGTTTGGTGTTGTGCCTTTCTGTGGATCTTTCATAATTAGACTTGTTTTTCCTTTTACCATCCATGCTGTTAGGGTTCCTGGTTTGTTTAGTATGTCTTGCAGTTGTTCACCAAGTCTGCCATGTAAGATGTTTTAACCAGAATATTTGTACTTGATCTGGGCCTGGGGCTTTCCAGTTTGCCATCTTTCGTACCTTCTTCTTAATGTCTTTCTCACTGATTGTGATGGTGCATTGTTCAGGTGTCTCTTTATGATCATCTTTCAGTTCCTGAATCCATCTGGCAGAGGTGTTATGCGTATTTGGATTGCTCCAAATATTTTCCCAGAAGGTCTTGTTATCATGAATGTTTGGTATTTGTTGTACTGTTCTGGAATTTCCTTTGAATTCTTGGTATAGTCTTCCAGGGTCAGTTCGGAATATTTTGTTCTGTTGTAATTGCTGACCTCTTGCAGAGTATCTCTTTAGACGGTGACTGAGTCCTTGAAGTCTTTGCTTTGCTTCTTCTATTGCAGACTTAGTGCTTCTGTAGTTGAGATGATATTTGGTGACCAATCTTGCCTCAGTTTTCTCTTATTTTGTTCTGCCTCTGTCATTTGGCTTATTCCTTTTATAGTACACTCTATTTTCTTTTCTATTCTCTTCTTCCATGGTGGTACTGATGGTTTCTGTGTTTGTACTGTGTCTGGCCTTATATATCTTTCAATTACCTTTGCAGTGGCGTATATTAGACTGTTGGTTTCTGCGATATCTTTTATGGGGATACGTTTTAGTACTTCATTTGCATTCTTAATTGCTGTCCTTAGAGTTTTGTTGTTTTGCAGCTTTCTTGTTGGGGTTCTGCCTTCAAGTGACATATTTTTGTCCATGAAGCATTTTATGTCTTGAAACAAGCATTGCTGTTCTCCAGGGAAGTCGCATGGAATTTCCCCAGCGAGGTTGTCAAATGGAATTGACTGCTGTGAGGCTGTGGAATTTTCATTGTCTTCAATGTCAGTGTATCGGGTTGTAGTGTTCGCTTGTTGCTGTTCTATCTCTTGTATTTCTAGGGCTGTAAGAAGCCTACTTTGTAGTATCGCTCTCTTTTGGTCCAGGAGCCGCTGTTCACTGATCATATCATCTGGATGGTGTTTGAGCCAGTGCTCATATATTCGTTTTCTATATCCTCTTGTTGTTGGTTGGCTTTGATAGTAAGAGACCATCATTTGTATGTTTTCCTTTCTGGTCCATTTCCTCCGAGTTTTTGCTTGCGTTTCAGTAGCCCATTTTTCAGTGCCTAGCGCAGACCTTGTTAACCTGGGCGAAGTCTGATCCGATATGGAATCAAAGTTTGTTTTCTCCATCATGAATGGGATGGGCAAGCGTGTAGTTTGGAGGTAGCCGCTTTTCCCTCCCTCGATAGTCCAGAGTTGAGATTTGAAGCTGTCACACATCCATGTTTGTAGACACAGCTCAGGCTGCTTAACTTTCTGGGTCAGGTTCTTTCTGCTCTAACCACTGGACTATCGAGGCACCTCAACATTATTATTTTTATTATTATTATTATTATTATTATTATTATTATTATTATTATTATTATTATTGAATTATTTTTGTATGTTTTTATTCATTTGACAGGCCCTCTTTGCAACAGGACCCAAGTTGTCATATCAAGGCCCTCGCGAGACGTGACTCTTTCCGCCTCTTCCGGTACACCAGAACTTGTCTTTCAAGATATAGGGTGGCTTCCAGACAATGATGGCGCCTTGAATTTCAGAGTACACTCTGCAGACGGTGTTCCTGCAGAGCTGATGAAAGTGTCTCTTGCTTCTTCTATCGCTTCCGCTGTTTTCATGAGAGACTATCTGAACGGTGTGATTAACACAGTAAGTGCTAGCATATTTCACGTAACTGAATAGTTGTGTGTCATCGTGGGTGCTGACACATGTGATGTGACGTATCAGTTATCTGTTGAGTGTAACGTATCCTCTAGTTTGAACAATTTCTGATATATACTTGATTTCATTGCTATGTGATGTTTGAATACAAGTACATCAACTGATTTCACGGAATTTGCTTTGATTTATTCTTCCAGAGAACTGATTTCATTCCTAACGACCACAACGTTCGCATATTCTCAAACGTTCCCTTCGACGAGCTGACTTTTATTACGGATGGTCGACTCTTCGATCTGCGTTTGACGGTGTGCATGCAGCCTTCAGGTAAATACAGATTACTTTTCTCTGATGTGTGCATAGAACCCATTTCCTTGACTGTATTTAAGTTGATCCTTGAAACATTTAAAATGTATATTATTACTTAGAAATTGTTTTCGTTGTTTTACTTGGAAATATTGGCGCATTACAACCCTGCACACGATCACGTTTTTGGATATTGCGACATACCCATTTCGGGTTACGTCCGTTTGATTTTCTGAGGAACCGTGGAAGTTTGACATGAAACAGTTATTTGAGATTATTATTAACGAAACGGGAATGTTGCCAAAGTTAATTCCGATCCCTACTTCAATGGAGATTTTGTTACATACCCAGAAATCTTGATTTTAATCGTGATCGTTCAAATTAATAAAATGGCGATCGTGTTGCCTGGGCGCCAATCAGTCTTGATGTCATGTTGTACCTGGTGGGTGGGAAAACTTTATCGTCATTCTTGATGTATTGTTGTACCTGTCGTCAGTCTTGATGTCATGTTGTACCTGGAGGGTGGGAAAACCTTATCGTCAGTCTTGAATGTTGTAGGATCAGTTAGGCAGGTAATAATAACACGTAGTGTCTACATATACCTTATCGCCAGGTGTCTTGCCATCTTGCAGTACCTAGTGATTATGTAAACTTTTAGTAAGTGTGTAACTATCGCCAATCGACTTCGATGTCATTTTGTAACACGTACCTGTCTCTTGGAAATCTTCTGCAAACATATCAAAATACAAAGAACTATTGCGATACAGATATGTCTGTATACAAAAGTCTTCATGATACAGATATGTCTAAGTACAAGAACTATTGCGATATGTATATAACTGTATACAAAAGTCTTCATGATACAGATATGTCTAAATACAAAGAACTATTGCGATATGTATATAACTGTATACAAAAGTCTTCATGATACAGATATGTCTAAGTACAAAGAACTATTGCGATATGTATATAACTGTATACAAAAGTCTTCATGATACAGATATGTCTAAGTACAAACAACTATTACGATACAGGTATGTCTGTATACAAAAGTCTTCATGATACAGATATGTCTAAGTACAAAGAACTATTGCGATACAGATATGTCTGTATACAAAAGTCTCCATGATACAGATATGTCTAAGTACAAAGAGCTATTGTGATACAGATATGTCTGTATACAAAAGTCTCCATGATACAGGTATGTCTAAGTACAAAGAGCTATTGTGATACAGATATATCTATATACAAAAGGCATCATCATAGAGATATGTCTAAATACAAAGAGTCCTTACGATACACATCACGGATGAGATTGTACTATGTCGGATTATTCTGTATTACCTTAGAAATATAACGCCTTAGCGAGACGAATAAATACTGAGGTCGTACTATGTCGGATTATTCTGTATTACCTTATAAATATAACGTCTTAGCGAGCCGAATAAATACTGAGGTCGTACTATGTCGGATTATTCTGTATTACCTTAGAAATATAACGTCTTAGCGAGACGAATAAATACTGAGGTCGTCGATGCAGAAATAATAGTAATAAATGAATGTCTAGGTAGTCAAAGGGCTTACACACAATGACATCCGAATAAACGAGAGATTAAATATTACTCCAAGCACGTGGTACATATACAGACAGGGTTAGGCTTAGGCTTAGTACATTTAAGACAGTGCTAGGCTTAGTACATTTACAGACAGGGCTAGGCTTAGGCTTAGTACATTTACAGACAGGGCTATGCTTATGCTTAGTACATTTACAGACAGGGCTATGCTTAGTACCTGAACATTGTTTCTAACACCGAGTGCATCGTAAATGTTATTTTTGCATATCTCTACATGCTTCAAAATATCTATCGAAGAACCCCATCAACATATTCCTGAATATGTATTTAGTTTTCCGCCTGGCATTATGTTGGCTATCATACTAATATAATAGATACCTAAATATAAGTCTGCACTCGTCCATGACCTCATACATCTCAGTAAATTTTCTATATAAAAAAAAAATTATGACGTCACGCACATGGTGTCTGTAACATATTTTGGGTGTAATGTCCGCGTTGATTGACGAACTGCAAATATCTGGTACATGTCATATTTTGAACAACACTTAAAACTATATAGGTTAATTCGTTCTGATCAGCATTAAGATTGAAAATATAACGAATTAATTACATCTCCCCTGCAATATTCTTATGACCCAAATATTAGTTATAAATAGACACTTGTAGATAGGAACAAGGGGAACACCAAACAAGGTCAATAACTCAGTCTTTTTCGTTCTCTGACTGGTTTCTTTATTTTGTTTTAATTTGAGAACTTAACTTTTATTTTTTTATATATCTTATTTATTTATTTTATTAATGTTTTATTTTTAAATATTTTAATTATTTATATTCAGTAAATTATTACTCACTTAAGAAAAGCTTTTACTGGCTTTTACGTTTCTGTTTTCTTGAGATTTCTCGTACATACCGTAAATTACGCTTAAGATTTGTCTGGGTTCTTTCCATATTTCAGAGGAGACAACAACTCCTGTGCCGACCACAACAACTTCAGCCACAGTGTCACAATCACAGACACTTCCGACAGTGTCACATTCACAGACCACATCATCCACGGTGTCACATTCACAGACATCTCCGGCAGTGTCATATTCACAGACTACATCACCCACAGTGTCACATTCGGAGACAACTTCAGCCACAGTGTCACATTCACAGACATCTCCGACAGTGTCATATTCACAGACCATATCACCCACAGTATTACACTCACAGACTTCGGCCACAGTGTCACTTCCACAGACATCTCCGACAGTGTCATATTCACAGACCACATCACCCACAGTATCACACTCACAGACATCGGCCACAGTGACACATCAAGAGACATCTCCGACAGTGTCATATTCACAGACCACATCACCCACGGTGTCACATTCACAGACTTCACCCACTGTGTCACATTCGGAGACAACTTCAGCCACAGTGTCACATTCACAGACATCTCCGACAGTGTCATATTCACAGACCATATCACCCACAGTATTACACTCACAGACTTCGGCCACAGTGTCACTTCCACAGACATCTCCGACAGTGTCATATTCACAGACCACATCACCCACAGTATCACACTCACAGACATCGGCCACAGTGACACATCAAGAGACATCTCCGACAGTGTCATATTCACAGACCACATCACCCACGGTGTCACATTCACAGACTTCACCCACTGTGTCACATTCGGAGACAACTTCAGCCACAGTGTCGCATTCACAGACATCTCCGACAGTGTCATATTCACAGACTACATCACCCACAGTGTCACATTCGGAGACAACTTCAGCCACAGTGTCACATCCACAGACATCTCCGACAGTGTCATATTCACAGACCATATCACCCACAGTATTACACTCACAGACTTCGGCCACAGTGACACTTCCACAGACATCTCCGACAGTGTCATATTCACAGACCACATCACCCACAGTATCACACTCACAGACATCGGCCACAGTGACACATCAAGAGACATCTCCGACAGTGTCATATTCACAGACCACATCACCCACGGTGTCACATTCACAGACATCACCCACTGTGTCACATTCGGAGACAACTTCAGCCTCAGTGTCACATTCACAGACATCTCCGACAGTGTCATATTCACAGATTACATCACCCACAGTGTCACATTCGGAGACAACTTCAGCCACAGTGTCACATTCACAGACATCTCCGACAGTGTCATATTCACAGACCATATCACCCACAGTATTACACTCACAGACGTCGGCCACAGTGTCACTTCCACAGACATCTCCGACAGTGTCATATTCACAGACCACATCACCAACAGTATCACTTTCGGAGACCACTTCGCCCACAGTGTCACATTCGGGGACCACATCACCATCAGTGTCACACACGTCTCCAGTCGTATCTGTGATCACCTCTCCATTTGTGTCACACTCAGTGTCAGTTACTTCGAGTGCATCACGAATCTACAGTAACACGTCACGAGTGCCTGTCCCGACGACCACACCCTATGGTAAATGTTGTATTATTAATCATCAACGTACGTTAATTTTTAAGTACGCAACTAGTTTAAAAACTGTATAGATATAATGGGAAATTACTATTTTGTTTTATAATTTTATTAATTTTCAGTCCTACATAAAGTGTGAATTAAATAAAAGTAAATATATTTAAACACTGATATTTATTTGATGTCGAATTGCAGGCCCTCTGTTGTTTTGTCCTTGCCTTTCTGGATGACAATTCGTCCACATTTCTCAATGCCGAATTTCATGTTAATGTCATTACTGCAGATCTTGACAGTATTGATCAGGGATGTGATGTCACGTTCATTTTTACAGTACAGCTTGAGATCGTCCATGTACAGTAGATGGCTGATGACCTGTCCTGCTTTCATTTTGTATCCTAACCCTGTTTTCTGGATCACTTGACTGAGAGGATTCAGGTTAATGCAGAACAGCAGTGGCGATAGGGAATCACCTTGGAAGATTCCACAATTTATTGTTATGTCTGCAATATTTGTGTTGTTGCATGTGAGGGTGGTTTTCCAGTTTTTCATTGACTCCTGAATTAGGTTCTGTATTGATGGCGCTACTTTGTACAATTTTAATGTTTCAATTAACCATGACTGTGGGACTGAGTCATAGGCCTTTTGATAATCAATCCATGCCATTGCATGATTTGTTCTTCGTTTCTTGCTATCAGTAACTATTGCCTTATCAATTGCCAATTGGTCCTTTGTTCGTCTGCTGCCTGGTCTAGCACCCTTTTGTTCATTCTTTAGAAGTTTGTTTGTTTCAAGGTGAGTCATGATTTTGTCAGCTGTAATTCCTGATAGTAACTTCCAGGTGGTTGATAGTCAAGTGATTGGACGATATTTGTTTGGTGTTGTGCCTTTCTGTGGATCTTTCATAATTAGACTTGTTTTTCCTTTTACCATCCATGCTGTTAGGGTTCCTGGTTTGTTTAGTATGTCTTGCAGTTGTTCACCAAGTCTGCCATGTAAGATGTTTTAACCAGAATATTTGTACTTGATCTGGGCCTGGGGCTTTCCAGTTTGCCATCTTTCGTACCTTCTTCTTAATGTCTTTCTCACTGATTGTGATGGTGCATTGTTCAGGTGTCTCTTTATGATCATCTTTCAGTTCCTGAATCCATCTGGCAGAGGTGTTATGCGTATTTGGATTGCTCCAAATATTTTCCCAGAAGGTCTTGGTATCATGAATGTTTGGTATTTGTTGTACTGTTCTGGAATTTCCTTTGAATTCTTGGTATAGTCTTCCAGGGTCAGTTCGGAATATTTTGTTCTGTTGTAATTGCTGACCTCTTGCAGAGTATCTCTTTAGACGGTGACTGAGTCCTTGAAGTCTTTGCTTTGCTTCTTCTATTGCAGACTTAGTGCTTCTGTAGTTGAGATGATATTTGGTGACCAATCTTGCCTCAGTTTTCTCTTATTTTGTTCTGCCTCTGTCATTTGGCTTATTCCTTTTATAGTACACTCTATTTTCTTTTCTATTCTCTTCTTCCATGGTGGTACTGATGGTTTCTGTGTTTGTACTGTGTCTGGCCTTATATATCTTTCAATTACCTTTGCAGTGGCGTATATTAGACTGTTGGTTTCTGCGATATCTTTTATGGGGATACGTTTTAGTACTTCATTTGCATTCTTAATTGCTGTCCTTAGAGTTTTGTTGTTTTGCAGCTTTCTTGTTGGGGTTCTGCCTTCAAGTGACATATTTTTGTCCATGAAGCATTTTATGTCTTGAAACAAGCATTGCTGTTCTCCAGGGAAGTCGCATGGAATTTCCCCAGCGAGGTTGTCAAATGGAATTGACTGCTGTGAGGCTGTGGAATTTTCATTGTCTTCAATGTCAGTGTATCGGGTTGTAGTGTTCGCTTGTTGCTGTTCTATCTCTTGTATTTCTAGGGCTGTAAGAAGCCTACTTTGTAGTATCGCTCTCTTTTGGTCCAGGAGCCGCTGTTCACTGATCATATCATCTGGATGGTGTTTGAGCCAGTGCTCATATATTCGTTTTCTATATCCTCTTGTTGTTGGTTGGCTTTGATAGTAAGAGACCATCATTTGTATGTTTTCCTTTCTGGTCCATTTCCTCCGAGTTTTTGCTTGCGTTTCAGTAGCCCATTTTTCAGTGCCTAGCGCAGACCTTGTTAACCTGGGCGAAGTCTGATCCGATATGGAATCAAAGTTTGTTTTCTCCATCATGAATGGGATGGGCAAGCGTGTAGTTTGGAGGTAGCCGCTTTTCCCTCCCTCGATAGTCCAGAGTTGAGATTTGAAGCTGTCACACATCCATGTTTGTAGACACAGCTCAGGCTGCTTAACTTTCTGGGTCAGGTTCTTTCTGCTCTAACCACTGGACTATCGAGGCACCTCAACATTATTATTTTTATTATTATTATTATTATTATTATTATTATTATTATTATTATTGAATTATTTTTGTATGTTTTTATTCATTTGACAGGCCCTCTTTGCAACAGGACCCAAGTTGTCATATCAAGGCCCTCGCGAGACGTGACTCTTTCCGCCTCTTCCGGTACACCAGAACTTGTCTTTCAAGATATAGGGTGGCTTCCAGACAATGATGGCGCCTTGAATTTCAGAGTACACTCTGCAGACGGTGTTCCTGCAGAGCTGATGAAAGTGTCTCTTGCTTCTTCTATCGCTTCCGCTGTTTTCATGAGAGACTATCTGAACGGTGTGATTAACACAGTAAGTGCTAGCATATTTCACGTAACTGAATAGTTGTGTGTCATCGTGGGTGCTGACACATGTGATGTGACGTATCAGTTATCTGTTGAGTGTAACGTATCCTCTAGTTTGAACAATTTCTGATATATACTTGATTTCATTGCTATGTGATGTTTGAATACAAGTACATCAACTGATTTCACGGAATTTGCTTTGATTTATTCTTCCAGAGAACTGATTTCATTCCTAACGACCACAACGTTCGCATATTCTCAAACGTTCCCTTCGACGAGCTGACTTTTATTACGGATGGTCGACTCTTCGATCTGCGTTTGACGGTGTGCATGCAGCCTTCAGGTAAATACAGATTACTTTTCTCTGATGTGTGCATAGAACCCATTTCCTTGACTGTATTTAAGTTGATCCTTGAAACATTTAAAATGTATATTATTACTTAGAAATTGTTTTCGTTGTTTTACTTGGAAATATTGGCGCATTACAACCCTGCACACGATCACGTTTTTGGATATTGCGACATACCCATTTCGGGTTACGTCCTTTTGATTTTCTGAGGAATGATTCCTCATCAACCGTGGAAGTTTGACATGAAACAGTTATTTGAGATTATTATTAACGAAACGGGAATGTTGCCAAAGTTAATTCAGATCCCTACTTCAGTGGATATTTTGTTACATACCCAGAAATCTTGATTTTAATCGTGATCGTTCAAATTAATAAAATGGCGATCGTGTTGCCTGGGCGCCAATCAGTGTTGATGTCATGTTGTACCTGGTGGGTGGGAAAACTTTATCGTCATTCTTGATGTATTGTTGTACCTGTCGTCAGTCTTGATGTCATGTTGTACCTGGAGGGTGGGAAAACCTTATCGCAGTCTTGAATGTTGTAGTATCAGTTAGGCAGGTAATAATAACACGTAGTGTCTACATATACCTTATCGCCAGGTGTCTTGCCATCTTGCAGTACCTAGTGGTTATGTAAACTTTTAGTAAGTGTGTAACTATCGCCAATCGACTTCGATGTCATTTTGTAACACGTACCTGTCTCTTGGAAAGCTTCTGCAAACATATCAAAATACAAAGAACTATTGCGATACAGATATGTCTGTATACAAAAGTCTTCATGATACAGATATGTCTAAGTACAAAGAACTATTGCGATATGTATATAACTGTATACAAAAGTTTTCATGATACAGATATGTCTAAGTACAAAGAACTATTGCGATATGTATATAACTGTATACAAAAGTCTTCATGATACAGATATGTCTAAGTACAAAGAACTATTGCGATATGTATATAACTGTATACAAAAGTCTTCATGATACAGATATGTCTAAGTACAAAGAACTATTGCGATATGTATATAACTGTATACAAAAGTCTTCATGATACAGATATGTCTAAGTACAAAGAACTATTGCGATATGTATATAACTGTATACAAAAGTCTTCATGATACAGATATGTCTAAGTACAAAGAACTATTGCGATATGTATATAACTGTATACAAAATCTTCATGATACAGATATGTCTAAGTACAAAGAACTATTGCGATATGTATATAACTGTATAAAAAAGTCTTCATGATACAGATATGTCTAAATACAAAGAGTCCTTACGATACACATCACGGATGAGATTGTACTATGTCGGATTATTCTGTATTACCTTAGAAATATAACGTCTTAGCGAGACGAATAAATACTGAGGTCGTCGATGCAGAAATAATAGTAATAAATGAATGTCTAGGTAGTCAAAGGGCTTACACACAATGACATCCGAATAAACGAGAGATTAAATATTACTCCAAGCACGTGGTACATATACAGACAGGGTTAGGCTTAGACTTAGAACATTTAAGACAGTGCTAGGCTTAGTACATTTACAGACAGGGCTAGGCTTAGGCTTAGTACTTTTACAGACAGGGCTATGCTTATGCTTAGTACATTTACAGACAGGGCTATGCTTAGTACCTGAACATTGTTTCTAACACCGAGTGCATCGTAAATGTTATTTTTGCATATCTCTACATGCTTCAAAATATCTATCGAAGAACCCCATCAACATATTCCTGAATATGTATTTAGTTTTCCGCCTGGCATTATGTTGGCTATCATACTAATATAATAGATACCTAAATATAAGTCTGCACTCGTCCATGATCTCATACATCTCAGTAAATTTTCTAAAAAAAAATAAAAATTATGACGTCACGCACATGGTGTCTGTAACATGTTTTGGGTGTAATGTCCGCGTTGATTGACGAACTGCAAATATCTGGTACATGTCATATTTTGAACAACACTTAAAACTATATAGGTTAATTCGTTCTGATCAGCATTAAGATTGAAAATATAACGAATTAATTACATCTCCCCTGCAATATTCTTAATGACCCAAATATTAGTTATAAATAGACACTTGTAGATAGGAACAAGGGGAACACCAAACAAGGTCAATAACTCAGTCTTTTTCATTCTCTGACTGGTTTCTTTATTTTGTTTTAATTTGAGAACTTAACTTTTATTTTTTTATATATCTTATTTATTTATTTTATTAATGTTTTATTTTTAAATATTTTAATTATTTTTATTCAGTAAATTATTACTCACTTAAGAAAAGCTTTTACTGGCTTTTACGTTTCTGTTTTCTTGAGATTTCTCGTACATACAGTAAATTACGCTTAAGATATGTCTGGGTTCTTTCCATATTTCAGAGGAGACAACAACTCCTGTGCCGACCACAACCACTTCACCTCTCTCTGCAGTAACGACCACTGGTAAGATATTGACATATTAAAACAAACGCAGAATACAACGGTTCTACGGGAATCAGTTCTACTGATTGAAATTAATTGGTTAGAAACAAGAATAATATTTCTTACTGCATAAAATGCACTTGTAACAAAATCATTACTGCCTACAAGCGATTATATGAGAAAACGACTGTAACAACTCATGGCGATACATTCCCAACGACTACTTTAGGTACATTTTATCAAAGTACATTTCTCCCACTACCTCATTGCAAATAACATCGTTCTTTATAGAAATATTTGTTATCGACGAAAATGGCGCAATTTCTAATTTACATCTAAGGAATATTGGTTTTCTTAAGTATTTGATTGTTTTTTTCAAGGACAAATATATGAATTTTGGGGTAGGCCTCCTCCATCCTTCCGAATCCGATCTAATGTTCCACTGATTTCTCACATTGTGCTTTTGCATCTCTTATTAGTCCAATAATTATGCAAAAACAATACTTTTCTCTGCCAAAAGTTATAGTAGCAAAACTAGATATCAATTGTTCATTTATGTTTGTTTAGTTTCTTAAAGGAATGCTAAATACTTCAAATTTACACCTATCGGGGTATGGTTTCTGTACCAACAGTTTGTTTTCGATATGTATATAACTTGTCCTTGTGTATCAGATTTAAAATGCCATAACATTTATGAAAAATACACTACTTTTATCATTCGAAAAGTATACAACACATATAATTCCTACCCAAATGTAAAGTTGTTCCTATCGTTTACCATTGGATGGATAAGGTGACGGTGAATAATTCTAATGATTTTTTTTTAAAAATACTAAAGTCAACATTATTACTGTTATGTACTCATGTATTGATTCTGTTAATTATCATAATCTTTCAACGTGTGTAAGGTGTAAGGTATTTGTAAATTTAATATTGCGTTCTCGTCACGATTAGTATGCTAGTAATGCAGTATAATACAGCAGTTTACGATGTAAAATATTTGTGTTCAATCCACACACATTCCACACAGCATCAACGACAACACCACCGTCGTCTACCACCACCACACCATCTATTTACACCTCAACACCTCCAACAGGCACAGCGTCATCTTCAGTTTCTGAGACACCAACAACGCCATCGAGTGAGTATCGTACGCCCATAAGTGTATCCATTTAATGTATATAGTGTTTCTGATCTTCACTGTATTGCATTATTTCTGATTTTCACTTTATTGTATTAATTCTGACCTTCGGTTTATATTTGAATGTTACCTGTGTTTTGGACCTTATCTAACAGAAAAATGCTACTGTTCAGATGCTTCAGGTGTACCTGTTGACACATTATTACCACTTACTAATTGTTAAACATATTCAATAAAACTCGTTCATAGGTTTCTGGTACTGAATGGTGGGGAAGTGTAGGGAAGTGAAATTATTTGCTCAAAGAAATAAACAATGGGGAACGCCGTTGTTACATACCACTAACGTCAATGTCAAGGTCAAACTATTACAACTTTATTCAGTAATTAAGTGATTTGTCATCACTACATATTGACCTGTTGGTTATTCTTCATAGTGTCCAACACGCATTCACTTTAGATATCTGGTTCCGTTTCTCCGTTGTGAGAAACATTCTACTTCCTTTTACTTACAGCACATTGTAAGAGAAACATTCTACTTCATTTTACTTACAGCACATTGTAAGAGAAACATTCTACTTCCTTTTACTTACAGCACATTGTAAGAGAAACATTCTACTTCTTATTCCTTACAGAACATTGTAAGAGAAACATTCTACTTCTTATTCCTTACAGAACATTGTAAGAGAAACATTCTACTTCTTATTACTTACAGCACATTTTAAGAGAAATATTCTACTTCTTATTAATTACAAGCATAATGTAAGAGAAATATTCTACTTCTTATTACTTAAAAGCATAATGTAAGAGAAATAGTCTACTTCTTATTACTAACAAGCATAATGTAAAAGAAATAGTCTACTTCTTATTACTTACAAGCATAATGTAAGAGAAATAGTCTACTTCTTATTACTTACAAGCATAATGTAAGAGAAATAGTCTACTTCTTATTACTTACAAGCATAATGTAAGAGAAATAGTCTACTTCTTATTACTTACAAGCATAATGTAAGAGAAATAGTCTACTTCTTATTACTTACAAGCATAATGTAAGAGAAATAGTCTACTTCTTATTACTTACAAGCATAATGTAAGAGAAATAGTGTACTTCTTATTACTTACAAGCAATGTAAGATGAGCAACACTGTGTAAAGTGCAAAATAAATAGAGGTGTGATAGTAGTCCCTGCAGACAGTCAGCGCGCATTCAAAGGCCCCTGACAGGATATGAGGGAAATATTTTTTTCTTTTAAGTAAGGCTGATCGTAGGGCTTCCAAAAATACATTTGACTGACACTGTGACCTTGCTTAATTAGTTGTAACAAACAAGTATGTTAGCGGTAGAAGCTGGAATTCTATTAATTTCTTTGATTGTCTACATTAACTCAAATTCTATAGCTTGAGTTTACTGTCAATTTCAGCATTCTTAATTTTCACCATTTCAGAAATACATAAACAATAGTACAATGTGATCTTTCTGTGGAGCCATTTCCCCTGGAAAACGTGTATCAAAATGCATTGAAACAGCTATGAGTGATAATGGGAATGTATAGTAGGTCAAAGTGCACACACAAAGCTACCCTAATAAAATTACGTCATCAGTGGGATAGATGTATGCAATGAGTTAGTAGTTGTTCTGGGGTTTGTGTCTATTGTCAATTGAAAAATAATAATATTAAAATAGTAAATTTAACATTTGCAGATGTATGGACGAGTCAAATAATAATTTACTAAGAGATGTTTACTACGTCCTGAAACTATGCAGTTGTCCACGTGTCATTATACTGGCTTTCATTCATATATAATAAATACTCAAAGTCCATACCTGCACTCTTCCGTGACCTTGACATCCCAATAATTTTTCTAAATAAATGACGTCACGTACACGTTGTAGGTAACATGTTTCTTAGGTAATTTCCTAAGTTTGATTCATTAAAGACCGGAAAATGTCGTTACATTCATGCTTGAGATTAACACGAACTGATTCTTCATGGGCAAATTGAAAAATATGAGACCACTTTCCTAAGGCCGTTAGCATAATGGTGAGGTACATGACTGAGAGCCAATGGACATTTTGCTATTGATATGTTATTTTTGCATATCACGTAGACATGTATTATGTGAGTAGTCTATTATTTCTAATCACGTAGACATGTATTATGTGAGTAGTCTATTATTTCATAATCACGTAGACATGTATTATGTGAGTAGATTATTATTTCTAATCACGTAGACATGTATTATGCGAGTAGATTATTATTTCTAATCACGTAGACATGTATTATGCGAGTAGTCTATTATTTCTAATCACGTAGACATTATTTATGTGAGTAGTCTATTATTTCTAATCACGTAGACATGTATTATGTGAGTAGTCTATTATTTCTAATCACGTAGACATGTATTATGTGAGTAGTCTATTATTTCTAATCACGTAGACATGTATTATGTGAGTAGTCTATTATTTCTAATCACGTAGACATGTATTATGTGAGTAGTCTATTATTTCTAATCACGTAGACATGTATTATGTGAGTAGTCTATTATTTCTAATCACGTAGACATGTATTATGTGAGTAGTCTATTATTTCTAATCACGTAGACATGTATTATGTGAGTAGTCTATTATTTCTAATCACGTAGACATGTATTATGTGAGTAGTCTATTATTTCTAATCACGTAGACATGTATTATGTGAGTAGTCTATTATTTCTTCACATTGTGAACTATGATGCTCGTATGTAGTATGCTAATCACTACGGCATTGTTTCTAGTGAACCTGTTCATAAACTACTGTGTTATATGTATTATGCTGTGTGCGTGTAATCGCTAATAAATACTGTTGAAACAAACTGTAAGTTTGACTTGAATGTAAGAAATAATGCTTACAGATGCAAAAACTGCAATATTTTACACGGAAGAAACAGCCTTCAGCAGAATCTCTTGGTTTCTGATTTATAAACTGCTATGATATGGTAGATGCGAGAGGTATCTACCCTGAGTGTGTAAGTATAAGAATACATTGCATTCTGTTGATGTATTGAGGCAAAGTATGCTCCACTATATCGTATAATTTTTGGTTCAAGGAAGACTGGAAATTGCTAATATGTTGTTCTACTTGAGGGAATTAATACAGTGAAGGAGCGCCGGATTAGCCCTTAGAGAATAGCAGCTCATCAGTGTTCTACAATGTGCAAGAGAAACACATGAAGAACTGAAAATTGTATTGTGACAACGAACTTGTGACTTTGTAGAAAAGCGCAGAAAAATATTGTGGCAGTTGCCTAGACACGTTTGTTTACAAACTATTATCACTATAATTTCTATATAACTGCATTCCTGTTCTCTGATAAGTCTTACCCTGTGATTTATATTGACATTAATCTGTTTGTTAGGTTATAAGACTGTATAGGTATTGAAAATATTCGAATGTGGGTCGTAAATACATTGATGTCAAGTAATCATGTAATTGTATTTGCTATATGTATATTTCCTTGTTGATTTAATAAATTTATGGTTGAATTTATTGACCTTCTTACAAATATTGATAACCATATATTCAAAAGATAGTTGGTGGATGGGGGCTCGCTAAATATAGATTAGAAGATGGTTTTATCTTCTCCTTTGAAAGAAGTTTTCCATCTACGGAAATATTGTGTGACTGCGAATATTTGTGGAAGAGAAAACGTTTACAACTCCCGCATATCCGCTAAGTAAGAGAGGCGAGCAGTATCTTCTGGAGAATTATTAATAACATAAATTAAGATTTTCATCACTTTTAATTAGGTGTGGATGATTAAACAATTATAATAATCATAACCAATAACTAGTGTGGAGTAGGTGTCAGACTATTGAATTTATGTTCTTCTTACGGTTAGATTAGAACGTGTATCTATTATTTTCAAAATGTTTTTAACATTTCATTATTTATCTTCTCTTCTTTATCAAATAAAAGCATTTCTAACACTTTATATATTTTTTCCTTTCCTTTTATTTCTTAGGTGTCACTGTCCCATCATCCTTACCACCTACACAAGGTATGTTTTACTTTCACTTAATGACCGAAAACACTGCAGTAGTCATTTTGCATGTTTACACTGGTGTAGTTTTCGTATGCTAGCTATTATTATAAAACAGTTTGTTATAATGGATGTTATGATAAATCGCCTAATTATTTTGTATATTGGTTGTCTGAATTGAGGAGTTAGAATTCTTTCTGATAATCTTTCCATCGTGACTTATTTTCTTGCATTAAACGCTCACTTTTCCCAATATTGATCTTATTTATACTGAGCACAAATATGTGATATTATTAATACTGTGCGACGATTTGCTGAGAAATGGGCAAGATGTTAATTCTCTACCACCCTGGGCCACCCAAAACCTTAAGTTAATCACCCAAACACACCTTCTGTCTGGCTACATGTGTTAGAATGATAAATGATAGATAATGTACAAAAATGTGTGATAATTCTAGAAAATATCTCGAGACCCTGATACACACAGCCAGGCATAGTAAGTAATAGAGGTGACAGACGACAACATATAACATGTGAGTCTCAATAACACCAGTGGTCTAAATATCAACAATAAATGTATCAACAAGAAATAAAATAAGACATATGGTTACATATAGCGAACCATTTATAGTTATAATCAGAGTTTATAAATGGATATCATTCATACGAAAATGTTCATTTGAGTCCTTTGGCACTGTGGTAGTTATTTGGTTTATTCGTATGAGAACACTGATAAAGGTGTTTATAATAGAACACGGAATATTTCTGAGTGAAGTCTGAGAGAAGTTGACTGAAGCTGTGCGGTTGTTGACTTTATGATTACATAACTTAGGAATGCCTGATATGCCAGCTAGGGTCCCTGTGAATGTTGTAGCAGATACACACGTGGTACGTTGATTTGCTTTTTGGTCTGTGGGTCATTCTTCTCTGGTGTAGCTTCGCGGCTCATTGCTAGAAAAACCATATCCAGCATAAAGTACCGAAGTGCCAGGGAAATATACATGGGCTAAGAACTTCTGTAAGTTGGCATGGAATTCGTCTACATCTCCACCAGACACTTCCGCTCCAGGTACACCAGCACCAGTCACATCCATGTGGCACTCCAGCACCAGGATTTAATGTTTCATATCTTTTAGCATAATATATATTATTAGTGCATTCAGTGGTTAGTAATTCCAAGCTGCTCATTTTGAATACATTGTCATATGCACACTTTTTTTGTCACATTTGCACTGCTGATTTTGAATACGTTGTCATGTGCAAACATCATTTTTTCACATTTTCAGCTGCTGTTTGTGGTGATGATGAAATGCGAACTCTTACTGACCTCAAAGTAAATCTCACGGGAAATGTTGAAGAAAATCCCAAAGGCACCTTTACTGGAAAAGATACACTACCTTTCCAAGTAACTTACAGCCTTCCATTTGGAACACTTGGTAGTTTCAACAGGATACAATTCTATGCAAATAACTTCGTGTACAGGGTTGATTTCGATATTGTTGGGTCATCTGACGACATTGTAGATTCGGTAAGTTGGCAAGCAAGAAAATTAAGAAAATTCCTGTAATTTACTAGAATTAAATATTAATACATATACTTAACAGCTTCACACGTTAAACCATTTATTCAGATTAGAAAGTAGAAATATGGATAGAGAACCGAATATTAAACTTGATTATATATAATATTAAACTAAATTACATCATATATATATTTGCAGAAGAGCATCTCTGACATCGATTCATCAATATTACAAACTGTTGAATTTCCTAGTGATAAACGTGGGTATCAAATGAGGATAAGAGTATTTGGTATTTCAGCTAAAATTAAGCCTCCAGTTTCAGTACCAATAATTTATGTTACCAAAATTGAGGCATGCGTTAAACCAACACCAACTACTGGTACTGCAACTACATTCACAAGTGTCCCACAAAGCACTTTAGTACCAGTGACACCAGCTCCCCCAAGTACTCCAGCACCAGCCACACCAGCTCCTCCAGCACCAGGCACACCAACTATACCTGTTACACCAGCGCCAGGCTCAACATTTGCACCAGTCACAACAACAGGTTGAGAAATATTTATTTTATTTTTTAGAAAATGTAGTTTAATAAATATTTATGTTGTATTGGTATCTTATTTCTCTTATGCAAAAATATAAAACTCAATTTGTACTATCTTTTACTCCACATCATTCCGCTGATGGGCACTAATGAATCTCTTGCTTCTTCTGTAAGTTGAAATATGAATTTACATCTTGAAAGCAAATCACGTTTAGCACCTTTTCTTTCATTTTTTATAATTTAAATTTAGCTAGAAACTATAATCAAATGAGACATGTAGAAGACCACATTAATAGTTATCCAATATATTCCATAACTTACACCTAAGAATGGCTGTAAAATCAACACGACTTCATGAATAGTTACACAGTTAAACGCAAGAGGACAATTAGATTTAAATAAATAACCACTTTAAAATTACGAATTGCCCATGACAGAAAGTAAGGGAAATCTTTTTTCTTTTGTATATAGGTCTATTCGTAGGGTTTCCAAAAATACATACGAGTGACACTATGACCTTGGCAAAATTATGTCGATTGAACAAGCTTTTTAGCGTTAGAAATCGGACTTCTATTAAATTCCTTGTTTTACTATATTAACTTTTAAAATAAAACTATAGCTGTAAGCTGACTGACATTTTCAGCATTCTTAATTTTCATCAATTCAGAATTTATCTTCTCTAGTACAATGTGGAGCCACTCCCCTGGAAAACGTGTATAAATACGCAAATCGTCAGCTCATGAGTGATAACACGAGTATATAGTTTTCCTCTCTGGTCCATTTCCTCCGAGTTTTTGCTTGCGTTTCAGTAGCCCATTTTTCACTAGAACACCCCGAAACATCAGTGCCTAGCGCAGACCTTGTTAACCCGGGCGAAGTCTGATCCGGTATGGAATCAAAGTTTGTTTTCTCCATCATGAATGGGATGGGCAAGTGTGTACTTTAGAGGGAGCCGATTTTCCCTCCTTCTATAGTCCAGAGTTGGGATTTGATAATAACAATAATATTATTATTCTTTCGACAGTGCACACGACATCTACGTACTCACAGCCAGTCTCTTCGCGCTCAACGACCCCGAGCGAGTCAACATCGCAGACATCACAAACGACCTCTCCAGTAATTACCAAGAAGACGTCTCCAGTTGTGTCATATTCTGAATCAAAATCTCCAAGCGTGTCACAGACACAAGCCACGACTCCAGTCATCTCGCATTCTATATCAGACACAGTGTCACATTCACAGACCACATCACCCACAGTGTCTTATTCACTTACAACATCACCGACAGTGTCACATACACAGACAACGTCATCTTCAGCGTCACATTTGCAGACATCACCCACAGTGTCACATTCACAGACATCACCCACAGTGTCACATTCGGAGACAACTTCAGCCACAGTGTCACAATCACAGACATCTCCAACAGTGTCATATTCACAGACCACATCACCCACAGTATCACACTCACAGACATCGGCCACAGTGACACATCAAGAGACATCTCCGACAGTGTCATATTCACAGACCACAGCACCCACGGTGTCACATTCACAGACATCACCCACTGTGTCACATTCGGAGACAACTTCAGCCACAGTGTCACATTCACAGACATCTCCGACAGTGACATATTCACAGACTACATCACCCACAGTGTCACATTCTGAGAAAACTTCAGCCACAGTGTCACATTCGGAGACAACTTCAGCCACAGTGTCACATTCACAGACATCTCCGACAGTGTCATATTCACAGACCACATCACCCACAGTTTCACACTCACAGACATCGGCCACAGTGACACATCAAGAGACATCTCCGACAGTGTCATATTCACAGACCACATCACCCACGGTGTCACATTCACAGACATCACCCACTGTGTCACATTCGGAGACAACTTCAGCCACAGTGTCACATTCACAGACATCTCCGACAGTGTCATATTCACAGACCATATCACCCACAGTATCACACTCACAGACATCGGCCACAGTGACATATCAAGAGACATCTCCGACAGTGTCATATTCACAGACCACATCATCCACGGTGTCACATTCACAGACATCACACACTGTGTCACATTCGGAGACAACTTCAGCCTCAGTGTCACATTCACAGACATCTCCGACAGTGTCATATTCACAGACCATATCACCCACAGTATTACACTCACAGACGTCGGCCACAGTGTCACTTCCACAGACATCTCCGACAGTGTCATATTCACAGACCATATCACCCACAGTATTACACTCACAGACTTCGGCCACAGTGTCACTTCCACAGACATCTCTGACAGTGTCATATTCACAGACCACATCACCCACAGTATCACACTCACAGACATCGGCCACAGCGACACATCAAGAGACATCTCCGACAGTGTCATATTCACAGACCACATCACCCACGGTGTCACATTCAGAGACATCACCCACTGTGTCACATTCGGAGACACCTTCAGCCTCAGTGTCACATTCACAGACATCTCCGACAGTGTTATATTCACAGACTACATCACCCACAGTGTCACATTCGGAGACAACTTCAGCCACAGTGTCACTTCCACAGACATCTCCGACAGTGTCATATTCACAGACCATATCACCCACAGTATTACACTCACAGACTTCGGCCACAGTGTCACTTCCACAGACATCTCCGACAGTGTCATATTCACAGACCACATCACCCACAGTATCACACTCACAGACATCGGCCACAGTGACACATCAAGAGACATCTCCGACAGTGTCATATTCACAGACCACATCACCCACGGTGTCACATTCACAGACATCACCCACGGTGTCACATTCGGAGACAACTCCAGCCTCAGTGTCACATTCACAGACATCTCCGACAGTGTCATATTCACAGACTACATCACCCACAGTGTCACATTTGGAGACAACTTCAGCCACAGTGTCACATTCACAGACATCTCCGACAGTGTCATATTCACAGACTACATCACCCACAGTGTCACATTCGGAGACAAATTCAGCCACATTGTCACATTCACAGACATCTCCGACAGTGTCATATTCACAGACCACATCACCCTCAGTTTCACACTTACAGACATCGGCCACAGTGACACATCAAGAGACAACTCCGACAGTGTCATATTCACAGACCACATCACCCACGGTGTCACATTCACAGACTTCACCCACTGTGTCACATTCGGAGACAACTTCAGCCACAGTGTCACATTCACAGACATCTCCGACAGTGTCATATACACAGACCATATCACCCACAGTATTACACTCACAGACGTCGGCCACAGTGTCACTTCCACAGACATCTCCGACTGTGTCATATTCACAGACCATATCACCCACAGTATTACACTCACAGACGTCGGCCACAGTGTCACTTCCACAGACATCTCCGACAGTGTCATATTCACAGACCACATCACCCACAGTATCACACTCACAGACATCGGCCACAGTGACACATCAAGAGACATCTCCGACAGTGTCATATTCACAGACCACATCACCCACGGTGTCACATTCACAGACTTCACCCACTGTGTCACATTCGGAGACAACTTCAGCCACAGTGTCACTTCCACAGACATCTCCGACAGTGTCATATTCACAGACCATATCACCCACAGTATTACACTCACAGACTTCGGCCACAGTGTCACTTCCACAGACATCTCCGACAGTGTCATATTCACAGACCACATCACCCACAGTATCACACTCACAGACATCGGCCACAGTGACACATCAAGAGACATCTCAGACAGTGTCATATTCACAGACCACATCACCCACGGTGTCACATTCACAGACATCACCCACTGTGTCACATTCACAGACATCTCCGACAGTGTCATATTCACAGACTACATCACCCACAGTGTCACATTTGGAGACAACTTCAGCCTCAGTGTCACATTCACAGACATCTCCGACAGTGTCATATTCACAGACTACATCACCCACAGTGTCACATTCGGAGACAACTTCAGCCACAGTGTCACTTTCACAGACATCTCCGACAGTGTCGTATTCACAGACCATATCACCCACAGTATTACACTCACAGACGTCGGCCACAGTGTCACTTCCACAGACATCTCCGACAGTGTCACATTCGAGGACCACATCACCAACAGTGTCACACACGTCTCCAGTCGTGTCTGTGATCACCTCTCCAGTTGTGTCACACTCAGTGTCAGTTACTTCGAGTGCATCACGAATCTACAGTAGCACGTCACGAGTGCCTGTCTCGACGACCACACCCTATGGTAAATGTTGTATTATTAATCATCAACGTACGTTAATTTTTAAGTACGCAACTAGTTTAAAAACTGTATAGATATAATGGGAAATTACTATTTTGTTTTATAATTTTATTAATGTTCAGTCCTACATAAAGTGTGAATTAAATAAAAGTAAATATATTTAAACACTGATATTTATTTGATGTCGAATTGCAGGCCCTCTGTTGTTTTGACCTTGCCTTTCTGGATGACAATTCGTCCACATTTCTCAATGCCGAATTTCATGTTAATGTCATTACTGCAGATCTTGACAGTATTGATCAGGGATGTGATGTCACGTTCATTTTTACAGTACAGCTTGAGATCGTCCATGTACAGTAGATGGCTGATGACCTGTCCTGCTTTCATTTTGTATCCTAACCCTGTTTTCTGGATCACTTGACTGAGAGGATTCAGGTTAATGCAGAACAGCAGTGGCGATAGGGAATCACCTTGGAAGATTCCACAATTTATTGTTATGTCTGCAATATTTGTGTTGTTGCATGTGAGGGTGGTTTTCCAGTTTTTCATTGACTCCTGAATTAGGTTCTGTATTGATGGCGCTACTTTGTACAATTTTAATGTTTCAATTATCCATGAATGTGGGACTGAGTCATAGGCCTTTTGATAATCAATCCATGCCATTGCATGATTTGTTCTTCGTTTCTTGCTGTCAGTCACTATTGCCTTATCAATTGCCAATTGGTCCTTTGTTCCTCTGCTGCCTGGTCTAGCACCCTTTTTTTCAGTGTTTAGAAGTTTGTTTGTTTCAAGGTGAGTCATGATTTTGTCAGCTGTAATTCCTGATAGTAACTTCCAGGTGGTTGATAGTCAAGTGATTGGACGATAGTTGTTTGGTGTTGTGCCTTTCTGTGGATCTTTCATAATCAGACTTGTTTTTCCTTTTACCATCCATGCTGTTAGGGTTCCTGGTTTGTTTAGTATGTCTTGCAGTTGTTCACCAAGTCTGCCATGTAAAGAGGTTATGATGTTTTAACCAGAATATTTGTACTTGATCTGGGACTGGGGCTTTCCAGTTTGCCATCTTTCGTACCTTCTTCTTAATGTCTTTCTCACTGATTGTGACGGTGCATTGTTCAGGTGTCTCTTTATGTTCATCTTTCAGTTTCTGAATCCATCTGGTGGAGGTGTTATGCGTATTTGGATTGCTCCAAATGTTTTCCGAGAAGGTCTTGGTATCATGAATGTTTGGTATTTGTTGTTCTGTTCTGGAATTTCCTTTAAATTCTTGGTATAGTCTTCCAGGGTCATTTCATAATATTTTGTTCTGTTGGAATTGCTGACCTCTTGCAGTGTATCTCTTTAGACGGTGACTGAGTCCTTGAAGTCTTTGCTTTGCTTCTTCTATTGCAGACTTAGTGCTTCTGTAGTTGAGATGATATTTGGTGACCAATCTTGCCTTCAGTTTTCTCTTATTTTGTTCTGCTGCTGTCATTTGGCTTATTTCTCTTATAGTACACTCTATTTTCTTTTCTATTCTCTTCTTCCATGGTGGTACTGATGGTTTCTGTGTTTGTACTGTGTCTGGCCTTATATATCTTTCAATTTCCTTTACAGTGGCGTATATTAGACTGTTGGTTTCTGCGATATCTTTTATGGGGATACGTTTTAGTACTTCATTTGCATTCTTAATTGCTGTCCTTAGAGTTTTGTTGTTTTGCAGCCTTCGTGTTGGGGTTCTGCCTTCAAGTGACATATATTTGTCCATGAAGCATTTTATGTCTTGAAACAAGCATTGCTGTTCTCCAGGGAAGTCGCATGGAATTTCCCCAGCGAGGTGTCAACTGGAATGGACTGCTGTGATGCTGTGGAATTTCCATTGTCTTCAATGTCAGTGTATCGGGTTGTAGTGTTCGCTTGTTGCTGTTCTATCTCTTGTATTTCTAGGGCTGTAAGAAGCCTATTTTGTAGTATCGCTCTCTTTTGGTCCAGGAGCCGCTGTTCACTGATCATATCATCTGGATGGTGTTTGAGCCAGTGCTCATATATTCGTTTTCTATATCCTCTTGTTGTTGGTTGGCTATGATAGTAAGAGACCATGATTTGTATGTTTTCCTCTCTGTTCCATTTCCTCCGAAATTTTGCTTGCGTTTCAGTAGCCCTTTTTTCACTAGAACACCCCGAAACATCAGTGCCTAGCGCAGACCTTGTTAACCGGGACGAAGTCTGATCCGGTGTGGAATCAAAGTTTGTTTTCTCCATCATGAATGGGATGGGCAAGCGTGTAGTTTGGAGGGAGCTGCTTTTCCCTCCTTCGATAGTCCAGAGTTGAGAATTGAAGCTGTCACCCATCCATGTTTGTAGACACAGCTCAGGCTGCTTAACTTTCTGGGTCAGGTTCTTTCTGCTCTAACCACTGGACTATCGAGGCACCTCAACTTTATTTTTTTTTATTATTATGATTAGTATGATTATTATTATTATTATTATTATTATTGAATTATTTTTGTATGTTTTTATTCATTTGACAGGCCCTCTTTGCAACAGGACCGAAGTTGTCATATCAAGGCCCTCGCGAGTCGTGACTCTTTCCGCCTCTTCCGGTACACCAGAACTTGTCTTTCAAGATATAGGGTGGCTTCCAGACAATGATGGCGCCTTGAATTTCAGAGTACACTCTGCAGACGGTGTTCCTGCAGAGCTGATGAAAGTGTCTCTTGCTTCTTCTAACGCTTCCGTTGTTTTCATGAGAGACTATCTGAACGGTGTGATTAACACAGTAAGTGCTAGCATGTTTCACGTAACTGTTTTCATGAGAGACTATCTGAACGGTGTGATTAACACAGTAAGTGCTAGCATGTTTCACGTAACTGTTTTCATGAGAGACTATCTGAACGGTGTGATTAACACAGTAAGTGCTAGCATGTTTCACGTAACTGTTTTCATGAGAGACTATCTGAACGGTGTGATTAACACAGTAAGTGCTAGCATATTTCACGTAACTGTTTTCATGAGAGACTATCTGAACGGTATGATTAACACAGTAAGTGCTAGCATATGTCACATAACTGTTTTCATGAGAGACTATCTGAACGGTGTGATTAACACAGTAAGTGCTAGCATATGTCACATAACTGAATAGTTGTGTGTCATCGTGGGTTCCGACACATGTGATGTGACGTATCAGTTATCTGTTGAGTGTAACGTATCCTCTAGTTTGAACAATTTCTGATATATACTTGATTTCATTGCTATGTGATGTTTGAATACAAGTACATCAACTGATTTCACGGAATTTGCTTTGATTTATTCTTCCAGAGAACTGATTTCATTCCTAACGACCACAACGTTCGCATATTCTCAAAAGTTCCCTTCGACGAGCTGACTTTTATTACGGATGGTCGACTCTTCGATCTGCGTTTGACGGTGTGCATGCAGCCTTCAGGTAAATACAGATTACTTTTCTCTGATGTGTTCATCCAGCCTTCAGGTAAATACAGATTACTTTTCTCTGATGTGTGCATCCAGCCTTCAGGTAAATACAGATTACGTTTCTCTGATGTGTGCATGCAACCTTCAGGTAAATACAGATTACTTTTCTCTAATGTGTGCATGCAGCCTTCAGGTAAATACAGATTACTTTTCTCTAATGTGTGCATAGAACCCCTTGCCTTGACTGTGTATACGATAAACCTTGAAACATTTAAAATGTATATTATTACTTAGAAATTGTTTTCGTTGTTTTATTTGGAAATATTGGCGCATTACAACCCTGTACACGATCACGTTTTTGGATATTGCGACATACCCATTTCGGGTTACGTCCGTTTGATTTTCTGAGGAATGATGCCTCATCAACCGTGGAAGTTTGACATGAAACAGTTATTTGAGATTATTATTAATGAAACGGGAATGTTGCCAAAGTTAATTCCGATCCCTACTTCAGTGGAGATTTTGTTACATACCCAGAAATCTTGATTTTAATCGTGATCGTTCAAATTAATCAAATGGCGATCGTGTTGCCTGGGCGCCAATCAGTGTTGATGTCATGTTGTACCTGGTGGGTGGGAAAACCTTATCGTCAGTCTTGAATGTTGTAGTATCAGTTAGGCAGGTAATAATAACACGTAGTATCAATATATACCTTATCGCCAGGTGTCTTGCCATCTTGCAGTACCTAGTGGTTATGTAAACTTTTAGTAAGTGTGTAACTATCGCCAATCGACTTCGATGTCGTTTTGTAACACGTCATGATGTCATTAGATGTCATTTTGTAACACGTACCTGTCTCTTCGAAAGCTTCTGCAAACATATCAAAATACAAAGAGCTTTGCGATACGGATATGTCTGTATACAAAAGGCATCATCATACAGATATGTCTAAATATCCTTACGATACACATCACGGATGAGATTGTACTATGTCGGATTATTCTGTATTACCTTATAAATATAATGTCTTAGCGAGACGAATAAATACTGAGGTCGTACTATGTCGGATTATTCTGTATTTCCTTATAAATATAACGTCTTAGCGAGACGAATAAATACTGAGGTCGTACTATGTAGGATTATTCTGTATTACCTTATAAATATAACGTCTTAGCGAGACGAATAAATACTGAGGTCGTACTATGTCGGATTATTCTGTATTACCTTATAAATATAACGTCTTAGCGAGACGAATAAATACTGATGTCGTCGATGCAGAAATAATAGTAATAAATGAATGTCTAGGTAGTCAAAGGGCTTACACACAATGCCATCCGAATAAACGAGAGATTAAATATTACTCCAAGCACGGGATACAATTACAGACAGTGCTAGGCTTAGGCTTAGTAAATTTACAGACAAGGCTATGCTTATGCTTTGTATATTTACAGACAGGGCTAGGCTTAGGCTTAGTACATTTACAGACAGTGCTAGGCTTAGGCTTAGTACATTTACAGACAGGGCTAGGCTTAGTCTTAGTACATTTACAGACAGGGTTATGCTTAGTACATTTACAGACAGGGCTATGCTTAGTACCTGAACATTGTTTCTAATGCCGAGTGCATCGTAAATGTTATTTTTGCATATCTCTACATGCTTCAAAATAGCTGTCGAAGAACTTCATCAACGTATTCCTGAAAATGTATTTAGATTTCTGCCTGGCATTATGTTGGCTATGTTATGTTAGATACCTAAATATAAGTCTGCACTCGTCCATGACCTCATACATCTCAGTAAATTTTCTAAATAAAAACATTCATGACGTCACGCACACGATGTCTGTAACATGTTTTGGAAGTAATGTCCGCGTTGATTGACGAACTGCAAAAATATCTGGTACATGACACACTTTTGAACAACACTTAAAACTATAGGTTAATTCGCTCTAAGATTGAAAATATAACGAATTAATTACATCTCCCCTGAAATATTCTTTATCATATAGTTGTGCAAGCCCTGACACTATCAACATATATTTCACTTTATCCTGAGAGTCTGGCATATTTACAACTTGTATCAACCATCCTTGACCTCAAACTTGTATCAACCATCCTTGACATCATATTTGTATTAGCCAGCCCTCACCGCGTATAACTAATATATATATCGTTAGGTATCTATTGATCTATTCCTCTCAACACGAAATCTGTTGACTTCCGGCACTCACATGAAGAAATGTAAAAGGTGGGGGTATAATAGTTTGTTCATTTACAAACCCGCTCACTGTCACGTGACGGCGTTAGTAGACACCCGATGTGATTTATTATAAACTCATTCATTGTCACGTGACGTCTTTAGGTAGACACAGTGTGACTGTTACGTGACGTCTTTAGAAAGCCACAGTGCTGAGTTTCACATGACGTCTTTAGATAGACACAGTGCTGAGTGTCATGTGACGTCTGTAGGTAGACACAGTGCTGACTGTTACGTGACGTCCTTAAGTAGACAAAGTGATGACTTACGTGACGTCTTTAGTAGCCTCCCAGCTATGATTTAGAAACTCATTCACGTCGCGTGACGTCATAAGTATACTCCTAGTATGATTTCATGTTAAATCATAGTTAACATATTAATATATTCATATTTCGCTATTTGACTTTTGATAAGTTTCGTCCAGATGCTTAAGTGCACACGGCTGTTGGCTATCACGTTATACCTTCATTGTTAATCATATAGTCAGCTGCTATTTTGAAGAATTTAATTTAAAATCTCTATTTCTGACACGCACACACAGTCACTCACACATATACACACACAAGTTATATTTTCTTCCCATGTACATGTTGTATATTACTTTCCAAAAACAAATGCACAATGTTTCTGATTTTATAATTAAAATTATGTAGAAATAATTTATCTTCGAAGTTAAGTTAATGAGCATTATGTATTGCACACACGATGTAATACAAAAAATATAGCTATAATTACTATTATTGTAACTATTTCAGTTACAGCAAATAAGGAATAATTCTTATTTTGATTTTATTCCAGAGGAGCCATGTCCTTATGATTGTGAGGGAGAGTGTTACCACACCCATGAAACCTTTTGTGAATCTACGTGTGCCGACGGAACTTGTGGTAAGATTGGTACCTATGCATTACTTTTGAATTATTCGCAAGAGTGTTGACTTGCATGGATGATATACATATGTCTCCTTTCACTTATTGTCACGGGGAAAGGGAGGTAAGCCAAAATTACTATTAAAAAATTAATTAAGTCTGGGTGTCAAAGTCACCAGATCGCCAGCATAACACAGTCGATATTCGTTTGTGAAATTTTAGGTTAAGGACTGCAGGTGAAACTCGCCTACATTTCAAAACAATAGAAATTAGAACTCTGAACTAGAAAGATTGACATTATTGCATGATATATTGTCACAATAATAACATATATGTATTTAATCTAAATATGCTGTTTTTGAAGATATGAGAGACATTTATTTAACTTAGAATTCATTGAGCACTCGAGGATTAGAATGCCTGAGGTTTAGGTATGTTTCTCATGTTAGCACGTGTGAAGTGATAGACCTGTTTATTGAGCACTCGAGGATTAGAATGCCCGACGTTTAGGTAGGTTTCTCGTGTTGGCCTGAGGTTTTGGTAAGTTTCTGATGTTGGCCTGAGGTGTAGGTAATTTTCTTGTGTTGGTCTGAGGTTTAGGTACGTTCTCATGTTGGACTGAGGTTTAGGTAAGATTCTGGTGTTGGCTCTAGAGGATTTAGAATGCCTGAGTTTAGGTAAGTTTCTCGTGTTGGCACTCAAGGATTAAAATGCCTGAGGTTTAAATTTCTCGTGTTGGCACTCAAGGATTTAGAATACCTGAGGTTTAGGTAAATTTCTCGTGTTGGCACGTGCAAAGTGATAGACCTGTGAGTAACAATAACATGAGAGTTGTGAGCTTGAAAAGTCAATTTAGCAAAAGTCTTTATGGAAAATCTTAAAAGAAAGAAAAGGGGAGAGAAATATTTGAGTTTTCAGAGAGAAACATCGAAAGTATCCAGAATACACAGTATGGTGGCCAAGGGGATGGAATATTTTATTTTCTCATTGCGTTCCCTCTCGTTGCCATTGTTGTTTACCCAAGTCATGGAGGCAAAGTGACTGAACGTCTTCAACTCAGTGCAAGTTCACTGGACTTCAAAATATTTCCCGAACTAATCTTGTCAGGATATGCAAGTCAATTTTCGTGTGTGGGTAAAACAGTCTACTGGACATTGTACCTGGAAATAGTGGAATTTTGAGTCAGCCTATCGCCTGGATGTAGTGTTTTGTGTCTGAGCAGCTATTCTGATGGAAGGGCAAAAGGGCCACACCATCAATGACACAAGCACTGCAGCGGTAACCCACAACATTAGTATTGTCATAGAGTTACGGTATTGGATCCATCTTTTGTTTGATCTAACCTATCAAGAGGCAGGCCCACTCTGTGCGACAGAGTATGGTGATAACCCATCACAAAAAGAAAATGACAGGGTCATGAGATTTCCAACACTAGAATTATGAGTCAAGGAACAATCTGTGTGACCACATGACCAAAAAGCAATGTTTTTTTCTGATTAATTCATTGTATGATTGAAAACCTCAGTGCACACAGGTAGGTTTAGTAATTCATTGTATGATTGAAAACCTCAGTGCACACAGGTAGGTTTAGTAATTCATTGTATGATTGAAAACCTCAGTGCACACAGGTAGGTTCAGAGTAGAGAGCATGATATACGTTTGTTTGGAACTTTATTTGGATTGACTTGAGGAATATTATTTGTGGAACTATTGATTCAAGATCATTTTAAGTAAATCACTATTGATATAATTTCATGATTAATGATTGATGTCAGATTTACCACTTTATGAGAAAAGTCTGATTATTATGTTTATTCATTTTTATATATTTCATTTTCTCATTTATCATTTACTCCCACCCAAGAGTGTATGTCCATGAATGTCTTGTTTTGATTGGATTAATCACCACATGAAAGAGAAACCCATAGATAAATAAACATAGTATTTATTTTTTCAAGCAAAAAGCTTGACTAGTTTTGTTTTAAAAGGACCGTTCAGTTGAAATTGTGTTGTCCTGTATTTTTCTATATTGTATTGTCTTTGTGCTGTCCTCCATTATTACCATCACACTTCACATTCTTGCACGCATACATGTCAAGAAACGTAACCCTGCATACAGAATAAAACTACACTCTACCCAGGCAAACATCTATGGTGTCTTCTGTGTGTGGAAACTGTAATTTAATCTACACAGTTTCCTACTTTGCTGTTGGCAATCACCACCCCAACTTTCACAAGGAAGCAGAGGGTGCTGCTGACACTTTTGTTGGCTTGTATATGTGATATATTACTTTAGTCTTGTTTGCTTGAGTATTGTATTGTATTGTATTGTATTGTATTGTATTGATGATATACAGGAACCAGTTTGTCTTATTTCCTTGAGTACTTGAGTATTGGCTTGTATTGGTGATATACATGAACAAGTTTGAGTGCTGGGTGATGTGCATATACCACTGTTGACCTATTTACATTATTGTTGGCTTGTATATTACAAATTTGAAATATAACATTTTATTGTATGCATTTACTTCCAAGATATAAAATGTTAAGTACTGTTTAATGAACTAAGACAGAATGTTATCTTGTAGTAGTACGCTACAACAAGCCAGATTGTAGCATGTAGTGACGTAAGCATATAATACGTAGCCTTCTTGCAATACTAAATAGGAAGGTTTATAACAGGTCTGAACAGGTATGAACATTTTATTAACACCTGTTTACAGTAATAGTCAGTTACAAAATTTTTTATCAAATGCATGCTTATTTTAGTGGAAAGTAACGTTATCAGTCAAGCGTGACCGCAGCTTGATGAAGTCCTAATTTGTTTTTTTTTAATCAAATTTAAATTTTGGGATAGTTCTTTATCTGATAGCATTAACCATATTATATATTGCTACAAGAACAATACCTCAAATATCAAGAGTGTGACAGACTCTTCTTTCAACAGTGATAACGCATGTTTTAAAAGTGATATTTGTCCATGATACGAATCATGGGATATTGCTTGACATTAATAAATACTTGAATGTATGGACGCTTTGTATTCATCACGCAAACTATTGTTCACAAACACAGTGTCATGTTTTAATTGTAATGCATGTATTTTATTACTTAATTTCATACAATCACTTGTTCACGCAAAATGTGAAGATTGTTACATTAGGTATGTTTTATTTTATTTCTTACAGTCACGGTGAAGACAACGACCACCAGCACTATTGCCATGGAAACAAGTAATAATATTTGTTCCGCTTTCTAACAATAAATTATCCTCACCTCTCAGCAGAATATTCAGTCGCTTTTAGAACTTGAAACAAATAATAGAACTTTCCGTCAAGAAATAAGATTCACATCCTTCACTGGTCAGGACTCCCACACATGCCTTATGACATTTTTCGTGTTTTAAATACGACTTTTAATCATTTAAATTATTTGTATGCCTTAAAAAACGAATTTTAGACATTACTAGGGCTTTCGTACTTTAAGTATGACTTTTAATCATTAAAATTTCTTCCATGCTTTAAATACAACTTTTACTCATTAACATTTCTTCCATGCTTTAAATACACTTTTAATCATTAAAGTGACTCAAGCTTAAAGTACGACTTTCAGGAATGAAATATCATTTTCGAGAACTGCGAATGACTTTTGGTCGCTAAATATGGTTGTCAAGCATTAAATTTAATTAGTCACTCTCTATGACTTTGAAGCATTAAATTTGACCTGGTCACTCTCTATGACTTTGAAGCATTAAATTTGACCTGGTCACTCTCTATGACTTTTAAGCATTAAATTTGACCTGGTCACTAAGTACGTCTCTCAAGCATTACATTTAACCTAGACACTCATGTGACTTTGAAACATTACAATTGACTGGTCACTAAATATGACTCTCAAGCATTAAATTTGACTTGGACACTAAATAATGGTTTTCAATCATTAAATTTGACTTAGACACTAAATAATGGTTTTCAATCATTAAATTTGACTTAGACACTAAATAATGATTTTCAATCATTAAATTTGACTTAGACACTAAATAATGGCTCTCCATCATTACATTTGACTTAGACACTAAATAATGGCTCCCAATCATTAAATTTGACTTAACCACTTCATTTGTCTTTCAAGCATTACATGTGACCTGACATTTTACAAATGTTTACACACTGTCAGGATTAGTAGACACTTTTATAATAAACACTTTTAGGATTAGTAGACACTTTTATAAAGTAATAAACACTGTCAGGATTAGGAGACACTTTTATAAAGTAATAAACACTGTCAGGATTAGGAGACACTTTTATAAAGTAATAAACACTGTCAGGATTAGTAGACACTTTTATAAAGTAATAAATACTGTCAGGATTAGGAGACACTTTTATAAAGTAATAAACACTATCAGGATTAGTAGACCCACTTTTATAAAGTAATAAACACTAATTTCTGGTTTCGACCACTAATAGGATTTACTAAAAATCTAGGACAAAATGAAACTAACCCTGTCGGTTGCTCCCATAAATTAATTAAAAATCTAGGACAAAAAGAAACTAATTTGATAAATAATGCACTGGTCCCGTGATTCGTATCGTTAGCCCCCAGGTAGCAGGGTCACCCGCTAACATTTAACAATGACAGAGTTGAAATGTACACTGCAAAATTGGATAAAACCTATTTTAAAAAAAGATTTTTAAAAAGTTAATCAAAGTACAAAAATTCCAATAACAAATTCTAAGCTATCCGGGAAGATTAACATGTTCCCTACTGTATCCAATTACTAAGTTAAATTATACTGGATCAGCAACATATTGTTTTAGAAATGAGCTGGATGAGCAACGTACTGGGCCAGCAACATGCTGTTTTAGCAATGAGCTTGATGAGCAACGTACTGGGCCAGCAATGTGCTGTTTTAGCAATGAGCTGGATGAGCGACGTACTGGACCAGCAACTTGCTGTTTTAGCAATGAGCTGGATGAGCAACGTACTGGACCAGCAACGTGCTGTTTTAGCAATGAGCTGGATGAGCAACGTACTGGGCCAGCAACGTGCTGTTTTAGCAATGAGCTGGATGAGCAACGTACAGGGCCAGCAACGTGCTGTTTTAGCAATGAGCTGGATGAGCAACGTACTAAATTAGATAGATAAATTAGTAAAGTATTGGGTTAGAGTCAGATGATTTAGAAACGTAATGATTTAGCTGAGTTTGGAATGCAGTAGTTAGCAGCTTACTGAGTTAGCCAATTTAGCAATGTATAGGGTTAGCAACCAACTGAGTTAGCATTCATGGTAAAGTACTGTTTAGATTAGCAACGTACAGCATTAGCTGCATTTGCAGAGAATTAATAAAGCAATGCACAAAGGAACCTATTGGGTTAGCAATGCACAAAGCAACCTTTGGGGTTAGCAATGCACAAAGCAACCTTTGGGGTTAGCAATGCACAAAGCAACCTTTGGGGTTAGCAATGCACAAAGCAACTTATTCGGTTCAAACTTACCTGATTTATTAGCTTTATAGCATACTGTCCTAGCAATGCACAAATCAACCTATTGGGTTAGCAATTCACAAAGCAACCTGTTGGGTTAGCAATGCACAAAGCAACCTATTGGGTTAGCAATGCACAAAGCAACCTTTTGGGTTCAAACTTTACTGAAATAGTTGATATTTTTAAAGAATGTATTGGGTCAACAATGAGTATATTTAGCATCGCGTTGGGATAAGAAAATATTAAGTTAACAGTAAGTTAGCAATATATTCAATTAGCAATGAGTTAACAACGTATGGCCTTTACAATTTACTACTTATTAAACTTAACAGCTTAAGTAAGCTTAAGAAATACAAACAGCAACCCACTAATGCTATCACTAAAGTAAGCTTAAGAAATACAAACAGC
Organism: Sinotaia quadrata; assembly: GCA_028829895.1. Classification (NCBI taxonomy): domain Eukaryota; kingdom Metazoa; phylum Mollusca; class Gastropoda; order Architaenioglossa; family Viviparidae; genus Sinotaia; species Sinotaia quadrata. Next base: position 94,639,477 of record CM054183.1, on the reverse strand, counting down.
AACCCACTAATGCTATCACTAAAGTAAGCTTAAGAAATACAAACAGCAACCCACTAATGCTATCACTAAAGTAAGCTTAAGAAATACAGAAAAACAACCCAATAATGCTGGCTGTGAATCAAACAAACACAGGTATTAATCCTCATGTATGTGCTAGTTGTGAGTTTAAAAATACAAAACATTTAACTCCACTGCTATAACACAATTCAAAGATTAACCCTACCGTGTACGACAGCGTGACGTTTGTTTAACGACACTAACCGCATACTGCTAACGCTGATGAAGTGTTAACAGTAAAGTATTATCCACAGCAGTATGTTAGCACTGATTGCAAGCAATTACATTCAAACATTAGTTCCAATGTTGTCAGTATTGATCTCAATGTAACAAATTAAAAACCAGATGAGAAACCTACTTTTGAATTTATGTGACGAGTGACAAAATAATAATAATTTATCTTTTCTGTTGGAAAACACATGTATGTTTACATCATTATAAATATATGATTTTATTTATATGTATTTGAAAACATTTAATTATGTTTGACTAATGAAAGAAAAACAAGAAACTTCTATACTCAAAGAAATGTCTATAAATGTTGAGTTTAGATACTTATGAGCTATTTAAAAATTGAATGTGTTTGTCTGTTTTCAGCTACACCAACTGTAACTGTGGTCACGTCTCCAACTGTAGGACAGTCACGTAAGTGTCCCGTGCAATTAAATTGCGAAGGAATTACTTGTACTCGGTCTCTGCCTGAAGTGTTTTGCATGTATGTGTCAGTGTGCTAAAATACATGTGTCAGTGTGCTAAAATACATGTGTCGATGTGTGCTTCATTTTGTTTGTATATGTGCTTTTTTATACAAACATAATCTGTCTTCTCCAACACTTTTTCTTAAAATTATTTGCAAAACATTTAATCAAGTATATGGACATGTTTGTGTCATTGTGTAAGTATATGGACATATTTGGAAATTAAAGCTTTCAAGCAAGAGTGCAGACATTGAGTGGGATGGGACTTGCAGACCTAAATAGGACTTGAAGACACTGAGGGATACTCTCAGACACTAAATAGGACTTGCAGACATTGGGTGGGACTTGCAGACACTAAGCAAGAGTTGCAGACAATGAATGGGACTTGCAGACACTAAATAAGACTTGAAGACACTTAGTGGGACTTGCAGGCACTACGCAGGACATGAATACACTGATTGGGGTTTGAAGATAATGAATGGACTTGAAGACAGTTTCTTGTAGGGCATGTAAAATTGATGAATATCATATTTCGTCGCCAAATTATTCATATCGATGAGCGGGCGGCTGATACAATTGTTTGATTCGGAAAATAAAGGAAACATCGACAGGAAGAAGGAATATAATCCAATGACAGGGCAAAAAGCTAAATATCTGATTATTTGCCTATTAAGATGACGTCTGAGCATAATGCAGATCTCCATAATGCAGACCTCCATGTTTTGTTTCACTAATGCGTCTTTTTAACTGTACAGATAAAATCTTTAAAGATTTTGAAAGTTTGTTTAAACAAATGTGTTTTCTTTATTTTGTTTCACTAATGCATCTGTTTACTGTACAGATAAAATCTGTAAAGACTTTGAAAGACTTGAAAGTTTGTATAAACAAATGTGTTTTCTTTTATTGTTTATTCCTACGTACTTCATATAAAGCCAATAAATATAGAAAATATATAATTAATTCAATGAACTATTTGCTGCTATTTAATTGGTCCATTCATCTGTCTCTAGAAATACCGATGAAGAAAACATGTTTTAAGACAAAAAAAACTCGTGTACAAAATATAAACTGGGAAAGCTATGAAACAGGGTGCTGGTATAAATAGTTTCGCAAGTTCTTGGTGTTTGTTTATATATTGCAACAGCAACTTCAGAAATAAATAAGAGTGTTGTCATTAAATTTTGTCTATATTGCAGTAGTAACTGCAGAAAAAAATAAGAGTGTTCACTAAATGTTGTCTATATTGCGGTAGTAACTGCAGAAATAAATAAGAGTGTTGTTATTGAATTTTACATTTTTAACGGACAGCTTCAGAAGCAACTCATGCAATAATAACCACAGCAAGGCCGAAGTCCACGACTACAGCTTCATCAACATCCTTTATAACGCATCCTGCCACAAGTGAGATTTCGTCTTTCTAGTGACTTTGTGGACATTTTTCTTTTTCTAATGTCTTTGTGTAACTGTTCGCTGTTTGAATCAGAGATATTTATATCTTCTTGGGAGTTTTCCAAGGACTTTGTACCTATCTGTATATATGTCTTTATCCATATCTATGAACCAATCCTGTATATACAGTGGAACCCCGCTATAACGCGGTCGTGGCATGGTTCCCGACATTTCGTATATTCATTCGCACATAAATTTCTTTTTCAAAGTACGTGAAATAGAGTACAAAAGTTATTTGACCTCATTTCAAAGTACGTGAAATAGAGTATAAAAGTTATTTGACCTCATTTCAAAGTACGTGAAATAGAGTATAAAAGTTATTTGACCTCATTTCAAAGTACGTGAAATAGAGTATAAAAGTTATTTGACCTCATTTCAAAGTACGTGAAATAGAGTACAAAAGTTATTTGACCTCATTTCAAAGTACGTGAAATAGAGTACAAAAGTTATTTGACCTCATTTCAAAGTACGTGAAATAGAGTACAAAAGTTATTTGACCTCATTTCAAAGTACGTGAAATAGAGTACAAAAGTTATTTGACCTCATTTCAAAGTACGTGAAATAGAGTACAAAAGTTATTTGACCTCATTTCAAAGTACGTGAAATAGAGTACAAAAGTTATTTGACCTCATTTTGGGGACGCGATCACGTATGAATTTCAATATACATTTAATACGATCGTGTCATGGTTCCTGAAATTTGAAATTCATGTACGTGTATTTTTCTCGTACCGGGAAAAAATATTTTTAAGTCCGAGAAATAGGGTGTAAAACGTTTATTATCACTTTAGGGAAGAATTCATATACGTGTATTTTTCTCGTACCGGGAAAAAATATTTTTAAGTACGAGAAATAGGGTGTAAAACGTTTATTATCACTTTAGGGAAGAGTTCAAATATGACTTTTAACATAAAAAGATCCGAAATTTAACAATTTCACCAGGTTCTTGAAGATTTATGCCAAAATAAACATTATCGGAAATGTTACTTATTACTGATCCATGAGTATATCCAGTAAGTCATCTTTGTCACTATATTCAATTTATTCTGTATACAATCGTTGCACAAACAACAGCCGACATGTGCTTCTTCTTTAACTGCATACACAGTCAAGCAGCAGACAAAGTGGTGGTTGATAAAAGATTCTCACAATAAACATCAAAGAACGAAAGCCGCTAACATGGCTGGCTTGGTGGTATTGTTAGATGCAATCAGTTGAAAGTAAATAATGTCCGCTTTATTAGCTGTAAATTAAAAAGATATGAAATTGTACATGCGTTCAGCTTATCTTTTTTTTTTTAAAGTGACTGTGAACATTGCAGGCCTTTATAAATATATCGGACTTTATACATATATATATATATAATATTGTAAAACCCCTCATTAACGCGACCCCACTTTTATCGCGATCCTATTTTATGGACCCCAATTATCGCGTCATAGCGAGATTTCACGGTATGTCTTTATCCATATCTCTGAACCAATCCTGGTTATATACGTCTTGTCTTTGTATCTGTCTGTATATATGTCTTTATCCGTGTCTTTGTGCATGCCAGCGTGTCTTTATCCTTGTCTTTGTATATGTCTGTATATATGTCTTTATCCGTGTCTTTGTGCATGCCAGCGTGTCTTTATCCTTGTCTTTGTATATGTCTGTATATATGTCTTTATCCGTGTCTTTGTGCATGCCAGCGTGTCTTTATCCTTGTCATTGTTCCCGAGGATATATATGTTTTTCTTCCTGCCTTTGTACCTATCAATATATATGTGTCTTTTCCATATATTTGTACATTTCTGTATATATGACTTTATCAGTATCAACTTAATCTTCTAGTCTGCTAGTTATATTTATTCTGCCTTTGTGCGTAAATATCTGTATATTTGTCCTTAACCTTGATTTTGTACCTGATACGAATTTATCCTCGTCTTTGAGCGAGTCCATCTAAAATTTCTAGTCTTATAACTGATTTTAGCGGACCTCGTATCCAACTGTCCAGAGATTTCATGTATCATTTTTTTCTTGCCACGGCCATTGTCGGTGTTTCTTTAACAGTTGACTGTTTCCCACGTTTCTTGGATGTTAGACAATATTTTCTTTGTTAATATTACCTTGGCAATAGGCGGTGACGATGTATGAATGTGTGATCGTGATTTCTATGAGTATAGTGGATTGTAAGTTGTAACTGAGCAATGAGTCATAATGTAGAGATTTCTATGAGTATAGTGGATTGTAAGTTGTATCTGAGCAATGAGTCATGCTGTAGAGATTTCTATGAGTATAGTGGATTGTAAGTTGTAACTGAGCAATGAGTCATAATGTAGAGATTTCTATGAGTATAGTGGATTGTAAGTTGTATCTGAGCAATGAGTCATGCTGTAGAGATTTCTATGAGTATAGTGGATTGTAAGTTGTAACTGAGCAATGAGTCATACTGTAGAGAATTCTATGAGTATAGTGGATTGTAAGTTGTATCTGAGCAATGAGTCATACTGTAGAGATTTCTATGAGTATAGTGGATTGTAACTGAGCAATGAGTCATAATGTAGAGATTTCTATGAGTATAGTGGATTGTAAGTTGTATCTGAGCAATGAGTCATACTGTAGAGATTTCTATGAGTATAGTGGATTGTAAGTTGTAACTGAGCAATGAGTCATACTGTAGAGATTTCTTACCTTAACTGTTCAAAGGACTAAACATCAGTTAGTAAACGACAAAGTGAATAAAATTACTGTGAGTCTAATATCCAGTAACAACTCCCGCAGGTGTTCCAGCAACTTCACAAAGTTTATATCCTGCACCACCACCAACAATAAAAACGTCAACTCGAGCAATAGACCCGTAATTGTGATGATGAAGTTAAGTCGTTGCAATTCCAAGCATTTGAGTTGATGTTTTGCAATAAAAGATTGTTTAATTCTTTGCTTACAGGCTTAGTCTGCTTAAACAAAGAGCAGATGCCCATTAGAGATATTCAGCCGAAAGACATGTCGTCATAACTTAATTTCTAATTTAGGGAATGTTTCGAAACGAATTGTATAATAAATGGAGGTTAAAACAACATATAAATCCAGTATAAAGAGCAGTGATCGTCAATTTGATAGGTCTGTTGCAGCGATCCTATCCACATCTCCGACTGTTGTACAGACCACGACCCCTGGTGCACATTCGCCAACAGCAGTTATAGCGTCTACAACTACAGCTGCGCCAGTGCCAACCTCTGCTCCAATAACCTCACCTACTGCAGTTGCTCCAGTATCGTCAACTCCAGCTGTACAAACCACACCTTCAGGTGCTGTAGTGACATCACCATCACTAGTAACACCATCCGATGCTAATCGCATCACTATTTCCACCTTCCTGTCTGTACCATGCTACTTCAAACGTATCTGTCTATCGCCATCCAGAAATGTCCATTAGCAACACTAGCTTTGCTGGCGTTTGAACAGCATGCATATTTCAATCAAAATAAACACATTCCTTCACGCGTTTAGTCTTCTTTTGTGTGTGTCTTCGTCATTGCATATTGTCTTTAATCAATTGGGTATTTGTAACGCTGGAAACACCACTATTGCAAATTAAACATGGTATCCTACCACCGACACTTTAGTTGCAATTTGTGCTATGTAGATTATAGCTGCCGTTACTTCAGAAATTACCTCTTACTTTCCAAAGAGAACAAATGCAATATTTACACTGCTATTTGGAATTAAATAAATCGCTCCTACAAGTGTGAAAGGAACACGCATTACATCAAACAATGTAGTGCCAATTTCACAGAAGCTTTCATCATTCCTAATAAAAGAAAACTGGTAAAATTTTTTGGAAAAGAATTGATCTAATACTTACGCTTAATTGTGAATGAGTTAGGTATTCCAAGAATTTGAGTTGATGTTTAGCAATAAAGAACTTTAATTCTTTGTTTGCATGCTTAGTCTGCTTAAACAAAGAGATGATGCCCATTGGAGATTTGCAGTCACGGGCGGATGCACCTGGTATGGTAATAACTGGGACAAATACCTTCCAGTCCCCAAGTAATCAAGCGAGCGTTGTCTTGTCGAGGTCGATTCCACACCGTTTACATTGATGTCGAAATATTTCACAAACATTTATACTCTACAAATGAAAATTGAAATAGAAGAAATCAAATATAATTTAAAATCACGTATATGCTCGTTACAATTTCAATAGTATTATACACGTAAATGAATTTAAAATTGTTACTATAGATTTACAAATGAACGTGCACAAATATTCTGCCATCACAATTCAGTTATTTTAGTTTATAAATTATCGTCTTACAATTCGACAATAACTACCTCATCTGTCTTAATGTCTACATTTTCTAATTCAACACTATGTGTCAAAGTTAGGTTTACTTTCTACATTTTCTAATTCAACACTATGTGTCAAAGTTAGGTTTACTTTCTACATTTTCTAATTCAACACTATGTGTCAAAGTTAGGTTTATTTTCTAATTCAACACTATGTGTTAAAGTCTGATTTACTTTCTACATTTTCTAATTCAACACTATGTGTTAAAGTCTGATTTACTTTCTACATTTTCTAATTCAACACTATGTGTCAAAGTCATGTTTACTTTCTACATTTTCTAATTCCACACTATGTGTCAAAGTCATGTTTACTTTCTACATTTTCTAATTCAACACTATGTGTCAAAGTCTGATTTACTTCCGAATGAGTCTCTAGTCTGACGGTGTGTCTACATTTTTCATCCTCACACCTTTGTGGTTCTAACTGTCCATGTGGCCACACCCCTTTTCACCACCGATCTCCCTTCGATCACGAGCTTGGTCCAAGTGGGTGTGGTTTGCACACAGGCGTCTCCAATCGTTCTTCAAGTCTGTGGGTCACTTGCTGCATTGTTACAAATTTCTTTGAATTCCATTCTGTTCAAACAGTCTTTTGTTAACTCCTCAATGGCTTCCCTGTTGCTAAGATCTATGACAGTGTTTGATGAAGAACTGTAAATGTCTGTACTATCTTCCTTATCACTTAACTTCCAGTCTGTGTAAACTGACCCCTCTAAGTTTCACTCCTCTCATTTCTCAACTCCTACAGTCAAATACTGAACTATTAAATTCTCTATCTTAATATGTCTTGTTAAATGCTCTATCTTAATCTGTCTTCTGTCTTGTCAAATGTTCTATCTTAATCTGTCTTCTGTCTTGTTAAATGCTCTCTCTTAATCTGTATTCTGTCTTGTCAAATGCTCTATCTTAATCTGTCTTCTGTCTTGTCAAATGCTCTATCTTAATCTGTCTTCTGTCTTGTCAAATGCTCTATCTTAATCTGTCTTCTGTCTTGTCAAATGCTCTATCTTAATCTGTCTTCTGTCTTGTTAAATGCTCTCTCTTAATCTGTCTTCTGTCTTGTCAAATGCTCTAACAACGCCATCAGTAGTAACGTCACCTGTTGCTGCAGTAACCTCTACAAGAGCTACAGTTTCTAAAACTCCCCGTCCTCAGCCAACGTTTCCTTACGAGAACATTTCTACAAGACGACACTTTTCTCCACCTGTAGAATCTTCTCCAGGTATGGATTTGAACTTTGAACTCTTGCAGACAATCTAAATGTGTTTTCTGTTTGCATGCATACATTCTATATTTTCTATTTCCTTCAGCTGGTACTCATTTCTCGATTTCGTCCACCTTTACCACGTACGCTTTTCTCGATTTGTTCCCCTTTATCTCGAACACATTCTTGGAGTTCTTTCCCTTCTAATAGCACACTTTTCTGGATTTGCTTCATTTTACTTCCAATACATTTCCAGATTTGTTTTTCTTTATCTCGCAAATATTTCTGGACTTGTTTACTCTGTCTCGCAAAAGATTCCTGATTTGTTTCCCTTTATCTTGCACACATTTTTAGATTTGCTTCCCTTTATCTTGCACACATTTTTAGATTTGCTTCCCTTTATCTTGCACACATTTTTAGATTTGCTTCCCTTTATCTTGCACACATTTTTAGATTTGCTTCCCTTTATCTCGCACACATTTCTGGATTTGTTTCCCTTTATCTCGCACACATTTCTGGATTTGCTTCCCTTTATCTCGCACACATTTCTGGATTTGCTTCCCTTTATCTCGCACACATTTCTGGATTTGTTTCCCTTTATCTCGCACACATTTCTGGATTTATTGCCCTTTATCTCAAACACATTTCTGGATTTATTGCCCTTTATCTCGCACACATTTTTGGATTTGTTTCCCTTTATCTCACACACATTTCTGGATTTATTGCACTTTATCTCACACACATTTCTGGATTTGTTTCCCTTTATCTCTATACATTTCTGGATTGGTTTTACTTCACAGAAGAATTTTGTTCCGTGTAACATGTACACATATGCGTGCTATTTGCGCTAATGGGAAAACCCGAAAAGTATTTATCATTTCACATCTAATCAGGGTGTTCATTTCTTTTTCCGTATTTGCATTAGAGCGCTAGAAAATTAGCAGTAATTGAATGTCGGTTCAGTGACAAAATATATGTAGAGAGTACCACAAGGAGAATGTTACCCCAAAAAATCTCTACCACAGAAATAAGTATCAGAGCACGTATCCTCAGAGGAGAATGTAGTGCGTCACAGATGACGGCACACTGTAGCAAACAATGACCTCACTGTCGAGGTGGTAAGGTGTAACAATGTATCGGGTGCACCATGAAGTGAAAGGATCAAGAAACGCGGCAGGATCACAGTGCTGTGTAGCGAACAGCCCTCGTCTCTTGTAGGCTGCGGCCTTCACATCCGTATCACAGCTGTAGCAAAGACTACCAACACCACTTATGCAAAATAGAGTCAGAAAACCCTTCTAGGGATATGTAGCCATGTGAAGTGTTAAGTAACAATGCTTAGCGTAACCGAAGACAAGCGGTAACAGTGCTGTCAATAAGTACGAGGTCACAGAGTGATATGTAGTGATATGCAGTGATATGTAGCCATGTCACTGAAGCAATAAGTCTCAGTCCCTTCTTCCCCACGTTTGCTGAAAGTCTGGAGAGAAATTGTCAGGAAAAGTTGTATTCTCCCCCCCCCCCACCAGCCCCAGCCCCCGAAAATGGGTCCATGTTTTCTTTACTGAAAATAATTATTCCATTGGTCGTGATGACCGAAATAGGCACTAATTGAGAGTACATCTACTGCTATCAAATTTATCATATTCTTCCTCTCTCTCCCTGACTGGATAGTGTTTCTTTCATAATTCTGTAGTAGATATCTATCTGACGTTTATTACGTCATTCTTTAGTTACGTTATCAGCATCCAGGAGGCACGTGAATCTCAACGAACCCTACCTATCCCTGGCAAACACTACACCATTACTCTAAACAAATTAAGGCATAGAGTAGTGACTAAATTACAACACTATACCATTACTCAAATAAATTAAGGCATAGAGTAGTGAATAAATAACAATCAAAGCAAAGGCTAGCAATTCTAGCACCCTAATTATAGACCAACTCCAATTCCTATGTTAAGCGAGACGAGCTGTTTTTCGTGCGAAATGTCTCTCAGTTCCGGGAACAAAGAGAGTGCTAGGTCATGTGACAAGGTTACACGTTGTGTTTAGTACATATTCAGTCGTCCTTCTGTGTACACTGAACTCTGATATGCCATTATGTTGTACTTTGTAGTTAGTACATTAACCTTTCGTCCACATGTGTAAAATAGAATTATAATTTGTTCTGAGGTTGCACTGTTGCAACACTTTTGCCTTCTAGATGTGTAAAACACGAGTTCAAATGTTCCAAATCAACACTATGTCTTAAATGACGTTTCGTGTCTTAATGGCGTTTCATGTCTAAATGACGTTTCGTGTCCTAATGACGTTTCTTGTCTTAATGACGTTTCGTGTCTTAATGACGTTTCTTGTCTTAATGACGTTTCGTGTCTGAATGGATTTTCTAGTATTAATGACTTTTGGAGTTTTAATGTCCTGTCTTCATGCCGTTTCGTGTCTTAATGACGTTTGGAGTTTTAATGTCCTGTCTTCATGCCGTTTCGTGTCTTAATGACGTTTGGAGTTTTAATGCCCTGTCTTCATGCCGTTTCGTGTCTTAATGACGTTTGGAGTTTTAATGTCCTGTCTTCATGCCGTTTCGTGTCTTAATGACGTTTGGAGTTTTAATGTCCTGTCTTCATGCCGTTTCGTGTCTTAATGACGTTTTGAGTTTTAATGTCTTGTCTTCATGCCGTTTCGTGTCTTAATGACGTTTGGAGTTTTAATGTCCTGTCTTCATGCCGTTTCGTGTCTTAATGACGTTTGCTTGCTTCCAGGTGTGTGTGCAGAGACTCACAACGTCACTGAAATCGTGAATGTCGAGATACTGAATAACGACATGAATCCGGTCCCACTCCGCTTGGATTTTGGGAAGGAGGTCACATTGAAAGAAGTCAACTTGACCGTTACCAACATCGTTAATGTCGATGCATTTTCTGAGTATATGGAATATTTAATGACAGTTAATTATGATGTAAGTAAAATGGTAACCTGTAAATACAATGGTAATCTATAAGTACAATCGTAATCAATAAAGTATAAGTACAATTTTAATAAATAAGTGCAATGGTTACCTTTAAATACAGTTGTAATCTATAAGTACAATAATAAGCAGTACGTACAGTGGTAATCTATAAGTATAATAGTAAGTATTAAGTACAATACTAATCTGTAAGTAAAATGGTAAACTATAAGTACAATAGTAAGCAGTAAGTACAATGCGAAACTGTCTGAGGACACACATTTTAAAGTGTGAAACATAGGCAAATCTTGTTACATTAGCCACATGTAGGCAAGTCTTGTTACATTTGCCACATGTATGCAAGTCTTATTACATTTGCCACATGTATGCAAGTCTTGTTACATTTGCTACAAATATGCAAGTCCTGTTACATATGCCACATATAGGCAGTGACAAGTAGACGAATTAGATAACTCTCAGGCATCGTCTTCTTCACTTCATTCTTCCATTTGATAACTCAAATATATTGTGTTTCGTTTAACTATAAAAATAAATTATCATAAACAATATTCTGTACCATCTAGTAATTTTCTGGCGCAATGATAATGAGAAATGTCGTCATGTATTTTGCAGGAAGATCCAAAACCATTTGAGTTCCCGAATACACGGTTGTCTGTACTATTTCTTGCGCTTGAGAAAAAAGATGTCACTGCGCCATGGGAATATGAGATTACAAGCATCACTATTTGCCAAGGCAAGTTCAATGTTCACTCGTGAACAATTTCAGCAAATACAAAATGCAGTAATAATTTCAATACAGTGTATATAGTTATCGTTGGCATGAAATAAGTTTCATATTGGCTTATCAGACATTACAACAATTTAAGATTCTTCATGAATTACAAATTCCGTCAGGTGTAACTAAAAGACAAGAAAATAATTAAATATTTCAAATTAATTGAAAGATATAGTTTGTTACAGATGCTAACAAATAGTATCGTTACTCTTCACACTTGACTAACGCTTTAATCAGAAAACATTTCATACTTCACTAACGCTTTAATCAGAAAACATTTCACACTTCACTAACGCTTTAATCAGAAAACATTTCACACTTCACTAACGCTTTAATCAGAAAACATTTCACACTTCACTAACGCTTTAATCAGAAAACATTTCACAATTCACTAACGCTTTAATCAGAAAACATTTCACACTTCACTCGCGCTTTAATCAGAAAACATTTCACACTTCACTAACGCTTTAATCAGAAAACATTTCACACTTCACTAACGCTTTAATCAGAAAACATTTCACACTTCACTAACGCTTTAATCAGAAAACATTTCACAATTCACTAACGCTTTAATCAGAAAACATTTCACACTTCACTCGCGCTTTAATCAGAAAACATTTCACACTTCACTAACGCTTTAATCAGAAAACATTTCACACTTCACTAACGCTTTAATCAGAAAACATTTCACACTTCACTAACGCTTTAATCAGAAAACATTTCACACTTCACTCGCGCTTTAATCAGAAAACATTTCACACTTCACTAACGCTTTAATCAGAAAACATTTCATACTTGACTCGGCTTTAATCAAAAAACATTTCACAATCAAAAATATAATTTCTCTCATCATCACGGTTTCACAATTACATTTAAAATTGCGGATTATAACAATTACCCTGACACATTGCATCAGCCTATAAATATGATAAGTTCCATTGTACTGGAAACGAGTGTGTCCAGATATGGCAGTCTAGTTTGTGGTTTTATGATCGCCATTACAAACAGGTAACGAGTGTGTCCAGATATGGCAGTCTAGTATGTGGTTTTATGATCGCCATTACAAACTGGTAAAGAGTGTGTCCAGATATGGCAGTCTAGTATGTGGTTTTATGATCGTCTCTTCTCATCATGGCGCCAACATTTATTTCTTACTAGTCGCTTACCGGGTCATCACGAACTTCTGGAAACGGCTTAATACATCACATTTTCGGCGAAATCAAGAATATAATGACAATATGGCTGACAACGGGGCGCATTTTTGTAATGTTCGAACGAACAATTAACAAACATTAAACATACTGCTCAATAAAGAAGAAGAATAACAAAATATAAAGAAATACAAGATAAAAATTGAATACGATATAATTTGCTTATACCATGTCATATCATTGCAAAAAAGAAATAAGTCTTAAATTTATTACTCAAAAACAGGTGCATTGACTACCGAAACAACGCAAGCTACCGCAGTGACGACCACTCGAACTGTTGTAAAAGTGACTTCATCAGGTGTACTCGAAACGTCGACAACTGCTTTTGCAGAAAACACAACGACTGAAATAATTCCACCATTAACATTATCATCTACTGGAGGAACTACAACTACTACACAATTTTCTCAACTGACAACATCACCAACTACTCGTGGGGAAACCACGACTGCAGGAGCTCATGCAACTTCACCAACTTCCACTGGTGTACCTGCAACTTCAACAATTTCTCATATTGCACCATCCCCAACACCATCTCCATTAACGAGTAAATATGTTGGGGTAACAACTCCTACACGTGTACCTGCAACTTCAAGAATTTCTCCTTTTGCACCATCCCCACCATCTAAATTAACGCCAACAACATCTGTTGCGATAACAACTCCCACAGGTGAACCTGCTACTTCACCAATTTCTCCTATTGCACCATCAACAACGCCAACTGCAATAACGACAACAACATCAGGTGGGGCAACAACTCCCACAGGTGTACCTGGAACTTCACCAATTTCTCCTATTGCACAATCAACAACGCCATTTGTAATAACGACAACAACATCTGTTGGGGTAACAACTCCGACAGGTATACCTGCAACTTCACCAATTTCTCCTTTTGCACCTTCCCCAACACCATCTAAATTAACGACAACAACATCTGTTGGGATAACAACTCCCACTGGTGTATCTGCTACTTCACCAATTTCTACTATTGCACCATCAACAACGCCAACTGCAATAACGACAACATCATTTGGGGCAACAACTCCCACAGTTTTACCTGGAACCTCACCAATTTCTCCTATTGCACAATCCCCAACACCATCTCCATTAACGACTACATCTGTTGTGGTAACAACTCCTACACGAGTACCTGCACCTTCACCAACTTCTCCTATTGCACCATCCCCAACACCATCTCCATTAACGACTACATCTATTGGGGAAACAACTCCTACACGTGTACCTGCAACTTCACCAATTTCTCCTATTGCACCATCAACAACGCCAACTGCAATAACGACAACAACATCAGTTGGTGCAACAACTCCGACAGGTGTACCTGCAACTTCACCAATTTCTCCTTTTGCACCATCCCCAACACCATCTAAATTAACGACAACAACATCTGTTGGGGTAACAACTCCCACAAGTGTACCTGCTACTTCACCAATTTCTACTATTGCACCATCAACAACGCCAACTGCAATAACGACAACAACATCAGTTGGGGCAACAACTCCCACAGTTTTACCTGGAACTTCACCAATTTCTCCTATAGCACAATCCCCAACACCATCTCCATTAACGACTACATCTGTTGTGGTAACAACTCCTACACGAGTACCTGCACCTTCACCAACTTCTCCTATTGCACCATCCCCAACACCATCTCCATTAACGACTACATCTATTGGGGAAACAACTCCTACACGTGTACCTGCAACTTCACCAATTTCTCCTATTGCACCATCAACAACGCCAACTGCAATAACGACAACAACATCAGTTGGGGCAACAACTCCCACAGGGGTACCTGGAACTTCACCAATTTCTCCTATTGTACCATCCCCAACACCTTCTCCATTAACGACTACATCTGTTGAGGTAACAACTCCCACAACTGTACCTTCAACTTCACCAATTTTTCCTATTTCACCATCAACAACGCCAACTGCAATAACGACAACATCAGTTGGGGCAACAACTCCCACAGGTGTACCATCAACTTCACCAATTTCTCCTATTGCACCATCTCCAACACCATCTAAATTAACGACAACAACATCTGTTGTGGTAACAACTCCCACAGGTGTACCTGGAACTTCACCAATTTCTCCTATTGCACCTTCCCCAACACCTTCTCCATTAACGACTACATCTGTTGGGGAAACAACTCCTACACGTGTACCTCCAACTTCACCAATTTCTCCTATTGCACCATCCCCAACACCATCTAAATTAACGACAACAACATCTGTTGGGGTAACAACTCCCACAGTTGTACCTGCTACTTCACCAATTTCTCCTATTGAAACATCAACAACGCCAACTGCAATAACGACAACAACATCAGTTGGGGTAACAACTCCCACAGGTGTACCTGGAACTTCACCAATTTCTCCTATTGCACAATCCCCAACACCATCTCCATTAACGACTACATCTGTTGTGGTAACAACTCCTACACGGATACCTGCACCTTCACCAACTTCTCCTATTGCACCATCCCCAACAGCATCTCCATTAACGACTACATCTATTGGGGAAACAACTCCTATACGTGTACCTGCAACTTCACCAATTTCTCCGTTTGCACCATCCCCAACACCATCTAAATTAACGACAACAACAACTGTTGGGGTAACAACTCCCACAGTTGTACCTGCTACTTCACCAATTTCTCCTATTGCACAATCAACAACGCCAACTGCAATAACGACAACAACATCAGTTGGGGCAACAACTCCCACAGGTGTACCTGTAACTTCACCAATTTCTCCCATTGCACCATCCCCAACACCATCTAAATTAACGACAACATCATCTGTTGGGGTAACAACTCCCACAGGTGTACCTGCTACTTCACCAATTTCTCCTATTGCGCCATCCCCAACACCATCTGAATTAACGACAACAACATCAGTTAGGGCAACAACTCCCACAGGTGTACCTGAAACTTCACCAATTTCTCCTATTGTACCATCCCCTACACCTTCTCCATTAACGACTACAACATCTGTTGGGGTAACAACTCCAACAGGTGTACCTGGAACTTCACCAATTTCTCCTATTGCACCATCCCCAACACCTTCTCCATTAACGACTACATCTGTTGGGGAAACAACTCCTACACGTGTACCTGCAACTTCACCAATTTCTCCTATTGTACCATCAACAACGCCAACAGCAATAACGACATCAACATCAGTTGGGGTAACAACTCCCACAGGTGTACCTGGAACTTCACCAATTTCTCCTATTGCACCATCCCCAACACCTTCTCCATTAACGACAACAACATCTGTTGGGGTAACAACTCCCACAGGTGTACCTGCTACTTCACCAATTTCTACTATTGCACCATCAACAACGCCAACTGCAATAACGACAACAACATCAGTTGGGGCAACAACTCCCACAGTTTTACCTGGAACTTCACCAATTTCTCCTATTGCACAATCCCCAACACCATCTCCATTAACGACTACATCTGTTGTGGTAACAACTCCTACACGAGTACCTGCACCTTCACCAACTTCTCCTATTGCACCATCCCCAACACCATCTCCATTAACGACTACATCTATTGGGGAAACAACTCCTACACGTGTACCTGCAACTTCACCAATTTCTCCTATTGCACCATCAACAACGCCAACTGCAATAACGACAACAACATCAGTTGGGGCAACAACTCCCACAGGGGTACCTGGAACTTCACCAATTTCTCCTATTGTACCATCCCCAACACCTTCTCCATTAACGACTACATCTGTTGAGGTAACAACTCCCACAACTGTACCTTCAACTTCACCAATTTTTCCTATTTCACCATCAACAACGCCAACTGCAATAACGACAACATCAGTTGGGGCAACAACTCCCACAGGTGTACCATCAACTTCACCAATTTCTCCTATTGCACCATCTCCAACACCATCTAAATTAACGACAACAACATCTTTTGGGGTAACAACTCCTACACGGATACCTGCACCTTCACCAACTTCTCCTATTGCACCATCCCCAACAGCATCTCCATTAACGACTACATCTATTGGGGAAACAACTCCTATACGTGTACCTGCAACTTCACCAATTTCTCCGTTTGCACCATCCCCAACACCATCTAAATTAACGACAACAACAACTGTTGGGGTAACAACTCCCACAGTTGTACCTGCTACTTCACCAATTTCTCCTATTGCACCATCAACAACGCCAACTGCAATAACGACAACAACATCAGTTGGGGCAACAACTCCCACAGGTGTACCTGTAACTTCACCAATTTCTCCCATTGCACCATCCCCAACACCATCTAAATTAACGACAACATCATCTGTTGGGGTAACAACTCCCACAGGTGTACCTACTACTTCACCAATTTCTCCTATTGCGCCATCCCCAACACCATCTGAATTAACGACAACAACATCAGTTAGGGCAACAACTCCCACAGGTGTACCTGAAACTTCACCAATTTCTCCTATTGTACCATCCCCTACACCTTCTCCATTAACGACTACAACATCTGTTGGGGTAACAACTCCAACAGGTGTACCTGGAACTTCACCAATTTCTCCTATTGCACCATCCCCAACACCTTCTCCATTAACGACTACATCTGTTGGGGAAACAACTCCTACACGTGTACCTGCAACTTCACCAATTTCTCCTATTGCACCATCAACAACGCCAACTGCAATAACGACATCAACATCAGTTGGGGTAACAACTCCCACAGGTGTACCTGGAACTTCACCAATTTCTCCTATTGCACCATCCCCAACACCTTCTCCATTAACGACAACAACATCTGTTGGGGTAACAACTCCCACAGGTGTACCTGGAACTTCACCAATTTCTCCTATTGCACCTTCCCCAACACCTTCTCCATTAACGACTACGTCTGTTGGGGAAACAACTCCTACACGTGTACCTGCACCTTCACCAACTTCTCCTATTGCACCATCCCCAACACCATCTCCATTAACGATTACATCTGTTGGGGTAACAACTCCTACACGTATACCTGCACCTTCAACTTCTCCTATTGCACCATCCCCAACAACATCTAAATTAACGACAACAACATCTGTTGGGGTAACAACTCCCACAGGTGTACCTGCTACTTCACCAATTTCTACTATTGCACCATCAACAACGCCAACTGCAATAACGACAACAACATCAGTTTGGGTAACAACTCCCACAGTGGTTCCTGCTACTTCTTCAATTTCTCCTATTGCACCATCAACAACACCATCTACATTAACGACAACAACATCTGTTGGGGTAACAACCTCCACAGGTACACCTTCAACTTCACCAATATCTCCTATTGCATCAACCCCAACACCATCTCCATTAACTCCTACATCAGTTGGGGTAACAACTCCCACAGGTGTACCTGCAACTTCACCAATATCTCCTATTGCATCAACCCCAACACCATCTCCATTAACTCCTACATCAGTTGGGGTAACAACTCCCACAGGTGTACCTGCAACTTCATCAATTTCTCCTATTGCTCCATCCCCAACACCATATGTTTTTACGACAACACCTTCTACTGGAGTAACCACTACTTCTGGTGTTCCACATACTTCACCCATGACGACATCACCTGCTGTTGAAGTAATCACTAATGCAAGTGTTTCTGCAATTTCATCCACTGGCACTGTTGCTTTATCTCCATCTTCAGTTGCCATGTCAACAACTGTATTTATTGGAGTGACTACCACCTCACCTCTTTCTGGAATCTCGCCGACTTCTTTAAGTGCAACTCCCGCAATCACCACACGAAGTCCTCCTACTGTAACGTCTGCATTTACATCTGGTTTGTTTTCCTCTTTTTATCAGTTGTTTCTATAGATTGCTTGTAATATATCCTCAATTTTTCTAATCTCTTTGTTCCTATAATGTCCTTTTTTGTTTTACCATCTTGTTGACAATTTGAATATTTTCTCACGCCCTTGTTCCTACAATGTCTTAAGTATTTTACCTTCTGCCTACATTGTCTTATGTATTTTACCTTGCTCCTATATTATCTTATGTGTTTTACCTTGTTCCTACATTGTCTTATGTATTTTACCTTGTTCCTACATTGTCTTATGTGTTTTACCTTGTTCCTACATTGTCTTATGTATTTTACCTTGTTCCTACATTGTCTTATGTGTTTTACCTTGTTCCTACATTGTCTTATGTATTTTACCTTGTTCCTACATTGTCTTATGTATTTTACCTTGTTCCTACATTGTCTTATGTGTTTTACCTTGTTCCTACATTGTCTTATGTATTTTACCTTGTTCGTTATTGACAACGTTCATTATCTGAATGCTTACCCTAGGTTTCAGTTACTATGTAGTTTTTATATTTTACTGTTTTCTCTTTTCTTTTTATTAGTAATAGTTGAGATTATTATTTTCTAACATAAAGCTATATGTTGACTTGTAATAATAGAATTATAGTGTTTCATTGTTCTTTTGTAGCTTAAGTATAGTTTGAATTGCTCTCTCTCTTACACACACACACACACACACACACACACACACACACACACATACACGCACACGCGCACGCACATACACACACACACACACTCACAAAAATAACCCTTTATTTTAGAAGTAAGTTTTTATAATAATGTCTCTTATAGTTTTAGGATAACTCTTTTTATTCTTTCTCGTACAGATGCTGGAAAAGTGTGATATTTCTCTTAAAGACAGTTATATCAATGCTTTCTTGTTCTCTTTGACAGTTGTAGGAATGTGTTTTTCTTACACTTATAATTTTCTCTTGTTGCTACAGGCGTGTGTTTTTCTTACAGTCAGATTTCTTTCTGACACCATTAGGAATGTGTTTTCATAGTTATATTTCTCTCTGACAGCTATAGGGACGTTTCTTTTCTTATAATTTTCTCTATAGGAATGCGTTTTTCTTACAGTTATAGATATGCTTTGTTATTTATCTTGTAGTTATAAGGAATAAATTATATATTGTTCTCTCTGATATTTACAGTATAGTTGTGAGTGTTCTCTCTTAATTTACAGTATAGTTGTGAGTGTTCTCTGTTACATTTACAGTATGGTTGTGAGTGTTCTCCCTTGCATCTATAGTATATATGTGAGTGTTCTCTCTTACATTTACAGTATGGTTGTGAGCGTTCTATCTTACATTTACAGTATAGTTGTGAGTGTTCTATCTTACATTTACAGTATAGTTATGAGTGTTCTCTGTTACATTTACAGTATAGTTGTGAGTGTTCTCTCTTACATTTACAGATTAGTTGTGAGTTTTCTCCCTTACATCTACAATATGGTTGTTAGTGTTATCTCTTACATTTACAGATTAGTTTAAGTTTTCTCCCTTACATCTACCGTATGGTTGTTAGTGTTATCTCTTAATTTACAGTTTATTTGTGAGTGTTCTCTCGTACTTTTACAGTATAGTTGTGAGTGTTCTCGCATACATCTACAGTATAGTTGTGAGTGTTCTCTCTTACGTTCTCAGTGTAAGTTTGAGCGTTCTTCTTACAAAGTTTATTATTGTTTACTGTCTTACCTTTAAATGATTGTTTGATTGTCTTCTCGTACAGATAATGGAATGATTGTCTTAGCTTTGTGTCCTGTATAAATATCCTTGCAGTCTCTGCTTGTCTTTGATTTGCGCCTTCTATAAATATCCTTTAGGTCCATGTGTGTCTTTGCGCCCTGCATTAGTATTCTTTTAATCCGTGCTAAATAGTAACAATGAACTAACAATGACGTTATAAGGAACACTACATTACAGTTAAGAATGCACTAACTATGACGTTATAAGAGATTACACATTACAGTTAAGAATGCACTAATTATGATGTTATAAGAGATTATACATTACAGTTAAGAATGCACTAACTATGACGTTATAAGGGTCGCTACATTACTGTTAACAGTGCACTAACAATGACATTATAAGGGACACTACGTTACAGTTAACAATGCACTAGCAATGACGTTATAAGAGATTATACATTACAGTTAAGAATGCACTAACTATGACGTTATAAGGGACACCACTCTTACAGTTAACAATACACTAACAATGACGAGATATTAGACACCAGCCTTACAATTAACAATACACTAACAATGACGAGATTTGAGACACCCGTCTGACAGTTAACAATACACTAACAATGAATATATTAGACACCAGCCTTACAGTTAACAATACACTAACAATGACGAGTTGTGAGACACCACTCCTAAACTTAAAAATGCACTGACAATGATGAGATAAAAGACACAACTCTTAAACTTATAAATGCACTGACTATGACGAGATAAGAAACACCACTCTTGCAGTTAACAACACACTAACATGATGCGAAAGGAAGTGTTGAATAATTAACAATTAAATTTGAACATAATGAATTTTTCTTTATGAAACATATGATTGTTGACTGAAATCTCTTGTCACAGATCAGTATGACCCAGCAATGAATCACCGAACACTTCTATTATCTGATTGATCTCACTTTTGATGAATTGCAATTCTGGTATACAAACACTTAAAATATTCGAAGATTGTTTCCGCACTTTGCTGTCTAATCTAGGTGGGATGGTTCGTTACATTCACCACAGTATACATACATTCACCACACTATACGTACATTCACCACAGTATACATACATTCACCACAATATACATGGTTTTCAAGCTGTCACTGGATCACACAGAAAGCGATTACTTTCTCTCATGTAACCGCTGGTGACGTGACCTGGGACCTGTTGTCACACCTGGCGTTGATCTCTGTCATGCATGTTGTGACTAGAAATACTAGAAAAAGTTTCCTTTGTAATATTTCTCTCGCTAAGTTTAGCTCGCTAATTCTATAGATCTTTGAATAAAGTCGTCATTGAAATACACCGAGGATTTCCCTGAGTTTCCTTTGTAATATTTCTCTAATTTTAGCTCGCTAATTCTATAGGTCTTTGAATAAAGTCGTCATTGAAATACAACGAGGATTTCCCTTTGTAATATTTCTCTCGCTAATTTTAGCTCGCTAATTCTATAGATCTTTGAATAAAGTCATGGTTAAAATACAATCGAAATATAATTTTCACTTTTCTTTCATACAGTTAATAGGAAAAAAATCAATCAAAGTTTTCTCCCTTTCAAGGACGTATTACTTCCTATATGGGGTAGAATATAATTATTTTTGTTTTATTTACACAAGTACTTACTGATCTCCGTTCCTAGGTAAATGTCTTCTGAATTATGGAATTACATACTTTCTTAATTACTTTTGTGCATACCAGTTTTTACGATTAATTATTTTAAACTGGTATTTTGATGCTTTATGCTAGTAAACATTTACTGTATTATTGAATTATTTATTGAATTATGTATATACTTACAACTAACACAATTATTGATCTGACATAATTTATAAATTTCAAAATTAGATACATAATTACTGACACAATTATTGACACTAGCATTGAATTACTGAATAAATTTATATTATATTAATTTAAGTCTGATATCTTTGTTAATTTTTCATTATTGTTTATTTTGTTTGCAGTAACCCCTCTGACTACAACCCCAACAAAAAGAAGTAAGTTGCTCATTAAGCTTATAATTTATCTCCCTTTGTAATTAATTTAAAGTTTTGAGGGCGCCACCTGAGTTATGATTTTTGAGCGTTTGCAGGTTACAGAGTGAACGTCATCATCCGTCGTGAGGGATGACGTTTAAATATATATGACGCCATCAAGAAAAGACTTGGAAAAGTGTGAAAGTTAAATTTGATCATGGAATATGACAGCATTCAGAGAGTTTACCTACCCTTTATTTTCTTCACTGATGATTTTATTTATCATCAAGTAGTAGTAATAAGTATTTTGTTGTCATTTATTTGAATACGAAAGAGGTTAGTTTTAAAATGAAACGAGGCAGAGAAATGTCCTTGCCTTCTTTCATTAATTATCTTTCCATTCTCAAGTTAAAATGTTGCCTTTCTCAACTAATATTATCTCGTCCAAGTGGTGTTATTTCTCGGACAAATACAGATTGCCAATTTTCCCAGTTTGTCACGTGACCATGCATCTAGTGACAGTTCCAGGGAACAGAAGTCATCACGCTGGAGGTTTTCCTGTAACGGATAAGATCGATGCATTACAATGAACATGGAAGTAGTAGCTAAACTGTTGGTTTATTTGTGAGAGTTAAACCGTTTGGTTTATTTCTTAGAGAACTGTTTGGTTTGTATGTTGGCCTTGACCATTTTAGTGAATGCAATTTGATTGGTTGACCACTTCAATTTGCATTACGAGATATAGTAAAGTGTAAAGGTACAGACACGTTGTAAGCCCTTTCATTGCAATAAAGGTACAGTCATGTTGTAAGCCCTCTCATTGCAATAAAGGTACAGTCATGTTGTAAGCCCTCTCATTGCAGTAAAGGTACAGTCATGTTGTAAGCCCTCTCATTGCAGTAAAGGTACAGTCATGTTGTAAGCCCTCTCATTGCAGTAAAGGTACAGTCATGTTGTAAGCCCTCTCATTGCAGTAAAGGTACAGTCATGTTGTAAGCCCTCTCATTGCAGTAAAGGTACAGTCATGTTGTAAGCCCTCTCATTGCAGTAAAGGTACAGTCATGTTGTAAGCCCTCTCATTGCAGTAAAGGTACAGTCATGTTGTAAGCCCTCTCATTGCAGTAAAGGTACAGTCATATTGTAAGCCCTGTCATTACAATAAATGTACATACACGTTGTAAGCCCTGTCATTACATATGTTTTGCAATAAGAGTACATACACGTTGTAAGCCCTGTCATTACATATGTTTTGCAATAAGAGTACAGACACGTTGTAAGCCCTCTCATTGCAGTAAAGGTACATACATGTTGTAAGCCCTCTCATTGCAGTAAAGGTACATACATGTTGTAAGCCCTATCATTACATATTGCAATAAAGGCATTTCTGAATCTGTACCTGATATATTTATGTCGCAGACCCAACTCTTGCAAAGAGAAAATAGATAAGATCAATTCATTAAAACATTTAGGGCCAGACTACGAACTAAAATATATAGTGTAATATTAACAGAATATCTATCATTATTAATCACATGTAAAAAGGAATATATATATAGTGTAATATTAACAAGATATCTATCATTATTAATCACATGTAAAAAGGAATATATATATATAGTGTAATATTAACAAGATATCTATCATTATTAATCACATGTAAAAGAAATGTGTTTAAAGATTCCGACGTACTGTTACTTTGTCTTTTGTTATTAGTTTAAATGTAAAAAATATTTTTTAAGTTTCTGAAGTTCTGTTTACAGTTTGTTTTTTTTATTGTTGTTTTAATATAAAATTCCTTAAAGTTTATAAATTACTTATGCTTCTTTGTTGACGATGAAAAATGTCATTGCAAGGTGTCATTGAACAAAAAATCTATTAACTGTTATAAAATTACTCCAATCCTCTTTTTGTTTTTAGTTTACAAATGGCTGTATTGTTATATCTCTCCCTGTCTCTCTCTACTGGAAATTACTTTAGTACAGGCTTTAGTTATGTCTCTCTCTACTGGAAATTACTTTAGTACAGGCTTTAGTTATGATGCAAATCACTTGGGTGATGTCTTTCTAATGTTTACTGGAAACGTAAATGTTATTTTTTTTGCCGTTTGCAAAATCTTTCGGCGAAGCTGAGGTTTAGGAAAGATTGGTTTGCAAGGCTCTATGACGTCACCATGCTCTTTCTGTTTTTACTGTATTGGTTTTAGTTTTAATTGCAAGCTGAATGCAATGACGTCACAGTGCTTTTTTTATTTTTACTGCATTGGTTTTATTTTTAATTGCAAACTGAGTGCAAGGACGTCACAGTGCTCTTTCTATTTTTACTGCATTGGTTTTATTTTTAATTGCAAGCTGAGTGCAAGGACGTCACAGTACTTTTTTATTTTTACTGCATTGGTTTTATTTTTAATTGCAAGCTGAGTGCAATGACGTCACCAAAGGGGACTCATTCCTGATGAACGTAGACTCTGTGACTGCTATGACGGAATCCGGGGAATCTCTGAACGTCACGGACTTCACAGTAAAATTCACCAGAAACCTCCAGCACATCACCATGCGCATATATTTACCGGTGCCTGGTGAGCTGGAACTCTTCTCGATAACAGGCGACTTCCTTTTCGCTCAGATGCAACTTCCCAACGCTGGGGTCGTCAAAATAAATGGGGTACGTGCGAAATGGGTAGAGCTGTTAGGCTGCGATATGTCTGAGTGCCAGTGGGTAGGTTATAAGAATCGGGAAATGTCTGGATGGATGTTAAAGGGTTAAAACAAACTAGGTTGAGCGTGGATTTACGAGCTAGTGGATTAAAAGATACCAAAATGACTTACTGGATTAAGTTAGAATAAGAGCTGTTAGATTCAGAGTTAAAATAAGAGATATTAATTTAAGATTGAAAGCACTTTATTTCAATTATATATGTGTGTGTGTATGGGTTTTTTTGTTATTTTTTTTGTGTGTGTATTTTTTTTTGTGTATTTGTGTGTGTGTGTGTATTTCAAACCGCAGTAAGTTGATTTTAACCCGTACTTTTGAATTCATTACTGACTTACACTTTCAAACTTTGTAAATAATATTTTAAAAGGATTCCAATAAGTTGCATTCATCAGCATAAGCACCATCATCATTATTATTAGCGGACATAGTAGCAGCAGTAGAGTAGTAGTAGTAGTATAGCAGTGGTAGTGGTGGTGGTGTTTGTTGGTATGGCGGCGGCGGCAACATCATCAGCACTAGTAGTAGTAGCAGTAGTAGTAGTAGTAGTAGTAGTAGTAGTAGTAGCAGCACTAGTAGTAGCAGTAGCAGTAGCAGTAATAGTAGTAGTAGCAACAGCAGCAGCAGTAGTAGTAGTAGTAGCAGCACTAGTAGTAGCAGTAGTAGTAGTAGTAGCAGCAGCAGCAGCAGCAGTAGTAGTAGCAGTAGTAGTAGTAGTAGCAGCAGCAGCAGCAGCAGTAGTAGTAGTAGTTGTTGTTGCAGCAGCAGCAGTAGTAGTAGATCTGGTTAAAAATCTCAATATTTAACTTCATTAATAAGTCTTAGAACTTGGACTTCATTAGTAGAAGTCTATAGTTTCATTATAGTATATATCTCTGGACAAGTATTGTTTTTCGTGTTTAGGATGAAACACTCCCTCCTGGCATGTACGTTCCCAGAGTGCACTTCGAGGATGGTGAGATCACGTTAGGGTTCAACGTTTCCACAATCAGTGGTCCCATGAATCGTTCCATCACCATTGAAAGCCTTGTGTTGTGCACTGAACCAGAAGGTACGTCACTCGAACTCTGTTCTCTCATGTTGTGTTTTTTTTTTATGACGTCGACCTTCGAGTTTCTTTACGTATTTATGCCCTTTTGGTGATCTTTATTCCGTCATGTTGGATGTGTTCTGTATATACCTTATTGACAATTCTCTCTGCTCTTATCATGACGTGTTCTGTATATACCTTATTCATAATTCCCTCTGCTCTTATCATGACGTGTTCTGTATATACCTTATTCATAATTCCCTCTGCTCTTATCATGACGTGTTCTGTATATACCTTATTCATAATTCCCTCTGCTCTTATCATGACGTGTTCTGTATATACCTTATTCATAATTCTCTCTGCTCTTATCATGACGTGAAATCTGTCCTGTTCCTGACATCTTTATGCTCTATTACTGAGGCTCTCTGATGCCATAACTATACCCTTACTTGCGAATATATCCTTTTAAAGATTTGCAAATTACTTTTTGATGACGTGCATTCAGCATTGATGACGTGCCTGTATATTTTCTTTCAAGGGCGTGGAACTCTACTTAAAGAGGATATTTATGCCTTTTAAATGGCGTGGAAAGCTACTTAAAGAGGATATTTATGCCTTTTAAATGGCGTGGAAAGCTACTTAAAGAGGATATTTATGCCTTTTGAATGGCGTGGAAAGCTACTTAAAGAGGATATTTATGCCTTTTGAATGGCGTGGAAAGCTACTTAAAGAGGATATTTATGCCTTTTAAATGGCGTGGAAAGCTACTTAAAGAGGATATTGATGCCTTTTAAATGGCGTGGAAAGCTACTTAAAGAGGATATTTATGCCTTTTAAATGGCGCGTACACTGTTATACGTCAAGTTATCGTCGAGAAAATGCTTTATCGTTTATGTTCATTATCAAATGTGGCAAAAAGCCATTTGAGGGATTGTAGGTATTTCTCGTTTGTTAATGAACTGAACAGCTATAGGAAAGGTCATATTTCCACAAACATATCGAACTCTGATGTACGATTTAAAAGTGTGCACTGGTTTAAAATTGTTGATAAGAAATGTCGTTTGACTTGTCGAACTTAGATGTATCATTGACATGTAAATGTCGTTGTCGAACTTAGATGTATCATTGACATGTAAATGTTGTTGTCGAACTTAGATGCAGCATTGACATGTAAATGTCGTTGTCGAACTTTGATGTATCATTGACATGTAAGCATAAACTTCTGATACAGAGGAGTTCTGCCGCGTCAACACTGAGAACGTAAGAAATGCTTTGCCGATCAATCTCGCCGACGACATCTTTGGTGTGACGGACGATGGAGAAGTGATCGAAATCTCTGAACTGGGGTACATCTCTAAGGACCTCACTGTCAAGGGCACTTGTTATGAATGGTAAGTAAAATTAAATGGCCCATACGTCTATGTATTTATGATTGATTTGTGGTTGTTTGGTGTATTTGTTTGTCCTAGCGACATGCATTACCCCTCAATACTCCTGTAAGCTGTGCCAGAGTCCTGTATACTGTGCCAGAGTCCTGCAAGATGTACCAGAGTCCCTGCAAGGAAAGGTTTGCTGTATAAGAAAAGTAGAAATATACCAGATGTTTGCTTCCAAGGGGTGGATGTGATTTTACAGAGCATGGATTAAGTAAGAATTTGCAGGGAAGGAAAAGCTTTATGGATTGTGGTTCATCCCTCAAGCTAAATAAGATTTTAATCTGTATGATTTTTCTGCACTGGGTAATAAGAGTTGTAAGGGTACAATTTTCTGTACAGGACATTTGGAAATGTATAGGAGAAGATTTATTAAATGTGTATGTTACATTTTGAACAGTGGACCTTTCTGCACGGGGCTCTTGGTGAGTAAATTCTGCTGGAACATGTACTTAATAATAACAGGAAGTGATGATTGCTTGCTGAATTTATAGCGATGTCTCCTGTAATTTCTGTACCCTTCTCAATTAGTTTTAGGATGAGAAGTATTAATTAGATCCTCTTACAAATAATCACTGATTGTTTCATAGAGCATGAAGACCATTGAAGTACAATCGGAATCAAGTTGGAAACATTGGTTTTCAATGTTCCACGACCACGTGATAAAATCTATTAATAACAGAATTGGATGTATGTGTGTAACTAAAATTAGAAAGAACATAAACGTCTGGCTATAAACAAACATAAGTATTATATAGTTGTCTCCCTTGAAGCCAATACATCGTCAATTCTTTACTCACAATAAATAGTGTATACTTGTCTCCCTTGCAGTAAATGCTTGCGCATCGGAGTAAATGTTGAACTGCACCACTCACAATAAGTATTATATAATTATCTCCCTTGAAGTCAATGCATCGACAATACTTTAGTCATAGTAAATATTGTATATTTGTCTCCCTTGCAAAAAAAATGCATAGGCAACCCTCCACTTACAATAAATATTGTATCATTTTTTCACTTTGAAGCAAATGAATGGACAATACGCTACTCACAGAAAATATTGTGTAATTGTCTTCGAAGAAAATGCATGGGCAATACACTACTCACAATAAATATTCTATACTTGTTTCCCTTGAAGCAAATGCATGGGCAATAACACGTTAAACTGCTCCATGCACAATTGCGAGAAGTGTCCAGAGTGGTCACCATGGAGCGACTGCATTGCGCCCTGCGGCGGAAATCCAGGCACCCGAACCCGGACAATTGACGCTCTCGGCTACCCGGCGTCCTGTAACGAGTCTAATACCGAATCCTGCATCAGTGAACCGTGTGCAAGTAAGTGGAGATTAAACAAGCATAATTTTGTGGTTGACTGGCTGCTTTTATTTCCTCGTTCGACGATCTTCATTATGCGAGACAGTGGCTAGTGTCGTTCGATAGTAGATGTCAAAGTCAACAAGCGTTATTTGTCATTGCACGACATCCAGACTATCCCGACTACAGGAAATCCCGACCTCAAACTGTCCCGACTACAGGCAATCCCAACCTCAGACTGTCCCCACTACAGGCTATCCCAACCTCAGACTGTCCCCACTACAGGCAATCCCAACCTCAGACTGTCCCGACTACAGGCAATCCCAACCTCAGACTGTCCCTATTACAGGCAATCCCAACCTCAGACTGTCCCTGCTACAGGCAATTCCAACCTCAGACTGTCCTAGTTTTTGAAAATGTAATTACATATATCTGGATTGTTACTTACCAAATACCTAGAGTTGATGCAAAGACAGACTGTTTTAAAGTTCGGAACTGGTAAGGATAATTCTTTTCAATTATTGTTTGGCTTGGTTGTGTATGATTCGTGTCAATATTTTTGTTTGGATTGGATGTGTACGATTCGTGTCAATGTTTTCGTTTTGCTTGGATATGTATGATTTGTGCCAATGTTTGTGTTTAACTTTGATGTGTATGATTCGTGTCAAAGTTTTGGTTTGGCTTAGATGTGTGTAATTAGTTTCAATGTTTATGTGTTACTTGGAGTACATGATTTAAGTCAATGTTTTTGTTTGACTTGGATGTGTATAATTCATGTCAATGTTTATGTTTGACTTGGATGTGTATGATTCATGTCAATGTTTATGTTTGACTTGGATGTGTATGATTCGTGTCAGTGTTTATGTTTGACTTGGATGTGTATGATTCGTGCCAATGCTTTTGTTTTGTTTGGCTGTTTGATAAGCATCACCGTTCGTTAGCCTTGGGTGTATATGATGCGTACCACCAGTTGTCTCCCTTGGCTGTGAATGATGGGTGCACCAATTCTCTCCTTTGCCTGTGAATGATGGGTGACACCAATTCTCTCCCTTGGCTGTGAATGATGGGTGACACCAATTCTCTCCCTTGGCTGTGAATGATGGGTGGCGCCAATTCTCTCCCTTGGATGTGGATGATTTGTATCACCACTCGTGTCCCTTGAATGTGAATGATGAGTGCCACTTGTTCTTTAAATATGTATGTGTATGTGAGTGTGTGTTGTGTGTGTGACTATGTTTCCTTATATATGTATGTTTGCGACGCGATTCTAATGTATCAGTCGTGTATTGGAATTGATGTTGCTGCGTGAAATGGGTTCGTGTGTGGGCCAAAGGGTTTATGTTAATCTCAAAATCCACATTTAAACAAACTTCGCACCAATCAGCCATACTATCGTGCGCGGCCATTTTTCTACTCCTGTTGTGGACGCAGTACTAAACTCGATCAGGTGTGACGCCTGCATTTAATTTGGTCAGTCACTTACTATTTCTATGTGATCTAATTGATTGTAATGTTGTATAAGAGAGAACAAATACAGTCACTTACTATTTTTATGTGATCTAATGGATTGTAATGTTGTATAAGAGAGAACGAATGCAGTCATGTTCGCAGAGCGGGAAATTCATCACTAGTTACGTGTGAGCGAGTTTGTGTTCTTGAAAGATTCTGCATTCATCTCTATAGATGAAGAGTATTTCTTCTCTCAGAACCCATTCCAGAAGTGCCAAACATGCATCGAAAGTAGTTAAATGGTAACAATCACAGAGTTACAAGTATTGATAATCAGGGTAACAATCACAGAATTATAAAGATTGTGATAAACGGTAACAATCAAAGAGTTACAACGAGTGTTAATCAGTATATTTATAAAACTGACAGCTGTTATTTTGGCATTGGAGGCGGTATTCTCTGGTAAGCATAAAATTATGATGAAAATACTAATTTAGTTTGTTACTAAAACAGTACTACATTTGTTTAATGGTCTGTTCCAAATTTATTTTGCTACTAAAACAGTACTACATTTGTTTAATGGTCTGCTCCAAATTTAGTTTGTTACTAAAACAGTACTACATTTGTTTAATGATCTGTTCCAGCTACAACACCAACGCCATGTCTGTCGTCTTGGAGCGACTGGTCGCGATGTGAGGGGTGCTCACAAAAACGAACACGTGACTGTCTGGCCGGCTGTGAGGAGCAATGTCCGGGCCTAAACAAAGAGGAGATCCGAACCTGCCCAGAGTGCACTACCACCGCGCTGTCAACCGCCACAGGTGAGAAAGAAACGCTTTGATTAATTATTTGATTGGAGCTGCTGACCTCACAAGTGAGAAACACGCGGACTGCTATTAAAATCGAGGTGTGTCGGTATTGCTTTCTTAATTATTACACTTATGTATACATTGCAGGGTACTGAATTATTACATTTATGTATACATTGCAGGGTATTGCTTTCTTAATTATTACACTTATGTATACATTGCAGGGTATTGCTTTCTTAATTATTACACTTATGTATACATTGCAGGGTACTGAATTATTACATTTATGTATACATTGCAGGGTATTGCTTTCTTAATTATTACACTTATGTATACATTGCAGGGTACTGAATTATTACATTTATGTATACATTGCAGGGTATTGCTTTCTTAATTAATTCACTTATGTATACATTGCAGGATATTGCTTTCAAAGAACAGCACGTCACACATGTCATGCTTTGCTTTTATTTTACTGAGCGCAAACATCCGGTCTAATATGTAACATGATTTTGACGCAAACATGACTTTGACACAAACAAGACTTTGACGCAAACATGACTTAGACAAAAAGATTACTTTGACACAAAGCAGATAGAAAACAAAGTCCCAATCAGAGCACGATCCTGAGATTACATTTACTGTGGAATCCTTTTCATTTCTCTATGGAATCCTTTTCATTTCTCTGTGGAATCCTTTTCATTTCTCTGTGGAATCCTTTTCATTTCTCTGTGGAATCCTTTTCATTTCTCTGTGGAATCCTTTTCATTTCTCTGTGGTTAGCGTTCGGAAAACGGAAAAAAAGCTGTCTCAACCATGAACAGCAATGTTACGAAATATTCATTCATTAATGTTTAATTGTTACATACATTTACCTGAAGCTATTCCTGTGTGGATTATGATACGATTTAAAAAAAAAATCTTACTATTATTATTTTAATACAAAATATTTGTTCACATAACTCTGTGAGTATTATAATATGATTTTATTTTATTTTTCTTACTACAGTTATTTTAATAATTAACTTTTGGTTCACGAAATCCGGTGTTTATTGTGATAATATGGTTAAAAAAATTCTTACTACAATTATTTTAGTATAAAGCGTCGGTTCACATATTTCTGTGCGTATTACATGTTTTTCAAACATTTTTCTTACTACTATTAATTTAATATAAAACGTCATATTACACATTTACACACAAGTATACACACACACACACACACACACACACACACACACACACACACAGACACACACACACACACACACACACACACACACACACACACACACATGCATATAAACTAATTTACAAACTTACACTCTAATGCATATAATTATGCCACACACTTATAATATCGACACTGAGACGTATCCCATAAATTCTCAGTTACATAAGGATCGAAATTAGGTCGAGGACAAGCCATATATTCTAATTTATTACACTTTTATCAAGTTTAGAAGAAGCTCCTCTCTGTCTTCCCCCCCCCCCTCTCTCTCTCTCCATCTCCCCATTTGTACTTACTTATCTGCCCACTGTTCTCTCTCTTAAGACTTAAATAACCACTTTCTTCTTTATTTCCAGTTAGCCCCATATACTGCAGCTACCTGGAAAAAATGGTCGAATGCTCCAGTGACCGCATCCACTGTGAGCACTCGTGCATGGCCTACAGGTCAACCGCCAACGACACGTGCGTGGAGCGAGACGAAGACCAGTGCATCCCGCGTTGTGAGTGTATTGATGGCTACTACCGCAACGTCGACGGCGCGTGTGTCAAGGGGGGAAACTGCAATTGCTTCCCGCCTGGCAGTGCTACTTCTGTTCCTGTGGGTTACCTCGACACATCGAAGAAATGCTACGTCTGGTTAGTTGTAATCATTAATTAGTAAACGCACTCCCTACTACACATAAGTGATAGTTGTAATCATTAATTAGCAAACGCACTCCCTACTACACATATAAGAGCTAGTTTTATGGATGTACTCACACTGACAGGTCGAGTCATGTATTATGCTACAGCGGGACTTAGTAATATAAAATGAGTACTAGAAACACATTACATGTATATAATAAGCATTTAGTAATATTTAGTAACTAGAAAGTGAGAAAGGCAGATAGACACTGGTTATGTCGAGGCGTCTTCTGCTGTTCTCTGGGACAAGTCTGGGAGTGCAGACGCCAAAATACCTTGCTGTGCCCTCCAAAATTGGTTCACAACCAATCAGAAGATGAACTCGTTACCCTGACTTTGGTAAACGACTTCACAGTTGTACACCTCACAACTGTAGGGTCCTGGCAATCACTACACACACACACATAGCACATTACTGGACGGTACTTGAGGAGAGCAACATACAACGGTCGCCAGAAGACTCGAACTTGAGTTCACCCTCGAACTCGAAGTTCAACATGGCTTGAAACGTATCTCCACATATAGCTTGACAACGTAGCTCCACGTGTAGCTTGAAACGTAGCTCCACATATAGCTTGAAACGTAGCTCCACATATAGCTTGACAACGTAGCTCCACATATAGCTTGACAACGTAGCTCCACATATAGCTTGAAACGTAGCTCCACATATAGCTTGACAACGTAGCTCCACATATAGCTTGACAGCGTAGCTTTGGTGCTAGCTCCTGTAGTTTCAACCTGCAGTTTCAAAGAGTAATTTTGGTATTTCAACCGGTGGTTTCAAAAGTGCTGTAATTCAAAGCTGTAGTTTCGACCTGTAGCTGGTTTGCACTGATTTAGCCCTTTCTTCGACCAAAGCCATCAAAAATCGGGACCAATAAAAAAATATAGTAAGGGTTCCAGGGCGCACCCCAGTATTTATACTAACAGCCCTATTTGAGAAGGTACTAGAAGTGCCAGGTAGCATCGGCCCTCAAGCAAAAGTGCTTTTCATCCTCTAACTCGAGTCGCAGAACTCCTGTAAACAAAAGAACTCTGACCTTTGACTCTTTTGTTAGCCAACAATGACTTCATTAGACAGTGGTATTTCCTATAATTCAGAAATGGGTCAGTTATGGGAAGGATTTTTAATCCTACTTATAGCATCACTTGCCCGACAACAATTTGTCTCTTATTGTTGAATGTGAAGGTGTGAGGTTGGCATTCTTTACATTCCAGAAATTGCATTAATTGCCAGTCTCAGCACATGCAGTTTTGTTTACGATTGTTTACGAATATTTATAGATCAAACTTGAAACAATTAAAACAAGTCAGAATTAATATAATTTTTTTTAAAAAAATGTATTTAATTTTTTTAATTATTTGCATTATTTGCATTCTTGTTACAAATTATATATTTACTCGACAGATCAAATGATAATTAATAATTATATATTTACTCTTTGGATCAAATAATAATTAATAATTATATATTTACTCGTCAGATCAAATAATAATTAATAATTATGTATTTACTCGTCAGATCAAATAATAATTAATAATTATATATTTACTCGACAGATCAAATAATTATTAATAATTATATATTTACTCGACAGATCTAATAATAATTCATAATTATATATTTACTCGACAGATCAAATAATAATTAATAATTATATATTTACTCGACAGATCAAATCATAAATCATAATTATATATTTACTCGACGGATCAAATAATAATTAATAATTATATATTTACTCGTCAGATCAAATAATAATTAATAATTATGTATTTACTCGTCAGATCTAATAATAATTCATAATTATATATTTACTCGACAGATCAAATAATAATTAATAATTATATATTTACTCGACAGATCAAATAATAATTCATAATTATATATTTACTCGACGGATCAAATAATAATTAATAATTATATATTTACTCGTCAGATCAAATAATAATTAATAATTATGTATTTACTCGTCAGATCAAATAATAATTAATAATTATATATTTACTCGACAGATAAAATAATAATTAATAATTATATATTTACTCGACAGATCAAAATCAAAACTTAATAATATATTAAATACTATATAGACGTCTGCTGTATGTGTGCTATGCATGTGTTGTTTACGTGCTGTGTGTTGTGTCTTTACAGTACGTGTACATTGCAAGGATACAGCTGTACACATGAAGCTGACTGTAAGTTGATTTGTTTTTAATATTTTTTTCTTTCTTCAATCTGCCTTTAATGTGTCCCCATTTCTGTGTTTTCTCTAATCTCCCCCTTCTCTCTGTTCTCTGACAGTCCTTCTTTGTTCTCTCTCTCTTCCCCACCCCTTTTTCCCTTTGTCTCACTCTCTCACGTTCTTTGTTCTCTCTCTCTTCCTCCCCGGTTCCTTTTTTCCCTCTCACTGTCTGACGCTTTATCCTTTCTTCCCCCTCTCACTGTCTGACGCTTTATCCTTTCTCCCCCCTCTCACTGTCTGACGCTTTATCCTTTCTTCCCCCTCTCACTGTCTGACGCTTTATCCTTTCTTCCCCCTCTCACTGTCTGACGCTTTATCCTTTCTTCCCCCTCTCACTGTCTGACGCTTTATCCTTTCTTCCCCCTCTCACTGTCTGACGCTTTATCCTTTCTTCCCCCTCTCACTGTCTGACGCTTTATCCTTTCTTCCCCCTCTCACTTTTTTCTGACAAATCTCTCCCAATCTCTCGGTTTTTCTCAATTTTTTGATTCTCTCTCCCTCCCACCCACCTACTCATGCCATCTATTTTGTTTCTTCCTTTCTTCCTTCCTCTGATCTCTTTTTCACTTCTATCATTGTCTCTTTGTTTCTTTCTATCTCTCTCTTAAATTAAATCTTTATTGTGTCTTGATCTGCATTCTGATCTCTCTCTCTCTCTCTCTCTCTCTCTCTCTCTCTCTCTCTCTCTCTCTCTCTCTCTCTCTCTCTCTCTCTTCCTGTCTTATTGTCTTGGTCCTTATTTGCTTCTTTTTCTCCTTTTGCCTCTCTATCGCTGTCTTGTTTCTCTCTCTGTCTTGTTTCTCTATCTTTGTCTTCTCTCTCTCTCTCTCTCTCTCTCTCTCTCTCTCTCTCTCTCTCTGTCTTGTTTCTCTCTCTATCGCTGTCTTGTTTCGCTCTTTGTCTAGTTTCGCTTTCTATCTGTCTTGTTTCGCTCTCTGTCTGTCTATAAGCTCTGTCTATCCATCAGTGTGTATCTATATGTGTGCGTGTGTGGTGTGTTTCTTTCAATTTCACGCAGTGAATAGTGTTCTTTGAACTATTATCTCCCTTTCCTATCAAAATGCAGATTAACATTGTTTAAAATACGTCACATCAAATCTTTTAATTCATTATCTCTTTTCCTATCAAAATGCAGATTAACATTGTTTAAAATACATAGCATCAAATCTTTGAATTCATTATCTCCCTTTGATGTTAGTGGGCACAGAAATACACTAATGACGTACTTCTCGCACCACACCCTAATATTATCATTTGTTTTTCTTTACTAACATTTATTTGAATAGAGAGAGAACATTATACATTAAAAACCCTCCATTAGGTTGCTTTAAAACGCGACCTCTTTGTTTGTTTCTTTACTATCATTTATTTGAAAAATATTGAGAGAACGTTATATATTAAATACCATTTAATAAGTTGCTTTTAAATGCGACCTCTTTATTGTTTTGCTGTTTGACCTTTTCCATTATCTAAATCTCTTTGAATTCTATGACATTTTCTGTAGAGTTCAAAAATATTGCCCACCACACGTAGAACAATCTGATGCACACATTTTAAACAATTATAATGCTCGACATTTGTGTTTACATTGACCTTAAGTGTTTCCTTGACAGTTTAGGATTTAGTGTAGAAGTAAAATAATAAGTGAACTCTGACCTCTGCATATTTCAGGTTGTGAAACAGGAGAATGGAGTGAGTGGTCGAATTGTTCCGCAACGTGTGGCAGTGGTACTCGAACCAGACACAGGTGAGGCAGTTATTATTGACTGAGTACATAGTGACTACTAACTATACTACAAAGATACCATCTCCTTGACTACTACCACCACATCTATCTATTTGACTACTACCACCACATCTATCTCTTCACTACTACCAGCACATCTATCTCTTCACTACTACTATCACATCTATCCCTTCACTCTTTGAATACTATTACAACTACTGTTATACTTCAGATAAATACTACTACCACATCTATCTCCATCCTGCCATTTAAAGTTTGCAACTACTAGAAATGCTATTAGTTCATCTACGGCAGCAACAACAGTAACTTCTGCTAATTTACTATTACTTTTTTTAACTAAAACTTCAACTTATTGTCATAGACTTGCTTACATAATTTCAACTATTAGTTACTATTTCATAACGTAGTCTTTGTGATACATGTAAGTGTTACTTTATCAACCACACTGATTTTAACGTTACTTTATCAACCACACTGATTTTAACGTTACTTTATCAACCACACAGATTTTAACGTTACTTTATCAACCACACTGATTTTAACGTTACTTTATCAACCACACTGATTTTAACGTTATTTTATCAACCACACTGATTTTAACGTTACTTTATCAACCACACTGATTTTAACGTTATTTTATCAACCACACTGATTTTAACGTTACTTTATCAACCACATTGATTTTAACGTTACTTTATCCATTGCGCAGATTTTAACGTTACTTTATCAACTACACTGATTTTAACGTTACTTTATCAACTACACTGATTTTAACGTTACTTTATCAACTACACTGATTTTAACTTTCCTTTACCCTCTACGCTGCTGATTTTCCGTTTCCTAACATTCCAGGAACAATACTGGTGACTGCAACAATTACCCCTCCGAGGAAAGCGAGGTGTGTTCCACGCCATGCGTTTGCACGGTAAGCAGATGACTTTGACATTTTGTATCATGGAGCCATTCTGTCTAACTTAGAACATTTAGCATTCTAGAACTATTTCCAAATCATGATACTCGGATCACAGAACCAAGTCTATTGAATAATGGGCCATGAAAATTAGGTTAATAAATTATTTCGATATGAAGATTCCTGGACTTTTAATTTTTTAATTAATTATTTTTTTCTTGCAAACTTTAAATGGCAGGATGGAGAGACCTATTTCAACGATGAACTTTGCTTGAATTGTACGTGTACGCAAGGCGGGTACCAGTGTGTCCCACCCGTGTGCGCCGAGGACGTCAGCACTTGCAACAATGTGGGTAACTCGTGTATGACGTCATTGTTTAGGAATATGAAATAGTTCTCGTTAGCTATTTCTTTTCCCCCTACTTCTTGGTGACGTAATCAGAAGGAAAATGTTTTGCTGACTATATTTATTCTCTATTCACACTACAAATACTCACATAAA
Source organism: Sinotaia quadrata (assembly GCA_028829895.1). Lineage (NCBI taxonomy): Eukaryota > Metazoa > Mollusca > Gastropoda > Architaenioglossa > Viviparidae > Sinotaia > Sinotaia quadrata. Next base: position 94,601,134 of record CM054183.1, on the reverse strand, counting down.
CAATACTATTGATCTTGTCTAAAAGCTTAACAATTTGATACAATTGGTGCGCTTGTATATCGGGAATTTTGTCAGATACAATCAATGACTAATCAGAGATAATATTAATCATAATGATTAACCTTTGGCCTGAATAATTTATTTCTGCTTTCCTAACTAATCTCTCGGTAATCACCGTGTCCGCAATGATTCTCATACAACTGTTCTTCACTTAACAGATCACTCACGTGGTTGTGGATGACCCGGAACAGCCATGCTGCCAGCGATGCGTGAAGATCGAGAAACCGTGCCACCCAGTCCACGATAAGACGGTACAGCTGACTTTTGAAGACCCCATCGACCAAACCTGTGTGTCACCTTTCATTAACATCTCGCGGTGCGTGGGATCATGCGCTGCCACCAGCTTCTTGTCTATGGACTACCAGTGAGTGGAGAGGGCGAATTAGGACTAGTATGAATTAGTATTAAGGCTAGGTAGTAGAGACTTTGAGGGCAAATTAGGACGAGTATGAATTAGTATTAAGGCTAGGTAGTAGAGACTTTGAGGGCGATTTAGGACGAGTATGAATTAATATTAAGGCTAGGTAGTAGAGACTTTGAGGGCAAATTAGGACGAGTATGAATTAGTATTAAGGCTAGGTAGTAGAGAGTTTCAAACAAAATTAAATTTTCTAAGGTATTCAAGAAACTAAGATTCAATTCGTCATTGTTGACAACTTCATTCACTCTTTCATTTTTCAGTTCCATCATTTTTCAGTTAGTCCCATCATTTTCTTATGCAGGTGTTAACAGACATTTATAGACACGTTCACTTAGAAAAATCTTACACTCACACACGCACACACAAACGCACGCACCTACGCAGAACTACGCGCGCGCGCACACATATATTCATACACCCCACATATGCACATCTATATATCAAGACGCACAAACACTCACAGACGTGCATACACCCCACTTTTGCACATCTATATATCAAGACGCGCAAACACTCACAGACATGCATACACCCCACTTTTGCACATCTATATATCAAGACACACAAATACTCACAGACATGTGCGCACACGTTTTAAACTTAGGTCGCTAGAGTTCATGTCACTAGAATTCAGGTCATTAGAGTTTGTATTTAGAGTTTAGGTCACTATTGTTGAGGTCACTAGTGCTCAGGTCACTAGAGATTTTAGGTCATTAGAGTTTAGGTCATTATTGTTACACTGATCTTCTTGGTTACAGAAAAGTCAACGGCACCTTTCATTTAGTTACTGTTGATAGTAGCTGCGAGTGTTGCCGAGCTGTCATTGTCCAGAAGAATGTGGACTTCATTTGCAGTGGACTGGTACCCAAGACAGTTTCGATGCCGATGATCGAAAGCTGCGAGTGCCAGCAGTGTGTTAATGGTAAGTGACTGCGAGTGCCAGCAGTGTGTTAATGGTAAGTGACTGCGAGTGCCAGCAGTGTGTTAATGGTAAGTGACTGCGAGTGCCAGCAGTGTGTTAATGGTAAGTGACTGCGAGTGCCAGCAGTGTGTTAATGGTAAGTGATTGCTTTTTGGTACAGATCACCTGAGTCCCCGAAGGTGTATATAATGATTGTAGAGATAGCTATACTATGATTGTGCTTATGTAATGGTGCTATAACTAATCTATAAGAGTGTATATAATGATTGTAGAGATAGCTATACTAAGATTGTGCTTATGTAATGGTGCTTTAACTAAACTATAAGAATGTATATAATGATTGTAGAGATAGCTATACTGTGATTGTGCCTATGTAATGGTGCTTTAACTAAACTATAGGAGTGTACGGTATGTGTTTACCTTTAACTTCTTCATGTGACCGCAGCTTAATAATTCTGCAAACTTTGCAATAGTGTATGACTGTACTTAATATTTCTGAAAATTTTGCAATAGTGTATGACTGTACTTGGATTGTACTGTGCCACTGCAGTTTAACACGCATTCTTTAATGTATTTGAAAATTATTTAATTGTTTGAATATTAATTTGCCGTTACATTGTCAAGGCTGGCTTTCTCTCATTCCTGTTTTTATTGTCTGTCATAGCGCCATAATCCACAAGAGAGTCCCGCGAGCACAACATTGATTCTTCCCACACGAACCAGAGATTTTACTTTACTTTGTGAGTTATTTCCCCTGTCATGATCGACAGTGATGAGCAATAAAGTTTAAAATTAAACCAAAATTTCTTTTTTCTTCAACGTGTACCGGAGAGTACGAGCTCTTTTCATGAGTACCTGTATGTGTATGTGTCTTTATGTGTCTATATGTGTTTTGTGTGTCTATATGTGTTTTGTGTGTCTATATGTGTCTTTGTGTGTCTATGTGTCTATATGTGTCGTTGTGTGTCTTTGTGTGTCTATGTGTCTTTGTGTGTCTATGTGTCTATACGTGTCTTTGCGTGCCTATATGTGTCTTTATGTGTCTATATGTGTCTTTGCCTGTCTATACTTGTCTTTGTGTGTCTATGTGTGTGTGTGTATGTGTCTATATGTGTATGTGTGTGTCTGTTCTTGTTCGTATTGTCGTGTGTATGATGGTGAGGGGTGGTGGTAATGATTATTTATTAAATACTTTAATTAATTGATTAATTTAACAAAACCCGCATACACTATCTTTCAACATAACAGGCTACAAGATAAAGGAAGAGTCCGATGCCTTACAATAAGCTAATAGCTCAGTTTTATAAGTCTCGAATATATATATATTGTTTCTCTAAAAGTCTGTTAAAGACCATACTGTCTTGACCTTTCATACCTGCCCCTAAATATTTACATTTGAATTTTCTGGTAGGCCTAATCTTATGGCACACTGTCCAAAAGCTTAGCACATAATCCTCTTTATTATTTGTGATGCTAACGCCACCTAGTTAATGGTTATTTTTATTATTAATTAATTAATCGTCCATAACTAATTACAAGTGATGAGAATATTATTTTATGTTATTAATAATTCGTCAACAGACACCACTCGTCTCTTTCACTTGGTGGGCACTGTAAATGTTTATTTTCTTTCACAACATTAAAGACAAACATGTACAATCACACAATATTTCCATAGGTCGAAAACGTCTTACTAAAAGAGAAGAAACATCCACCTTTAATCTATATTTAGCGAGCGCCCCCCCCCCCAAGTTTTTTTCCAACATAAGATTATCAATATGTGTAAGAAGGGCAATAAATCTACAAGCAAATATACATATGACAGTTTACAATGAAAAGGATTACTTGACATCAATATTTCCATGAAACTACTTTCACATATCGTAAAATGCAATTCAACATTAGTGTCAATACAAATCACAAGAGAATTCTTATGAGAGAACAAAAATGGAGTTATTACAGATAGCAATAATAGTTTTTAAATAACCTGAATTAAGCACACTTTTGCAAAAACAATGTCACAAGTCTATTTTCCATGTCAACACATATCACTCTCCACACATGTCAAAAACACTGACACGCTGCTATTCTCTCAAAGCCAACTTGGGCGCCCTCTTTCGCTGTGTCAATTCCTTCAAGAAAAACAACAATTGTAGCAATTTCTAGTAACTTCATTGTACCAGAAATTACCCCAGTGTAATCAGCATACTTTGCCACAATACAGTAGATTTCTCTGCAGTAAGTAAACTTGTTAATCGAAGCCCATTGGCTGGTCTCATAAATCACAACCATTGGATAATAAAAACTACTCACTGGTTTGCATTACATCAACATTTTCTCGCCTCGAGCGTTTACTTCAAATTCACTTTCAAAAATACCATCATAAGGAGTGCCGAACGTCATGTTACTCTGACAACATAGCAATTTATATAGCAATTAAATTTTAAAATTGCGAGGAGCACATTTACTCTGCCACGGATGCGGGAGTATGGTTTACCTGTATTGAAAACGGATGAGGGAGTATGGTTTACCTGTATTGAAAACGGATTGAAAGAAAAGAAAACCCTGTCCAATAGTTTGTGAATAAAAGAATTGAAATAAGACCAGACTATGGAATTTGAAAGATTTCAAAGTATGAAGCAATTACTACGCCTGCGTATCGGGATTATTGACAGACAAGACAGGGCTAAATTATTGACAGACAAGACAGGGCTAAATTATTGACAGACAAGACAGGGCTAAATTATTGACAGACAAGACAGGGCTAAATTATTGACAGACAAGACAGGGCTAAATTATTGACAGACAGGGCTAAATTATTGACAGACAAGACAGGGCTAAATTATTGACAGACAAGACAGGGCTAAATTATTGACAGACAAGACAGGGCTAAATTCGAAATATATTAACCATTGCGATACAAAATTAGTGCCTACGTATAATTTGAAAAAGCCATGTTGCCAGCGATGCGTGACCAAGAAACCGTGCATCAAAGCCCAAGATAAGTCGATACAGCTAATTCTTAAAAACTCCATCAACCAAACCTGTGTTCAACTCTCATTAACATCTTCCGTTGCGTGGGATCATGCGCTACCACCTTCATGCTTATGGACTACCAGTGAGTGAAGGGACTTTGAGGGCGAATTAGGACGAGTATGAACCTTTATTAAGACTAACTATAAGAGACTTTGAGGGCGAATTAGGACGAGTATGAACCTTTATTAAGACTAGCTACAAGAGACTTTGAGGGCGAATTAGGACGAGTATGAACCTTTATTAAGACTAGCTACTAGAGACTTTGAGGCTCGCGAAAGCGGCGGAAGCCGGAAGCGCCCCCCCCCCTACACTCCATCCATGACTTTGAGGGCGAATTAGGACGAGTATGAACTAGCTACTAGAGTCTTTGGTGCACCTGCACTCACACATTCTAATTCAACTCATGCAATCAAAAATTTATAAGACATCAATTATAAAACTTCAGACAAAGGTAATTAAACATTTATGAAACATACCTGATAAATCTTCAGACACAAAGGGAATTAAACATTTATAAGACATCAATTATAAAACTTCAGACAATGGTAATTAATTAACCATTTATACGACATACCTGATAAAGCTTCAGACACAAAGGTAATTAATCATTTATAAGACATACGTGATAAAGCTTCAGACACAAAAGTATTTTTTGTAAAGTTACTAATTTTGTTTTCAGAATAATATTAGCGAGAAGACATTAATATTCTTATGAGATAACAAAAAATATCATACTCTTCCCTACCACTTTGACTGACATGTGTGTTTGACGTTCACTTCCAACAGTCATTCTTTTCGCGGACAGAATACTTTGCCTCCAGACTTGTCGGAAAAAAAAAGGGCATACATGTGTTGATAATCTTGCGTTGGTCTAAGGTATACAACTCAAGACAAACAAGCAGTATAGCGGGTTGTTTCCCTTTCTACTGAACACGCACACGGATGTTGTACGAAAATTATACGCATAATTCAGTAATTCAATACGTGGAAATATTTTAGCCTCAAGATTTTAGTTCAGTAATTCAATACGTGGATTTGCTTAGCCTCACATTTCGTAAAACATAAGAGTCGGAGTCGGAACATTTTTACCTTATTTAACTTTACATCTGTCAAACAGGAGTTGACAACAGTAAATTATGAAACTTGTTTAACTCTACATCCGTCAAACAAAAATTGACAAACAGTAAATTAGTAAACTTACTTACCTCTCCATCTGCCAAAAAACCCCAGACAAAATGATAACATTAAATATAACATTTAATTATGAAAAAAATGTTTACACAGTATATGCATGTTTAGCATTGTATACGAAAATGTATGGCAAAGCTGCTGTTACTATTTATATCTTTATATTATATCTGTTACTATTTATATCTTTGTAGGGTGTATGGTGCGGAGGAGGTATCAGTCTTAAGTCACATTTTATATTTATTAAATATTTTCAGTGCTATTTATTGTCGATAGCAGAAAGGGGCCACAAACCTTCAATCTTAATTCACGATTGAGTTTTATCTTCTGCTATGAGTGACGCAGATGTTTTATCGTAAAAGGATGTACGTGTACATATTATTATTTTTGTCCTAAAACACTTCTCAAATGTAATGTCAGATTAATGACTTAATGCTTTCAAAAGACCATACGCCATGCTCACATAAATTAGTTTTACTTAGTGAAAGGGCGTCACATCGGATTTTCCCCATTACCTGTAGAATACTAACAAACGTAGAAGAAAATAAGAAATTTACTTAAGCTGTGTTAAATGTAGGATACGACCTGTAGCCTGATTATTATATTATGACAATTTTAGAATATTGCGAACATCTGAACATTTTTGATTTTGTCGATCGATCACTCACCATTTTCCCTCATGAGTGCTGAGTTTGGCGAGACGTTAGATTTTTTTATTATTAATATATCACAATTTAACTGTATTCTAATTGACTGATTTCATGATTTCACTAATTATTTTATGGTGGAGCATTTGTATTATTAATATATCACAATTTAACTGTATTCTAATTGACTGATTTCATGATTTCACTAATTATTTTATGGTGGAGCATTTGTATTATTAATATATCACAATTTAACTGTATTCTAATTGACTGATTTCATGATTTCACTAATTATTTTATGGTGGAGCATTTGTATTATTAATATATCACAATTTAACTGTATTCTAATTGACTGATTTCATGATTTCACTAATTATTTTATTGTGGAGCATTTGTGCTTTATTCACGATTTGTGATCATATACTATTTATTTTCAAAAATCAGTATTAGGCATAAATGAATATTTTATACTGATTTTCATGATTAAGTATGTATACTCAAACCGTGCCAATATTGTGCCGAAACTAGTTTTAGTAAGTCTTTGCTAAAAATGTGTGTTCATCTTAAGAATGGCACTAACATGGCGGCTGACCTATTTTGTTCGTGTTGCTCTTAAGAAGGGCAGTAACTCAGTGGCTGACTTATTTTGTTCGTGTTGCTCTTAAGAAGGGCAGTAACTCAGTGGCTGACTTATTTTGTTCGTGTTGCTCTTAAGAAGGGCAGTACCTCAGTGGCTGACTTATTTTGTTCGTGTTGCTCTTAAGAAGGGCAGTAACTCAGTGGCTCACCTATTTTGGAAGAAAAATTAATGCTGCTACCCTGATCTTATGAAAAAGAATTTGACAGATTTCGCTAGCAACCATGGCCACCATACTAATACGATTTGTTTTTAATTCCAGGAATCATGTATTCCCGGACGACTGGCCCTCTTAGCTGTGAGTAGAACAATTCCCCTTCCCTCTCCAGAAATGTAGTAGGAATTATATTTCTGATTTGGCTATCGATCTAGGCCTTAAGTTTAATTTTCTATTTTTTGCGTGCTGCTTTGTGGACAACGTCTTTTGTATCTAGCTTAAATGGAGCGTTCCAAGCAGAGAGATTTCGCGCTGGTGTTTATTGGGAGTGAATTAAAGTGGGATAGAAGGACAAATAAAGAAGGACAAATAAAGAAGTTTTTGAAAGAAGGCGCACACCACTAGGTTACTGTGCTAAGTACGTGCCACCGCGTTTCCATAATCTTCATGCATCATCGGGGATTCCCTGTGCCATGCAAATCGCCATTTCACTTTTATAAGTTTAATAGATTCAGAATAAATATCGCACGATAAGCGTGTGTCATCGTTGATCGGGGATTCCCTGTGCCATGCAAATCGCCATTTCAGTTTTATAAGTTTAACGCATTAGACTCAGAATAAATATCGCACGGTAAGCGTGTGTCATCGTGGATTCCTTAACATGCCATATACGTTGGTTATAGATACAATTTTATTTTATTTCTTTCGTTTTTGTATAGCCACAGATTAGACGAGACGTAATCTATTTATAGTGTACTGGTTGTGCATTTTACATTAAACAGAGTAAATTATTATTATACAGCCGAAAGGATAAAAAGATTATAAAATTCGTAAAACAAGTATTATGTGCTTATAGAGTTGTTGACGAAAATATTGAGACTTTTAAAAAATATTAACTATAGAAATTATATCAATACTGTATTCTTTAGTCATATTCTACAACCCTGCTTTCATAGCATTGCGAGTGTGTAGGTATATATAAATTTGCTATTGCAGTTCCTAGTTGGAGGGTCCGAGTATGCTGGATTATGAACTTTGAGAAATCTTCTGAAACCACATACCCACTAGACTATCCAATCTCTTTGCTCACTTAATTAGACCTAATAACATTTGAGTGCGTGCAAATTTATTTGATAAAATTTTACTAAAACACATTATTACTGCATAAGGTCAGTTATTAAAGGTATACAAAGCGCATCTGTAATCAGAGGGTTTTTGTTGAGGAGGAAGTGTGTGTAATGGTTGTTGACGCACGTTGTTTTCTTCTACAACCATTTAAACGGTGACACCGAACCCGGCAAGTCTACATTGTACACTGCTTAGATTTTGTAGTATTATGCGGTTCAGAATTTTTAGGGGGATTGGGTGTATTGGATTTAAGATCTGGATGATGGTTCATAATCACGAGCAGCTTTATAGCGATCAGCAGCTTTAGAGTCATGAGAAGCTTTATAGTCATGAGCAGCTCTAACGAGTAATTTAAAAGACGTATACTCATTCTGGTCGAGATGAATTCGCAGCTCTGGGGAGCATGACTCTAATATTTGTTTTTTTCTAAAGGAACATTTTTCTTTAGATGTTCATATGACTTAGCTGTGCCATTTAGTGACGTCATTTCTCAAGAGTAACATCAAGACGATTCACAACTTGAATGAAAATTTCTCTTTTCTCTTTATGAGCTTTTCTAAAACCTTTTCGATATTCGGCCGGAAGCTGTAAAACTCTTAGCAGTCTTGCTTTGAATGCAGCATGGTTGCTCTAGTCTCTGACAAGAGTTCCATAAACATCTGCAGCACGTTCTTTTAAAAATGGCTTCACAGAGTAAAGAGTCCTGCTGAAGACATTCAGATCCCGGAGACCACTCGCAGATTACTGCAATGAAATGAAGACAAAGAAAAATATCTATCGAATTGTTTTGTAACCTCTGGTTAACATGCCACCATAATAAAGAGTTATCTTTCCTTATGTAAGCTCTTACAGTCTCACAATTATTATGCCATAACATGGGCCGGGCCCTCTTTTCTATTCCTGATAGTTAATAATTGGAAAGACTTCAGTAAAACACCTGTGCAATTGCCTCCTATTAAAATATCAACATAAAGTTAGACATAACTGAAATATATTCCAAACTAAAAGCACTTGATCGTCACTGGCACACACACACACACATACACATACACACACAAATTGTGCAACATAATAATTGGTTCTCATTCCGAGACTAAAAAGCGAAACTAAACAAAGTACTTTGTCTTCCATCAGTGCAGTGCGCAAAAGACAGGCGATGGCGACTGTTCGCGTTAAGTAACCAACGCGAGCTTTGAGATATTGTGTTCAGTTAATAATACTTCAGAGTGCTAACTCATGAATTTGCGTGTTAGTGTTGTTTGCTTTTTTAAAGGTGTTTTTCGATTGCTAGTACAGTGCCCTTGGAAAGAAGATGGTGTAATGGCTGTCAGCCAAGCTTGATTTACTGTACTGTATTCCTCTCTCTCTCTCTCTCTCTCTCTCTCTCTCTCTCTCTCTCTCTCTGTGTGTTTGTTTGCGTGTGTTTGCGTGTGTATGTGTGAGAGAGAGAGCAAGTTAGTAACAGACGGAGCCATCAATTTTTAACCACCATGACAGTAGTGAGCAAGGCCAAACTGAAGGGAGTAGTCTCTGGCTCGGGCCTGGTCATCTTTGCTTGGCCTTGGCCTTGTCTTGGTGTACTTTGGTATGCTGATAAAAATGAAAATCAGGTAATGTAAATACACGCGTTTGGACAGGCGAAGGTCAAAGGTTATAAGTTGTATACAGGCTCGGCGTGACACCTGTCTAGAACAAAGTAAAAAAAACACAAGACAGAAAAACGATCCGGCGAATTCAAAGAGAATTACAAGGACACGACAAAAGTGCCTGCAACCCGTCTTGAAAACAAATGCCTAGGAAACAGCGGACAGAAGGAAGCAATACAACTCCACAAAACATCGCCATTTTAGCTTTGTACTTAGTTGGCAACACCCGGTTGGCGTTTGTAGTTAGAAACTCTATTGTCGCAGACGTTTTTCTTTTAAAAAAACCATTTCTTGATGGTTAAGAACTTCACACTTGGAGAACAGTCATACACCACGACAAGAAGTCTGAGGACCCAGTTCAAAGGCTCGAACCGCAGCACACACTCTCCGCTGAGACGATGACTTTTGTTTTTCTTAGAACATGCAGCATGCGTGTCGTGTCTGCGCGTGCTTCCACGCCTGCGAATAAAAGAGTTCAAGACATTCCAGTCAGGAGAGGGATCGGGGTCATATGCATTCTCTTGGGTGTGGGAACCTTGCTTGGGCTTCTCGGCGTGCCTGAAGGTAAGACTTATTGGTATGTGTCGAGTGGTGGCGCTCGCGCTGACGACTCGTGTGGGCGAACGTTTTTTGGCCGTGCTTGCTAAAGTAACGTTAAAAAGGTACTTATAGAGCTAATAAATTCGATAGAACTTGCGTTCTACTAACTTTTTTTGGGGGGTGTCCCTTTTCCAGCGTTGAAGAACTTTCACATTAAGGGGAAGTAAATCTGTACGACGCACCTCAAGAAAGGGACGTAAATCTGTACAAAACACCGAACCTCTACAGCCCGTTGGTATTTGTTTTTTTTTTTGAGTGATTGTTTGCGTTTTATTTGTGCATTATTCTGATATGTATCTACAAGAGTTACGTCTAAATGGAACAAAGAGTTTACATTATTTGAGAGAGAGAGAGAGAGAGAGAGAGAGAGAGAGAGAGAGAGAGAGAGAGAGAGAGAGAGAGAGAGAGAGAGAGAGAGAGAGAGCGAGCGGCCGCACTGGTTGCTTTGTCTTTTTTCATTACTGAAATTATATTTGGTGCTCAAAGTACGGAAATGTAAAGGTACGATTGCAAAAAAACCTAAAATATTTTCTTCAGCATTTAAAAAAATAAATCGTGCCTTACATTTTATTTTGCAGTTATCTGTCCTTTATTCAAATAACGGTAACAGTCTTTGGACACTGAGATTCTCGGTACTTTTGGGAATTCCTTTTTTTTTTTATTTGGCCGACATTGTTGACACGCTCCAGCCTCTTCCTGAGTTTGTTATGTCAAACACACACACACACACGCACACACACACACACACACACACACACACACACACATACACAAACACGCACGCACGCACGAATGCACGCGCGCGAATTTCATTCTAATCTGTTTAAGTTGTTAGCTTTTAACATCAGATTTTAAGCCTCACTTGCTGTAAACATAATTAGCAGATTAATGTGAACGCATACAAATTATTAAATTGCATTAGTTTAAAGTTTAAAGCACACAGCTGTAAAATGACTCATATCTATTACACACAATTAAAGATAACGCAAAATTCCTGCGAGGCAAGTATCCTTTAAAGCATAAATCCTCCAAGTAAAAAATCTAGAAATAGGAAATAATTCCAAAAGTCAACTTGTCAAGAACCTGAGTGAGTCATTAGAACGCAGACTGATATGGGTATCATTCTCTATTCAAACCAAAAGACATAAAGAGGTGAATCAGTTTACACCAGAAGATATAAAAAGGTGAATCAGAATACACCAGAAGATATAAAAAGGTAAATCAGTTTACACCAGAAAATATAAAAAGGTGAATCAGTATACACCAGAAGATATAAAAAGGTGAATCAGTATACACCAGAAAATATAAAATGGTGAATCAGTTTACACCAGAAGACGTCATGAGGCAAGGCAGTTTACACAAGAAGACATAAAGAGGTGAATCAGTCAGTATACACCAGAAGATATAAAGAGGTGAAGCTGTTTGCACCACAAGACGTAAGAGGCAAAGCAATTTACACCAGAAGTCATAAAGAGGTGAAGCCGTTTACACCAGAAGACATTAAGAGGTGAAGCAGTTTACACTAGAAGAAACAAAGAGGTTAAGCAGTTTACATTAAGACACAAAGAGGCTAAACAGTTTACACCAGAAGACACAAGAGAGGTGAAGCAGAGTATGCTAGTAGCATAATGAAACACCACAGAATTGCCAAGTATGCGTAGTGACACACTGGTAGGGCGTGGATAAACCAGCACTAGCCTGGAAGATCCCGGTGTCCAATCCAGCCGTGTTCTTTTCGAGAATATTCTCGCTCAGTCTTTACTCTTTCTCTTAGTTCATGCAAGATGAGGTGAGCGGCGATAATATTAAGCACCAAGAGGAAAATGGAGAATTGGGGCAAGTAAATTCACATTAACATCATCGCTGATCTCAAAATGCTGTTGAGCTCCGAGAATGGAGCAGATAAAATAAGCCATCCCGAAGATTACTCACTGTTTACAACATAAAACAACATCAGCAACCAGATAAAATAAGCCATCCCGAAGATTACTCACTGTTTACAACATAAAACAACATCAGCAACCAGATAAAATAAGCCATCCCGAAGATTACTCACTGTTTACAACATAAAACAACATCAGCAACCAGATAAAATAAGCCATCCCGAAGATTACTCACTGTTTACAACATAAAACAACATCAGCAACCAGATAAAATAAGCCAGCCCGAAGATTACTCACTGTTTACAACATTAAACAACATCAGCAACCAGATAAAATAAGCCAGCCCGAAGATTACTCACTGTTTACAACATTAAACAACATCAGCAACCAGATAAAATAAGCCAGCCCGAAGATTACTCACTGTTTACAACATTAAACAACATCAGCAACCAGATAAAATAAGCCAGCCCGAAGATTACTCACTGTTTACAACATAAAACAACATCAGCAACCAGATATCAACAGTTCTTCCTTCAATTGTCAAAAAATAAGAAAAAAACTGTTTGTGGCATTATGAAAATGAAAGAACAGAAAAGCTAACTGGGGTTCACTGCCTCAGTTCATAAATCTAAATTCTGTGGACAGAGAATCCGAAAAGGAAGATTACCTAATAAAGTAAAGCGAGAAAGAGACCTGTTCTAAAATAAAAGACAGAATCCTTCTTCTGTACAATTTTGGACTTTCAAGAATCCCTAAAAGATTTTCAAAACCAAGAATTAAATTGTCAGCTGACCCAAAGACAATAATATGTCGTTAGAACAATTACTGTTGAAACTATTCCAACTGTATCTACTGCCACCTTTATTACTTCTAGTACTGCTACCACTGCTACTGACACTATATTTACTTTTACTATTATTAATACTGCTTCTACTACCACTACTACTTCACATACTATCTACTAACCATCGCTACTGAAACGTTTACTACTATTACTACTACTACTATACTATCACGACCTTACTAATATTTCTAGTCATTCTTCTACTATCATTGATGTTACTACTAATGCTACTGCTAATATTACTACTCTACTGCGACTACTACTGCTAATTCTACTGCTGCTGCTGCTCCTGCTACTACTACTTCTACTACTACTACTATTTCTCCTTCTATTAACACTACTACTGCCAGTACTAGTACTTTTTCTACTTCTAGAACCACTACTACTATATCTATTACTACTATCTACCTACTACCAATTTGGCTATTACTGCCATTATTACTATTTCTATTGCCACTGCTGGTACTTCAACTCTCTTCACTACTACGACTTCGACTACTATTAGTTCTGCAATCACTATTTCTTTGTTCACACAAATACTATTTCTACTTGTATTACTACATCACTACTATTACTACATCACTACTATTTCTACTTGTATTACTACATCACTACTATTTCTACTTGTATTACTACATCACTACTATTTCTATTTGTATTACTACATCACTACTATTTCTACTTGTATTACTACATCACTACTATTTCTACTTGTATTACTACATCACTACTATTTCTACTTGTATTACTACATCACTACTATTTCTACTTGTATTACTACATCATTACTATTTCTACATCACTACTATTTCTACTCCTACTCTACTTTCTAACAGTTCTAAATTGCACATATAGTTTCTTCAGGCCGGATCCCAAATTTCAGAATTCCTGCAGTAAGCAACTGTTTGCAGAAAACATTTTTCAGACTCCAGGATGTGTTGTCCACATTTTGGCTTCTGCAAATTCACAACAAAGCATTTTCTCGCATTAAGTCAGTACGACTTGAGAATTACCCACAAAACATTTCTTCCGCTCCTACAAAACGGCTGTTAAATACACGAGCATCAATTTCCTGTTAAAACAACACTCGCAATACACCACTTCCGGGTCACAGAGTGACATATTTAGAAATCTGATTGACATCTGCTGATTTAATCCAACTGTAGCTATTTCACTCGGCAAGCAACGCTCGGTTTCTCCTTGTTTCTTTCTCTTTCTCTGTTTTTCTCTCTTTCTTGGTATGTTACGTCATGCTTACTGCTGCAGTAAATGATAAACACACATTTCTCTAACATTTCTTGATAAGGTTAATTCACATTTTGCAACATGCTGAACTCACACAAAGTTCTTCATAATCTCTCCCCATGTTTAGGATTTTTCAGTTTAAGTAGGGAAGCCAACCTCACCAAAGAAGTTTAAAAGGTGAAAACAAATGCAAGAAAAAATGAATAAACGCATGAACAGAAAGAAGAACTAAGATAATAAAATGAAAACAAAGAATGAAATCCACACAAAAATGTTCAAACCGACATGTATTAACAGTAGCACAGATGTAAAAAGAAAGTCAAATGTTGTTATTTAAAATCTTATCTTCTAGAGGACTGTTTGCCTGTTGGTTTGCAGTTTTATGTCTGCTTCCAAAAGGATGTTGATTTCTTCCCTAACCCTCAATTTGCCTCCAACCCCACACACTACTTGTCTAGGCTGACTAGTTAACGGGTGTGAAGCCGTCAAGACGAGCTAAGACGACGGTACTTCAAGCATCTCGGGTAAGGTAACCTGCTATAAGATTTTGGCGACACACCGCACGACATAGTGTGATGAATTAACTTCCCTCTGGTTGACAGCCCGGCCACAGTTAAAGCCCTTGGACACGCCTCGAACCGATAACCACTTACAACCAGAGCACCAGCGTAATGGCAGAGAATGGAATGCATTACTTTCATAGCTATAAACTATTTCTGCATGGAGATAGAAACCACTGAGAGCCCTTCTCATCACCTCCCGCGCCCGCCCCTTCCCCCCCCCAGGTCTCTTATGAACAGTATATACCATTTTAAATCGACTCTGGTCCTCCTGTCATTTGAATTTGTACTTCTTAATTTTATGAAATCCCTTTCTTTCAATGACGTATTTCTTCCGAAACCCAGAGTTTTATGTTTGTCTATTTATTTTAATTAACCCATTGCATTCCAAGAAGTCCTTACATTCAGCAGTCAGTTATTTCTTTATACACTCATCAACCCCTCTCCATCCTGTCCTAACAAATGGATTCTGTAAATAAACACACACACACACACACACACACACACACATGTGTAAATAGAAAACAAACACTACAAACCTGCACGAAAGAAGGATTCTAGATATTGTTTTCTCATCAAGAGCACGAATGTCTCATGACACCCGCCCCCCCCCTCCCCCATCTCAGCGGACATCAATTCTTCCTTCATCTCTTTCCATTGTGCGCGTGAGATCGGTAAGAAAAGATGAATTCAGCATTTGTATACAAACCAATAACTTGATTAGTTGAATTCATTTCCAACGCACGTTGATTTCGCGGACGGATGCACTATTTTCTTAATAGAGAATTTTGCCTATATTTGGGGAGAGCGAGTCGGGAGAAGGGAGGAAATTATAAATCTCAGCCCATCAGTCCCTTTCTCTAGGGTTCCGTTACAACAGGGGTACACAAACCGCGGCCCGAGACAGGGCTCTGTGCGGCCCCCCGGAAGACTTTTGGATGTTACCATTATTACGAATGTAAAGCACATTATTTCATTATTTGTGTTGTTTTTTTCTACTGAGCCATCCATGTGGCGGCCCTCCACGAACTATCAATTGGAAATTTGGCCCTCTGGCCTAAAAAGTTTATGCACCCCTACCTTACAGTCATCCTGTTGTAGTCCTCACAAGTGCTGACATTGCTCTTACCCGATACACATCCGGGTCACCAACACAACATCTATTCAAAATATTCATGAGTACAGAAGAAAACTGTCTATTTAGTGCATAAAAATAAATAGGTATCAGTCTGATTATCTAGATTGTTGCTGATATGATACATCCTAAACATCCTTTTGATTCCTCTCCCCCTACCCACTTCCTCTTGCTTAACGTCCACTTTCGAATAAAGGACCGGTTCTAATGTCTAGGCAGAAATGAAGTTGAATAATTACAGTTTGATAGATGATGAAAGAATAGAAACATTTATTGTTTAGTCGTACAAGATACGTTTCGAAATCACGAGCCGTTGTTGCAGATTAGCATGGCTGTTCTTGACGTAAGTTATAAGTATAGAGTAAAGGCCCCATTTTAACAGAGACATTAAATCTTTCAAGTGTGTAATTCAATGGCGCGATTTATTGCAAATGTGACCAGAAACCTCTGAAGTTATTCTCTTTCTTCATAAAGTATCACGTTCATTTGATCTTTTGCGAATCGTTACTCTGGATGGCTTTTGAAAGCATGTTGCAAAGAAAATGTTTCCTGATAGTTCACAGCTCTGGATCCGCAAATTAGATTAGAGTGTACCTCAACTTTCCTTTATGTTCCCTTTAGGAAATCAAAGTCGCCATAGAGGTTAGCGACGGCAAGGGAGATAACTATCATTGCCCGCAGTTAAATTCTCCCCTAACAGGCCAGTGATGTTAAAAACCAACTGTTGTTAAGAGAAGTGGATCCATTCTAATCCATCTATTAAAATTTATTTAAAAGAGGAAAAAACCCCAAACTTTATTTAGAGTATTTAGTAGCTTTTAATCCAGGTTGCTGATTTAAGAAAGCATATTTTATTTATGTACTAGTTTATTAAACTGACTCTTTTCTAAACTAATTCTTTTAAGCAAACATTGCCAGCTAAACGGATATTTGAGACAGGGGCTAAGCTTTTATGTATTCACTTAGAGTTATCCCGCCTGAAATATATACTCTTGATAGTCACGGTTTCGCCGTGTGAACCCGGTGAGGTGAACAGTGAACAATGAACAGTTTGAAGAAGGAAGGTGAAATAAGTCATTCGAAGAGGAGTCTTACACCTCGGGTGAATTCACAAATTCAATATTTTCAAACTATAATTTAAAATGTGTATTCTGTCGATGTTTTCCACTGTAATATAAACTTTTCAAATAAAAATAATCCCCCCTTCCCCCCACACTTGGCACACAAAAATATATTTTTATAGGTCTCAATTATTTCTTCTTTTCTACTAATCTATTCTCTAGGATAATATCACTATCACTTTCTACTAATCTATTCTCTAGGACAGGGGTGCACAAACCGCGGCCCGCGGGCCGCATGCGGCCCCCGACAGGGTCCTGTGCGGCCCCCAGAAGACTTTAGGATGTTACCATTATTTGTAACAGGCTAGGAGCTTTTAACATTAATCTGAACAAGGGAGTAGAACAGTGGTTTGCATTCCCGTGGAAGCATCTTGTGCTGTGTTGAAAACAAACGCTGGATGCGGTATTGAGGTGAGAGGCTGTGTATTGGGCACATTGTTCAGTTCAGCTGATCAAAGGTGTACTGTTGAAATAGTAGTATCTGCACATCTTTGATGTATGGTGACATCAAATAGCATTAGAAAGAGGTCTATATCTAAACCCAAGTCGGCAGGCAGCCAGCTAAAGTTCAGTCTGGGGATGGGGTGAGGTGACACTGGGGGGGGGGGAAGGATGGTGCAGTCAGTGTGTGTGAATATGTGGCTGTGGATGTCTGGTTGGAATGAATGAATTACACTGTTTCGGAGTGAAGTTGTTTTTAAACTACTGCCCTTTGTTAATATGTCAGAAACCTGGCATAAGCGTAAAATTGAAGACAAAAATCGTCAGTTTAAAGAAGAGTGGAGGCTAAATACTTTATGCGGCATTTTAATGGAGCAGCTATGTGCTTAATTTGTTGTGAGTCTGTTACTGTGATGAAGGACTTCAACTGCAAGCGGCATTACAAAACAAAGCAGCTGCGACTTTTGATGACTTAAAAGGCACTGGAGAAACAACAAAATTGAGCAACTTTTAAAAGGTCTGTCAGCACAGCAACATTTCTTCACAAAAAGTCTGAAGAAAACAAGTATTGCAAAGTAGCACATATTGTTGCCAAATCATCAGGGCCTTTTACTGACGGTCATTGATCTTCAATGTTCACCTGAACTGAAGTCATCATTTCAGCAGAACAACATTTTAACATTTTATGGAAGTCTCAGCTCCAGCACAAACAGAAATGTCAAGGACTTGGCTTGCAAGTTGTTGTCAGAATTCGGCAGCACATACTTGTGTGAACAAACGTTTTCAGTAATGAACATGAACAAGAACAAGCTGAGATCGAATTTGACTACAATAATCTCTGTTCAATTTTGAGGCTGGCGACTACAAAACTCGAACCAAATATTGATAAAGTTGTTAACAACATTCAGGCTCACCCTTCTCACTAATAAAGACTAAATCTAGGTTAATAAGGCAAAAACGAATGTATTTCATTATTTCTGTTGTCATCCATCTGACTTGCGGCCCTCCATGCACTATCAATTGGAAATGTGGCCCTCTGGCCTAAAAAGTTTGTGCACCCCTGCTCTAGGATAATATCACTATCACTTTCTACTAATCTATTCTCTAGGATAATATCACTATCACTTTCTACTAATCTATTCTCTAGGATAATATCACTATCACTTTCTACTAATCTATTCTCTAGGATAATATCACTATCACTTTCTACTAATCTATTCTCTAGGATAATATCACTGTCACTTTTTACCTTTGACTCGTTAGCCGTCTGCTATTAATCCTATCAATAACAACAATCTTTAGTCTGCAAGCTTTTATTTCTTTCAATTTTATTTTATTTATGTATTCGTTTCGTTTCGTTGCACATCTTTTGAACTTTTGCCTTGCTGACGAGTAACTTGCAGGAGATGTTAGTGAATGGGTAGGGACAATTTGTTTTAGTGAGTTAAAAAGAGAATTACGTTTATCTTGTCATATTCATGGGGGGATTTTGTTGTCGGTCTGTGGGGTTTGTGTCATGTCTGTAGTGTTTCGTCGTGTTTAGATGTTTTATTCCTTTATTATAATTAACCGACATGTACGCTATGTACACATATTAATTATAAATGACCGTTGTGTTTGCGTGGTCATTTATATTTATAGTCTCTTGTCATGTTACCCTTTATTTTCTCACGTTTTATTTGTCTAATGTGTTTATGTTACCCTTTATTTTCTCACGTTTTATTTGTCTAATGTGTTTAGGTTACCCTTTATTTTCTCACGTATTATTTATTTAATGTGTTTATGTTACCCTTTATTTTCTCACGTCTTATTTGTTTAATGTGTTTATATTATTATGTTCACGTTATATTTATTTGTCAGTTGTTTTATTATTTTGTCTCATGTATATTGTAGTGGTATACTTAAAAAATGTTCACCTTTTTCTGTGCATCTGTGGTCATATGTTATATTTTTCTTTTACTGTTTTTTTTTAACTTTATTTAATGGACATTGTGTTTATGAAATCAAGTTTATTGTTATTTATCCATTTGAATTGAAATTTTAGAAAATGCGTTACATCTTTTACATACTCACTTATGTTTTATTCATGTTATAGTTTAGTGGTTACGTGTTCATGTTATAGTTTAGTGGTTATGTGTTCATGTTATAGTTTAGTGGTTATGTGTTCATGTTATAGTTTAGTGGTTATGTGTTCATGTTATAGTTTAGTGGTTATGTGTTCACGTTATAGTTTAGTGTTTGTGTTCATGTTTATATGCTTTTGCTTTGTAATGTACTTATAATGTTTTGTATAAGGTTCATCTAGTTCTCGTTTCACAGTAATATTTTTAGGTGTGTTTATCACTTCTTATATTATGGTCGTAATGTTTATCACTTCTTATATTATGGTCGTATTATGTTATATATTGTACTAATTTTATGTTTGTGCTTGGGTGAAATATTTTAGTTTCATACTTCTTTTACAAGTTCTGACGTCAGGTATCAATAGGCCGATGTTTCTGTCTGGGGCGAAATGAAGAGACAAAACAGTGGGGATTACGTTTTAGACAAAATAGCGGGGATTAAGTTTTAGACAAAATAGAGGGGATTAAGTTTTAGACAAAATAGAGGGGATTAAGTTTTAGACAAAATAGAGGGGATTAAGTTTTAGCCTACAAGGAAAGGTTTGGCTTTATTAAGTTTATTAAGTTTAGAATGTGTAAACAGGGACTATTATTATTCAAAGAGATTCCGTTCTTTCATTTTCCTCTTCTTACAAGTTTTAGTGCTGCATTTTTTCTTCTTATTTTTTATGATAATTTGAAAGTAATGTTATATTCCTGTAGAGAAAAATTGCAGAACAGTAGTGCAGATTCTCCATGCCCTAGTCCAATTCTATATTAATGCCAGACAAACTATGTACGTATCAGCCAGAATCTATAGTTCGGCTAGTCAAAGTGTACTCATGCCAACCCACTTATATAGCTGTATTGCTAACAAAAGTTGTATTCAAGTCAACGTGTTTCTGCACCTAACCCCCATTTTATGAACTTAGTTACACTGTTTTTAACATTAGCCATTAGTATTTGTTGTAATGTGAATTATCGGTTTCTGTTGCTAGGGAAAAGTCACTGTTAATTGGAAGCAAGCGAGACATCAACGTGTCATTAGCATTATGGGTGAGTGCATGTACCAAAAACAATATTTGAATAAATCGAAATATTTAATTTTTTAAACATTTTTTCAAGAAGTAACTTCTGTAAAGTTTCTTTGAATACTCATACAAAATGTCGACAAAGCAAGAATGTGATGATGGGCGGTTTAATAGTTTAGCTACCCAACCCCTAATGTGATGTTTCGAGTCCACCTTCTCAATATTTTTTTAATTAAAATTATTATTATTAATAATAATAATATATGACCGCAAAATAATATTTTAAACTTTAAGAACACTAATGTATTTATTATTAATACTATCTTAAACCTTACTACTTGAAATCATTGTAATAGTAGTGATATTTCAAAAAGGAGATTTGGGGGGAGGGGGCTTGAAGAGCTGGTTTAACATGTTTCTAGCACAGGGCTAGACTTCCATAACGTGTTTCTAGCACAGGGCTAGACTTTTATAACGTGTTTCTCTGCTGTGCGTCTTCTACCTGTGTGACGGAAGTGAATGTTTGTGAATGATGGTGTGGGTTAAGATTTTTAGCAAGTGAAGGAGGGATTAATTGAAACAAGATTTAACTCTTCTCTCGTCTTTCTCTCCTTCCACATTTCACACGCCACAAAGATCTTAGTTCTCGTTTTATTTGTGTCGCAAAATAAAACAACACTCTGCATCTTGAACTTTCAGTGGAAACAAAAGATCTCAGTTCTCGCTTTATTTGTGCCGCAAAATAAAACAACACTCTGACAGTGGGTTCAAAATATCTTATTAATACATACAGACATCCCTTGGTATAAAAATATCCATCTGACTTCCGTTAATCAAGAAAACGATACTCACGTACTTCGAAAGCTATATAATGACGTAATTTTTAAAACGTCAAACATGAAACAAGCAATAATCATAATAATCCTAATAATATATATAAAGAGTAGCAGCAAGCAGAAGTTGAATCAGTAAAAATAGAAACGTTTGGGGACCATCACTTTTAAACTGAAAGGTTAGCAGGACAATCTGTCAGATAACCGCAGACAGACTTCACGTCTCAAAGCACTTCTTTATGCAAGTGCCAACATTCACCATGCAAATCTTGAACTTCTGACAACTTTACTTTGAGTCAGAGACATAATAATAATAATAATAATAGTAATAATGATAATGATGATAATAATATAATTAATAATAATAATAATAATACTTCTGAATATCTTTCAAATCGGTAATAAGAGTGGAAACATTTATATCAATAAATATTTACAAACATTCATTCTCATTCTATTGTGATCCATACTTAATCAAGTCAGCTAGGACTGAGTTCTCTTTTCTTGCTAAGACGCCCTTTGTAGGAAAACTATTGCTACCTTCTAAGTGCAAAGACTCCGCATAAAGCACAAACTAATGCTATCTTTCTAAGTGAAATCATTTAAGAACTTCTCGTAAAGTACAAACTATTGCTACTTAGCTAAGTGCAATCTTTGTAAGATTCCTCGTAAAAGACAAAACACTGCTACTTACCTAAGTGCAATCTTTTAAAGACTCCTCGTAAAGTACAAAATAATACTACCTTGCTAAGTGCAATCTTTGTAAGATTCCTCGCAAAGGACAAACTATTGCTAGTTTGATAAGAGCTGTCTTGTTTAGACTCCTCGTAAAAGACAAAATGTTGCCGCCTTGCAAAGAACGATGTTGTTGCTAAGAAATCCCTTCCCAAAGCATTTCAAAGGTAGGACTTCTATAGCACAATGCCCAAATACGTGATTAGCTCCCTTACTTAAATGACCATTTGTCTACGAAGAAAAAATGGGACAATGTCTTACCATGATTGCCCATTATAAAATAAATCATCCAGAGATTTAACTGAAAATTAGGATGTCAATTAAAATAAAATTTTATTTTTAAGAGTAATTTTTATCAAAATAACTCTTTATCATGCGGTAGATTTAAGCGTGTGTAAACACACAGTACAAAGGAAAAGACACGGGAAATGCTTAATCAAAAGCCCTCAATAATGTTAGACATCTTATAATCAAAGTACATGAGTTCTTGACTAAGGTTCCGTCTTAAAGAGTTCAGACAGGCAACATGTGTACATCACTCGTGCAATTATATACACTCATAAAGTGACGTGGGTTTAATTTTGTACTAATGTGAACAAAACACATTTGGACTATTGAGGACAAGACACATTTGGACTAATGAGAACAAAACACATTTGGACTAATACGGACAAAACACATCTGGACTAATGCGGGCAAAACACATCTGGACTAATGCCAACGAGGCACAACGCGTATTCTTCAAACCCATTCGCGGGTGCTCAGAGGAACAAGGCTGGGGTGGGTGGAGGAGAGAGTGGGTGGAAGAACATGTGATCAGTTACGAATTCGTAGCTGACCTCTTCGTAAACACTGACCTTTGAAACATCGTCACAAATCTTGATACATGATCACTCCGATTGCATAAATTAAATTTTCCGCCCCTCGAAGGAATCGGTGAGAAACGACAAAGTGTGCGCATCCGGAGTACTGTTTTGGATCAGTTGATATTTTTTTTTTGTCAGAGGTGGGTTGAGGTGATAATAGGAGGAAAGAGATCGTTGATAAGTCAAGAAGGGGTTAACATTAAGAGCCGGGATTAAACTTTTGACAATTTTAAAAGGAAAAGGAAATGTGGAAAGTCCTGATGTTTAGCCGCAGGGATTGCGAAAACAGGTGCTCCACTCCCCCACTTCTCCAACACCCACTTCTTATGATTGAATTTCCGGCTTTGAAAGGAAGAGAGAGAGAGAGAGTAAACAGCAGTAAAGACAGAAATTATGTTTAAGGTCAATAGCAATCCTAATAAATAAATCAGAAAAATATAAATATCAAAGAATAAATGCAATTATGTTTTCTTAAAAACATTTTCAGCGATAACAATTTATAAAACAGAGTTTCTTAGACTTCATTCTCAGTTGCTCACCAGCAACACTCCATCCACTAATCATTAGTGAATTAATATACAGTAGATTATCCATTTCCCACGGGGCAACGACATAAAAAATACAAAAAGAAAATCAAATCCACATAAGAAATTTGATGCTTACGAGAAATGTAAACCATATGAGAACTATGATCCATATGAGAAATTTGATTGAGGTAAACAATTTCAATCATACACTTGAAAAAATGCAAATACGTTATCACTATTTGTCTTTGATCGACAAAAAGTGAAGAGTTATATATAAACATTAATTCATTTCATTTACAACTCAAATTACAATTATAATTTCTTGTTCAAAGATATTGTGACAGTGTCTACCTATCTATCTATCACTTAACATTCATGATTCTCTCTCTCTCTCTCTCTCTCTCTCTGTCTGTCTGTCTCTCTGTCTGTCTGTCTGTCTATCTATCTACCTGTCTGTCTCTCTGTCTGTCTCTCTGTCTGTCTGTCTATCTCTCTGTCTGTCTCTCTGTCTGTCTCTCTGTCTGTCTGCCTGTCTGTCTGTCTATCTATCTATCTGTCTGTCTCTCTGTCTGCCTGTCTGTCTCTCTGTCTGCCTGTCTGCCTATCCGTCTGTGAGAGGTCACTTGAATAAACTGCCATTTGGCCACTTGCATCAAATGCCAGTTGAAGGTCATTTGAATAAACTGCCAATAGTAGATCCCTTGAATAAACAATCAGTGGTAGGTCAAATAAATTGCCTGTTGAAAGCCACCAGTATCAACTGCCAGTGGAAGGTTAATTGAAACAAACTCCCGATAGAAGGTCACTTGAATAAACTATCAGAAAAGAATCACATCCTTGCCCCACAGCTAAATGAAACAGTCCTAAATTAACAAAAACATAAATCATTGATCTCTCTTAAAATCACGTAAACAGTTAACCGACAGATAAGAGCAGAAGTCATAAGAAGACACAAAAAATAAAGATTAATGACGTTGATAATGACGATTATGATAACTAACGGCTGACACCAAATGATCGTTGATAAAACTACTTCTAAAATTATTCTTTGAAGACATTTAAAGCAAGCTCTCATTAAATTAAAAAATACATGTAATATTTGTTCCGATAATGAACACAGAGAGCACCCGCAATAAATGTAACAAATACAATAAGAGGAAAATGCAAACTAAACCAATTATTTAAAAAATACTAAGATATATACAGTATCGAACCAGACCAAACAAGAAAACTAGATAACAAACAACATATTTCTCTTTAACAAATATAATAAACAAATAATATTTTTAAAAATAAAAATGGACTTTCCTTCTCCTCCATACAAATACAATTTTAAAATAAACATATGAATATTCTCAATAAAAATAAAACATAAAGGAATATACAACATAAGACAAACGTAAACAAACAACAACAACAAAAATAAAGCAACAAAACATAAAAGAATATACAACATAAGACAAACGTAAAGAAAAAAAAATAAAGCAATAAAACATAAAATAATATAAAACTTAAGACAAATGTAAGCAAACAACAACAAAATATAAAGCAATAAAGCATAAAAGAATATACAACATAAGACAAACGTAAACAAACAACAGCAAAAAGAAATAAATCAATAAAACATAAAAGAATATACAACATAAGACAAACGTAAAAAAAAAATAAAGCAATAAAACATAAAATAATATACAACATAAACAAACGTAAACAAACAACAGCAAAAAGAAATAAATCAATAAAACATAAAATAATATATAACATAAACGTAAACAAACAACAACAAAAAATAAAGCAATAAAACATAAAAAAAAGTAAAATGCACGAAAAACAAGCAAACAATAACGACTCCTCAGCTACCTCTCAGTAATGAACCAATTCAAAGAATGTAAGTAAACTGAAGGACCGAGTACCTGACACGATTTATACACTAAACAAAAGATAATAATAAATACAGCAAAAATACTATGTCCTCAAAACAAATTTTAGACAAACAGAATACAGGAAAACAACAACAACAACCTATAGAAACACTTATCTCCTCATAAAAAGAGGAAGAAAATGAATAGATGATTTGTTGTGGGGTTTTTCTTTTTCTTTTTCTTTTTTTTTTTTACGGGAACCTACTTAGTTCGTCTCAGCGTGTCAGCCATTATATATCGAGGTCAAACCCTGTGCCTTTCAATCATAAATTAAATAATAATAAATGCATCTCTAACGTAATAAATGTTAAATAATTCATATGTATTTCCACACTTAAATTGTAGTGCTTTATTGTCAATTATTCTGCAATAATTTTAAGAGCGTCGCGATAGAATCACCTTGATGAACTGTGAATAATTTTCGTCGTCTGACCTCCGCTTCGGATTTTGAAACTTCTATCAACAGGAGAGCTAACCAAGATGTCTCAGCCATCGCGTGATGGACAAGCAGATATGATTGGTCATGATTTCGCTTCCGGCGTGTACGTAGAGACTGCTAACAGCAGAATTTGAGTAAATGTAATTGTTTTAGCTGCTCCACCCTTTATGCAAAGACACGTCTATCTTATCACTCGCCTCTCTTCTATCCTAGTCCATTTCTTGTCAGGACGGCCTGGTCTTTTAGATTGCAATGTACTCACTGTCAAAGGGACATAAGTAGTTCGGTAAGTGAGAACACAGTTGTCCCCCCAAAAAAAAACAAAACTGCATACCGCTTCGCAAGAGAATCAGTATAAGTGGAAATCTGTCTTTTGTCCCACACTCCCACACATCCTACCCAATAGTACCCACTTTGAATCAAAATCCCAGCACACGCAAAGTCTCTTTCTGTACTCTGGTTGTATATATTTTTGTGGGAGGGACACTCTTACACTGTGGATATCTCTATTCTTTGTGGGCCCTTCTTTCAGTGTAAACCTCCCGATTATTTGGAGACCCTTCTTTCAGTGTAGACATCCCTATTTTCTATGGGAGCCTTCTTTCTCTGGTTTTTCTTTCTTTTTTCCTTTTTTTCTTTTAGTTTTGGGGAGACTTCTTTCAATGTGGACCTCTTTGTTCTGTTTTTTCTTTATTGGGGGAGGGGCTTCTTTCATTGTGGATGTCTATTCTTTATGGACCCTTCCTTCAATGTGTATCTCTCCATTCTTCGTGGGACCCTTCTTTCATAGTGGATCTCTGTTCTTTGTGAGGCCCTTCTTTCATAGTGGACCTCTCTGTTCTTTGTGAGACCCTTCTTTCATAGTGGACCTCTCTGTTTTTTGTGAGACCCTTCTTTCATAGTGGACCTCTCTGTTCTTTGTGAGGCCCTTCTTTCATAGTGGACCTCTGTTCTTTGTGAGGCCCTTCTTTCATAGTGGACCTCTGTTCTTTGTGAGGCCCTTCTTTCATAGTGGACCTCTGTTCTTTGTGAGACCCTTCTTTCATAGTGGACCTCTGTTCTTTGTGAGGCCCTTTTTTCATAGTGGACCTCTCTGTTCTTTGTGAGGCCCTTCTTTCATAGTGGACCTCTGTTCTTTGTGAGGCCCTTCTTTCATAGTGGACTTCTTTATTCTTTGATGGAGGGCCTCTTTTCGACGTTGATCCTTTTAGAGTGAAGGGTTTTTTCCCTGTGGAGCTCCCTTCTAATACGAGTCCAGCTTTCTATTGGACTTGGTTGGTGACTCCTATTGTACTACTCCTTCGACTATCACAGTGGACTATAAAACATTATTTAAATAAACGTTTACTGATCTAAGATAATGGAGAATCTTCAGATGGCAGAAGAAAATTGATTCCCGGGGCTCTCAGCAGTTAAAATAACCACGACAACTTAATATTTAAACTTACGATCCTTAGAGAAACATACAGCACAAGCATTTGATTACTGTAAACAATTTCCTGCAGATTTCAGCCATATCACAAGGATAATAAAATACTCTTCTAATGTAAATACTGAAAAAGCATTACTCTTCTAATGTAAATACTGAGAAAGCATTACTCTTCTAATGTCCTTACTGAGAAAGCACTACTCTTGACGCTTCTGTATCCACAAATACTTGTCCCTGCACACGCTCACGCACAGACAGACACATCGCACGTGCGCTTCCGCATATTAATTTATAATATGTTTTTTTTTAAGTTCTTAGAGTCAAGGAACAGACAGTTACTTTTAAGTATACAGTTATTACATGTAATGTATTGGCATAGTCTTTGATAATGCGATAATTTTTAATAATAATGCGATGACAGTCTTTTTAAGTTCCAGGAGACAGGTATGTACCAAAGTTCAGCAGATTTTTAAAACACATTTCCCAAAGACTTGTATGAAAGGAAAAAAAAAACGAGTGTAAACCAATTTACAGGTTTGATAGCTGACACAAAACAATCTTTTAACGCAAAGATCAGTAGAGATACAGTTAATAATGGAGAAGGGAGACAACTAGAGTGAACAAGTAAATTGCTTCCGCTGACCAGGCAGTTTAATCTGTTATCACGTAATACACGTAAATCATCCGTGTGCTCCTACAACATATGGAATTGTAGATCCTCGACTAACAATAATGACGAAATTCTGCTTTCTTTCCTCTTAATCCAGATCAGCTCCCCTTGCAGCAGGGTAGCCTTTAGTAATTTTTTTGGATAAAAATGCATATTCTCGATCATCTGCACAATCCTCGATCTTTATTTACGCTTCGTCAAATGGTGCCGGGTGGATTTCGTTCAGTACGTCAGATCAAAAGTACTTCTGGGACCACAGGTAGGCAGTCTTGACGTTGGCGTACTTCTTGCATAATCCGTACCAGTTACGCCTCTTGCAAGTCTTTTTGCGCGTAAACTTAAAGCACTGAGGGCCCATGACGTTGAAGTATATTTTGCCCACCATATGGGCTGTCGGGGACGTCGAATTCTTGAGACACTTCCGGAACCTGGAGAGAAAAGAAATATTTTTACAACTACTGAAAAATACGTATGAAATAATTTTACCACTTGTATCTTACGGTTATTTGAAATGAACAATTTTACGCCCTATTGAAATGAATAAGTTTACGTCCTATTGAAATGAACAATTTTACGTCCTATTGAAATGAATAAATTAACGTCCTATTGAAATGAATAGGTTTACGTCCTATTGAAATGATTACGCTTTATCATTTGAGAGATTTTAAATGTCTACAGCTGTACTGTTGAGTATTAAGTGATAACTTATAATGTCATAATGTTTGCTAATTGTTCTCGTCATTCATGCATTGCATCAAGTTTTGAGGTTGCTGACGCGACGTGTCTTAACTCACCGGTTAAACATTTAAGTGAAAGAAAAAATATACGTCATACAGTAAAGGGACCAGCCAATGTTGCAGATCACACTCCAATCCTTGTCCAGATGAACTTTACGAAAGGTCACCAAATGAACACTGCGATTTGGAGATTATATTCCCGTTTGCCATTATTTTCTGTTTATAAGATTTAAATCGTCTCATTCTAATTGTTTGGTTCCAGGTCTGCAGGTCTTTCACTCCCATGCAGTCCCTTTATATTCTTACACCGAAATAATTTACACCTCCAGTGACTAAGTACAAGACGTATCTCCCATTATCGTTGGAAGAGATAAGTAAGAAACCGATGAAAAGAATTCTATGGTGGTGGCGATTGTAGTGGTTGGATGCGGGAGCTTGAGTGGGCTTACAGACCACGACTGGTGTAACCAATTTATGTGTCCCTGGGGATTAACGGTTCTAACACGCCGCCAGTAAATTATCACAGGAAGTAAAGAACGTTTTCAAGGGGTTTCCATTGCAAATGACAGAGGTATGCGGACAAAGTGGGGACAGTCCGGCTAGATTCTAACTGGAGGGGATGCTGTGTGCTCATAAATCTTGCCCGGAAGATGACTTCCCGATGGAGGTGGATAACGTGTCATCTAACGAGAACAGGATGGGTGAGGTTGTCGTGGATCTGACCTTGTACTGACCATCGACTAGTGGACCAGATAAATAGCTCCCCACCCTTTCTTGGGAGCTATAGAAGCGGTCAAACAATCAGCTCCATTGGCTAAGTCCAGCCATTTGTACTCCATCTTGGCAACCAGACCGGTCTACAAGTGTGATGATGTTTAGGTACTGCGAACCAGACAATCTAGAGTGCAGGAGGGGTGGGGTTTTGGGATGGTCTTTAAGAAGAGGATGGAATGGTTAAAAAAATGCACAAATATTTTGTTAAACATGTCACGTGACGGTAATTCTTATAATTTAGTGCTACGGCAGCTGTTTCTGTTAATAATATTTTACTTTTTATAGTACTTACACTTTATTTATTTCAAAGGTGTGTATATTTTTTATTTCGTAGTTGACTGTTATTTCCGGTTAGTTGTGAGACTTTAGTATACTTTGTCAGGAGTCTTCACAGGAATGATATTTTTATTTATAATTTTTTAAAGATATCACGTAATAACTATTTATAGTTTGTTGCAATGCAAATTGATGACAATGTTTTAAAGTTATGACTCATTGACATATAGTGATTAGAGGGATACCACGTGATCACTTTTTATTTATAGTTTATTATCTTACCGAGTCGTTAGTGATGGCAATTAAAAGTATGTTGATACGGAACTTTACGCCATATCTAGTTGTATATAATTAGCTAGGAAACTAGTTCATGATAATTGCACGCAACAAAGACCTTTACTTCCGGTAGCAGCACGGGGAATAAAATACGCAAGGAGGTTCAATGGACGAGATGGGTCACTGCTCCTTAACACTTAATATTTTCGACGTTCAAAGAATGAAAAGACATCGAGAAAGTATTTTCAGTTCATTAATTGTTTGTACAAAAAAAATGTTAGTAAGCAAAATCCGTAATGGACACTTTGAAGCGCTACCTCTACTGAGGTGAAGGGGCAGATAATTGCCCCTCGGGCAAGGATGTGGCTGGAATGGTTAACTCCCCTTGTGAAAACCTCTGTGAGCACGCAAATTTTATTAATATAATGCTCATGTCATTGTGACAAGATCCAAGTTTTCTGCTTGTGGACAGTCTGGCGCCGCTCCAGCCAGGAAATAGAACTGTGCAAGGATCAATAGCCTTTTTACGCCACAGACCACGTATCCATGTTGTTTGTAGTTGGCAGACAAACTTTAATGAAAGTGAATGCCACAGTGCCTTCGTAGTCGCCCACCACCACCAAACTGGTGGTTTGGTAAAAACTCGTATGATAGTATTACTAGGATATAGTATGTATACATAACTACCTTTACTATAAATTACAAACCAAGAGACGTGAGGGCTACACTTGACAGTAAGGAGTATGAGCGCTGCCTTGATAGCCACCTTCTGAAATCTAGTGATGTCATTTAATGGACGTCAATTGATTCACAGTTGACAAAATTATAAGGTTTACCAGAAAGTATTTGTAACTGCTACCACCATTATCTTCTCTTCCTGAACTACACCATAAACATTCCCTCCTCTCTCTCGATTACAGGTCAGCTGTCCCTCCTTCTTTCGTTTTTAACAGTGACACTGCAGTCACCTTTGCTCGAGTCAATGACCTTGTATTCAACACATTCTTGAAGCAAAGTTTCGAAAATGCTATCTCTCTCTCTATCTATCTATCTATCTATCTATCTATCTATCTATCTATCTATCTATCTATCTATCTATCTATCTATCTATCTATCTATCTATCTATCTATCTATCTGTCTATCCGTCCGTCCGTCTGTCTATCTGTGTGTCTACCTACCTATCTACCTGTCCGTCCGTCTGTCCGTCTGTCTGTCTGTATATCTATCTATCTATATATCTATCTGTCTATCCATCCGTCCGTCTGTTTATCCCTGTGTCTGTCTACCTACCTATCTACCTGTCCGTCTGTCCGTCTGTCTGTCTGTATATCTATCTATCTATCTATCTAAAGTTAAATATAATTTATTTTAAAATGTATTTCTGTTAGTGAGTGTCGGGGTGTTATTAATTCCCCACTTCCCTTTTCCGAAATGGCTGCATGCATGCTTTACTCTTTCAATTATTGTCTGAGAATTAGTTTGACAAGTACAAATATATAAATATAAAAATATAAATATAAAAAATATTAAAATATAAAAAATATAAAAATATAAATAATATCACCTTGAGTTATAATAAAACTGGCTTGGTAGGAAATCTCGCACTGTATTACAGCCGCTTGTTTATGTTTATCCCTCTCGGCAAAAATAAAGTGTAACTTTATGGGAAAAGCTTTCATTACAGCCGCTTGTTTATGTTTATCCCTCTCGGCAAAAATAAAGTGTAACTTTATGGGAAAAGCTTTCATTACAGCCGCTTGTTTATGTACGAACAAGCACGCTCGTGTGTTTGCGCAGCTTTGATGCGATTCAGTGCTGCACTGCATAAAGGCAGACCGCACAGCTGCTGCAAACTCTTGAAATTCCAGTTCAATTTGCATTTTTAATTTTGTTAAAGAAAAGAGTTTTAGTGTTCTCTTTTAGTATGGGATAGACGTTGGTAGTGGGTGGGTGGAGTTGGGGAGGAGACTATTTACATGGGTAACGTGTTTAGTAATAGGATAAGAAATAGTTACGGTTAGTAAATCTTAATTTAATGACGTATTCGTGCAAATTTTACGATGGTGCTCAGTATGGTTAGAGTTGTCTGGTAAAACGGGTAAAAAGATGATGCTAAAGCTCATTTACATGGAAGTATCATGTGCTAGCATCTAATCACTGCCGGTGTTGTATCACAGTTCACATTACGAACTTAATTTGTTTTGCCATTTTCTTGTCTGACATCTTTACAGATGGCGCTGACTTCACCACGTCGCTTGGCAGCAATATATGAGCACACAACGCTAATGTAAAATAGTCTGTACAACGACATTCCGTTCATTTGGTCAAGTGTGGGTCATCTTCAAGCCAGCGACTATAATATTAATTATACTCGAACAGATTTTCGAGTGTCTTTTCATAGATGCTGTTTATAGTTATTGTTGTATGATGGGAAAATATTCCCACATATATATTATATAAATTTTCATTTGTGGAATGAGTGCGTATTGCGTCCTGTTTACAGAGAAGGGAAGCCCTGAAATGAATGAGAGACGTGGGGAAGATTTAGGGACTGGCGTTTGATGTCTGCGGTGTTTGAAGTCTGCGAGCGCGGCGGTCAGCGTGTGGTCAGTGTGTACGCTTAGCGGGTGGTTAGAGTTGTTAGAGGGACATAATCATCTTAGAGCTAATGAATTGAACAGGTCAGAAGCTGGTCTAAGCAGGGTAATAAAAACCACAGTGAGAATGTTATCTTCACTACTTCCTGAAAAATCGTCTGAGGGTGACGACTGAAAGGGTAGTCCGCCCAAAACAACACTGGGTCGTATATGAGAGAAGAAAACCCTGGCTATATAGCTAAAAGCGTCTTTGTATTTGTGTGAATGGTTAAGTTTTATTAGGATGTTATATACTATGTTTTATTTATGAACATGTTAATATTCTTCCTTTCAGAGGCCTATGCCAAACTTAGTAATTATTAATCGAGCACTGGACTGGACACTTAGGCTTTGCAATTGTTTGTGTTGCAGGGTTTTTTCTTGTTATTGTGTATTCTCGGCTGCTCGTTTATAGCTGCCTGTTGTGTGCCTGTGTGGCTGTGTCTGTGTGGCCGTTCTACTTGTCCCGGCTGAATTGGGACGTGCCGATCTATTGGCTGGCAAAATTCAAGTCTACCAGACTGACGTCATTTCAATACATAAGCTAAGTTCCCATCCGGAACGTGACTTCAGTAGAAATGAACTGGCTTAGGATGAACTGAATTTTCTAAATCTTGTTAACTTTCTTTTTATTAAATTTCTTGTTATTATTTTAAAACGCGTGTTTGTTAGTTCTATCGTTATTTTCGTAGTTCAAGTGATAATGTAATGAGTACGTCTTGTCCTCTGTTCGTTAATTGTAATCATTATATATATATTATTCATAAACATTAAATCTCAGCTGAATCTGAGTTGGGGGCGGAGCCAAATTGGCGACGTACCAGTATATCAGCGTAACAGTTGCAGGTATACATATCTAACCAGTGACCCATGCTCTGCACCGGCACTTGTAGATGTCTTTTATCAAAACTAATTATACATAGTTGGTATAAGTCATTATTACAAAGTCACCCCAGAGTATAGCGGCGACAGTTATCAACTATTCATTTGCAATGTTATGTGTGTCTCTCTTTCTATCTGTCTATCTATCTATCTATCTATCTATCTATCTATCTATCTATCTATCTATCTATCTATCTATCTATCTATCTATCTATCTATCTATCTATCTATCTATCTATCTATCTATCTATCTATCTATCTATCTATCTATCTATCTATCTATCTATCTATCTATCTATCTATCTATCTATACCTTGCATGGTACTGTCTCCACTACAGGATTATTTTAGAATAGATATAATCTTGCAGAGAAAGTGTAGCACCCGTTACTTACATGGTGTATAGCAGTGGTCCCCAACCCCCGGTCCGCGGACCGGTACCGGTCCGTGGACCATATGGTACCGGTCCGCGGACCAAATGGTACAGGGCCCCCCAATTTTATTTTTACTCTGGTGTATTTCTTTCGGGTTTGTGCGACTTTCCATGGACGAGATTGAGTCTGAGCATTCATTCTCCCAGTTGGTGCACGATCATCTGTCTTTGCTTTTAAAGAATTCGAGCGCTACTTCCCAACCACACCAACACACTTCGCTTCGGACCACCGACGAACGCACTCCATCCATTGGACCGCCGGAAGGAGAGTCATGTCAAAGCGCCACACCAGACAAACCAGCACTAAGACTCAGCCCTTTTCAGGGCTGGCAAAAATGCCACTACTGCCCACTCCACCAAGTGACATTTTACGCGATTCTGAGTCAGTCACAGAAGATGCGGACGGCCCTTTCTTTTTCACAAACGAGCGCATAGCACAGCTGAGACAGATACGGCAAAAGAGGCTTGAAGAGATGCAAACATTAAGAAGTACAAAGGAGAAGACTGGACAAAATACTGCTGTCAAATCAGCAAACCAACCGAAAATGGGGGCATACGAAAAGTTACCCCCTTCACCTTCACACTAGAAACTAAAAACGTTGAACTAAAAAATGCATTCACTAATTTGCTGTTGACCCTCTTCCACACAAAAACAGAAGATGAACTTACACTAGACAACAAGCCATCTTAACCGCAATTGGTCTCCATAAGATTTTAAACAAGCACCTGACAAGGCAACACGAAAAAAAAACTACATCAACAGACTGTGAAACACAGACAGACATCTTCTGGAAAATAACGCCGACAACAAAAACACGCTCTTCACAAACGGAAAAGGAGAAAACAACGCGAAAACCCACACAGGAAGACGGCACAACTCAAACAGTCAAAGGAAAAAGCCACGTTTCCACCCAAACTCTACAAGCCACTACAAGAGAAAGTGGAATAAACACCAACATCATCTGGAAAATTCCACCTACGGCCAAAGTGAATTCAACTCAAACAGCAAAACAAGAAATCAGCCAGGCATTCTCGCAAACTCCAAAAACCCACAACAGATAATAAGGAAACTCAGACTACAAGCTCTATCAGCAAAGAAAAAGAAATTAAAACAACTACCACCGAAAATAAGAAGAAACGCCAACAAATCTCCAGCACACAAACGGTACATATCAAGACGCAAGAAAGAAAAATACAAACAGAAAAAGAAGTGAAGACAACTGACGCAAAGACCGAAACAGAAGTCGACAACGCTCCAACTACACCATAAGAAACAACAACAACGACTAAACCAACTGCCCCCAATCCACAGCCAGAGTCACCACCAGGGACTGCTAGAAAGACAACCACAACAGACACACGAGGAAACACTACAGAACGGAGCCCCAAATCAAAAAGAAGGCGCCCGCCACAACACATCAGACGACAACAACAGTATCATCTACTACAGCCACAACAACAACGGCAGCGCTGCGACAACAACCACCGACGACAACAACAACAACAACGGTGGCAGCACAGGGAGCAACATCACATGCAGTGGGAATATTATAACCACCCCATTGCGGATCTAATTCAACTAATGCTTGCCGCCAACACCCACCTACATACAGTCCAACGGCTACCGGGGACATCAACAACAACAGTGCCAACGACAACAACAACACCACTGGTGAACATTACAGGGTGGGGAGTGAACATCCTGGGCGCACATACACACTAAGTACAGACGATGTGGTATTATCTTGGGCTCTGTAAACCCCCTCACCTGCCAATACAACAACGGCCACCACAGCACTTAAATCCGTATTGCCATTTCCGAATCCTATTTGTGTGAAGCGGGGTTTTCTGCAGTGACAGCAACCAAAACAAAACAACGGATGGACATAAGCAACTCACTTCGGGTGTAATTGTCTCCTATTACCCCCAGATGGAACCCTCTCGTTGCAAAGAAACAAGCTCAGGGTTCTCTCTGATTTAGCGTTCTAGTGAGTTAAAATGTTAAATCACTTTATATTCATTTTTTGGTGTAACTGTATTTTAATTTGAAGGCATGTTTAAATACAATTAAATTAAAATTATTAAATCAAAACAATCTAAAATATAAACAATCAACGTCCCCCCACATCATCGGGCCGCGGTAAAATTATCAAGCGTTGACCGGTCCGCGGCAAAATTATCAAGCGTTGACCGGTCCGCGGCGATGAAAAGGTTGGGGACCACTGGTGTATAGTATAGTCTTGGGTTACATAAGCAAAGTGTACACCCGTTACTTACATGGTGTATAGTATAGTCTTGGGTTACCTAAGAAAAGTGTAGCACCTGTTACTTACATGGTTAATATTTTCGTTCAAACATCATTTCACTTTCTTTCATTACCTTACTTCAAAGTATAACTTTCGTACACCATAACTTTTAATCACCATAACTTTTGTACACCATAACATTTAATCACCATAACTTTCGTACACCATAACTTTTAATCACCATAACTTTCGTACACCATAACATTTAATCACCATAACTTTCGTACACCAAAACTTTTTATACGCCATAAGATTTTATACCGAATAAAATATATTTAATAATTTGCATTTAATTTTCGAGAATCAGAAATCCCATTGCATGGCACACACTCACAAACGCAGGCACGCCCACTCACCTAAACACACACGCACGCAGATGCACACACGCGTCCAAACTCGCACGCAGAAAAGCACGCACACCCAAGCATGGGGGACACACAAAAGCGCGCACACACAGGCACGCACACACAAAAGCACGCACACACAGGCACGCACACACAAAAGCACGCACACACAGGCACGCACACACAGGCACGCACACACAAAAGCGCGCACACACAGGCACGCACACACAAAAGCACGCACACACACACATATGATAAGGATGACAAGGGTACAAAGAAGTCAGAGAACCTGGAATGTCCGTTATCGATATAAGGTTATCTGGAGAAATCCTAGGGGTTAAAACGGATCAAGTGAACATCACCTAGGGTTATTTGACTTGTTTCGGTCAAGAAAGTCGGAATGCCTTTAACAAACTCCACGGATGCCGGCTAACTGACATTTCCGGAAAATGTTATGGTAAAACGTTTATGTACCTTGTGTTGTCCTGATTCGTTACTACCTGATAAAATGTCTTAAGCTGTTTGGTCTACGTACGGACTCCTGTAACCTTTACTGTAAAATAGGGATGGAAGTTTGTTAAAGTCAGAGTTCTGATTACGAGTTGATCAAAAGGTCACGTGTACAAAAGCGCCCAGTCTGGAAAATCTCAAGTGATAATTATTATTATATTTTCCTATGTACGAAAGAAAACGTGATTCAACCTAGTGTCTTAGAATGTTTTAAATGTATTTTGAATCTTGCTAAGGTTGACATTAATCTTAATATACATGTTTAAAGTATCCTGTAAAAAGGGAGGTAATTTCCTAAAGCTAAATTTTACTGCGATAAAAAACAACAAACAGTTTTAGGTGGTGGTCAGTTTTATTTAAACAGACTCAGCTACCAGTCGGAAATCCAAAGCATGGATTCCATACGGATTCCAGTTCGATGAATTTGAAAAGAATTTTAATCTTCATGATTTCGACGAGAAAGGGAACTTTCACTGTTGAAGAAGCGCGATTATTTTCGTCACATTAATCTGATGTCTACCAACATGCATCTCAGAGTGACGTCTTACTTTCATGAATTCAGGTTCAGCTTATTTCGTAGCAAATGACTTTGGGGTCCTTGATCAGGACATGTCATCAAATAAGTGGACCAAAAACTGGAACAGATCATGTGTATGGGGCAAGAATATTCTTAAGCAGCTGTGATTTTAATTAGAAAAATTAATTAGCTTTCCCAAACCTGTATCTCTCTAATGATCGCTTTGTATTTCTTTATTTATTATTTGTTTTTTTTATTTTTTGTTTGTTTTTATCCCTGTGAAGGAAATATAATCAGTGTTACAAATTTGGATTCTTTCATTTTCCTAAAAATGTAACTGTTTCTTTTTTTTCGAGCCGTAAATTTGTAAATATATATATATATATATATTGTATCGTTATCGAGGTCCGTTAGTGAAATGGTGTGATAAATGGTAGTAATGTGTAAATACATATCTTGTATCGATATTGAGGTCCGTAAGTGAAATGGTGTGATAAATGGTAGTAATAATATAGGGTGTTCGCTAAACTAACCACTAATAAGAAATATATCATATGTGTGCATAGACATCTGCCTGGCTGCTCTTAGCATTTGGATTAATTATCATTAATAATAAGGGAATTTTAATAGGGTACGATCCGCCCTAAGACAATTTTAATTGGCATACGATAGCTTTAAATAGTGTTAATAGAAATTTACGATTAGTTTTAAGCAGTCTAATAGGGAAACGAAAAGCTCTAGGTAGTTTAATAGGAATACGATTAGCCCTAAGTATTTAATACGATATGATTAGCCCTATGTAGTTCAATAGGGATACGATTAGCCCTAAATATTTGATACGATACGATTAGCCCTAAATATTTGATACGATACGATTAGCCCTAAATACTTCAATAGGGATACGATTAGGTCTAAGCAGCTTAATATGGATGTAAAATAACCTAAATATTTAATACGATACAATTAGCCCTAAGTAGTTTAATAATGATGCGATTGGCTCCTTAGTAGTTTTCAAAGAGAAATGATCACCTCTAAGTAATGTTAATAGAGGATGCGATTGGCTCCTTAGTAGTTTTCAAACGGAAAAAGTCACCTCTAAGTAATTGGATGCCACAATAGTGAGCATGAAAATGAAGAAAGGAAAGGTAGCCACGAATTTGAGTTCCACTACGCTCAGCAATAAGGTCCATTGCCACCTTGATGCCTAGCTTTGTAGTCCCTGATTTGCACAGTACCCGCGTTCCCAGGAACACACTATCCTTAAGTCATCTTTCATCCGCCTGCTTCCATTTTACATTCACAGATGTGTATTTGCTTTTCATTGTCTGATGTCAACAAGTATCCTCTTTCGTCAACATCAAGTCAAAGGCACCCGCACTTTGCTAACAATAGTGTGTGCTTCTCAACTGTTAATATTGACAAGCAAACCGCAAGGCTGACGAAGACTGACTTTGAAAATAAGGAAGGTTGTTTTAAAAAGTGAAAACTCAATTTACCGGGATGGAGCTGTTTCGTATTTCCAGCTTGACTCTGTCTCAAGTTTGGCAGGTTTGTCACAATAGCTAGACGTGGGCCTACACTTCAGCCAAGCTTATCAAAGCAATATCAAGACTTTTTATTTGTGTGAAAGAGTCACAGTGATAAGTTTCAGCATGTGTGAAGGACTTTGCTTACGTTTTGTGAAAGACTTTGTGTGTTTCGTGTTAAACACTTAAAAAGCGTTGGGGATGAAACTCACCAACCCCTTTGCATTAGTGACGGCGAAGGTGCTAACATGGATCCAGTGACAGAGCACATGTCCATGAGTTCGTGAGTTCGTATGAAGTAAATGTATCTGTGCGAGAGAAGAAGCGTTCACGTGACCGGATGTCTGCACACAAACCCTATTATTCGCTTGCAACCATCAAAGTAAATAAAAACTATCAAGACTTTAAAACTATTATGACATTTACCACGATTTTAAAGTTATTAAAACATTTAATGATTTCATGGCTTTAAAGCTATTAAAGCAGAAAATGCTATCAAGACATTTCAAACTGTCAAAGCAACAATCAATACAACTATCTTTCTGCAGTCACTCGTTAATCACATTCTTCACATTCTTCACATTCTTCACATAAGCGAGATTCATTTAATATAACAAGTAAGTGTGACACTACTCTGGGCACCCTTCACTCGTTATGGTTATTATTTGTTAATAAACAACACATAACTAATTACAAGTGATCGCGAATCTCCATTTAGAGTTATAAATAACTCTCTCACAAGACCAAAATGTCTCTCACTTGGCAGATTATAAGGGTGTCGTAAAACACTACTCTTTACACAATAATAAGATAGGCGTTTACTATTGAATAATGTTCTGCAAGTGGAAACTTCTTACTAAAGGAGTAATAAAAAAAAAAAGATGGTAAGTTGCATGCCATCAGATATGTCCATTGAACAGTTTTCCTTACACAGCTTTTACCGTTTGAATCCCTTAATAGCTTTATATATGGATTATTGAAATTGCCTGGAAACATATATATATATATATATAATAATGTGTGTGTGTGTGTGTGTGTGTGTGTGTGTGTGTGTGTGTGTGCGTGTGTGTGTGTGTGTGTGTGTGTGTGTGTGTGTGTGTATTGATATATATATATAGTTTGATAGCTTTAAAGTCTTGAAATTATTTGCCTAGATAGCTTTAATGCCTTTGTCTGCCATGACAGCTTTATTTGCCTTGCTAGCTGTAATGCTTTCTATTGCCTTGATAATTGAATATGCATTGATAGCTATATGCCTGACAGTTTTGCAAATCTTTGAAAACTTTAATGTCTTCACACGCCTTACAAGTTACAGCATTAAAGCCTTGATTAGATCTTGATAGCATTATTTGTATTCATACGTAGCCTATTGATAGTTTGGTGTGCCTTGACAGCTGTATATGGTTTGAAATCTTTATATGGTTTGTTTTATATACGCGCATACGTTTGAATGAGAATTAAATAGTTACTTAACGTCTTAATAAATTAAGTTACTATTATTAATTTGTTGCTCACCTCCCTTTACACCTGTAATAAAGATTTTATTACTGTGATGTAGTGGTGATGACCGTGTTGTAGTGGTGATGATGACTGTATTGTAGCGGTGAAGATGACTGTGTTGTAGGTGTGATGGTGACTGTGCTGTAGTGGTGATAACTGTGTTGTATTGGTGATGATAGCTGTTTTGTAGTGGTGATGACTGTGTTGTAGTGGTGATGATGACTCTCTTGTAGTTGTGATGATGACTGTGTTGTAGCGGTGAGAGATGACTGTGTTGTAGTTTTGATCATGACTGCGTTGTAGTGGTGGTGGTGACTGTGTTATATTGGTGATTATAGCTGTATTGTAGTGATGATGGTGACTGAGGTGTGCTGGAGTTGATGACTGTGTTGTAGTGGTGAAGATGATTGTGTTGTAGTTGTGATGATGACTGTGTTGTATTAGTGCTGCTGACTGGAGTGTAGTGGTGAAGATAACTGGGCTGTAGTGGTTATGATGACTGTGATAAAATGCGGATATTTAAAAGAGTGAACTGATTGATTCCCTAGATACAAACAATTCCCTTGATAGCCATTGAAAGACCCTCTAGTAATGAAAATGAAATGTTAACACATTATTTTAAATGTGGTTCTCTTATTTAACTTTGAAGAAGTAGTCTTAATGAAAGTATCAATTATCTGCCTGTAACAGATTTGTACTGTGTCCGAATGAAAGAGTAATATTTATTGAACATAAAAACAACTGTCTGCTCACCCAGACTAATTTACCAATGCGTCATTATTTAATTTTTTCCCTAGGTGAAAGACAATGGAATTACTTGTTAAGGTGCCATAACTCCCACGCAAAAACAAGACAACCAGCGCAAGGCAGACATACATCGCTAGTTTGTTGTGTTATCATCACACTAGTTACGTATGTGCCAGGCAAACACTGTTCCTCCTTGAAAAAATACAACTTTGCGTTTGCGCAGGAAAAAAGAGTGCTCTCTCTTTGCTCGCAGGGCGAACGCCAACCTGACGCATTACTGAATCGTCTGGGTATCCAGGCGAAGAACGTAAAAACAGAAGAGAAGGGAAGAAAAATATTGGAAAACAACCAACGACTAGTTAGCCTACTTTATTTTGTGTGCGTCGATAACTCTGTCTGTTGGCAGTGGATAAATGTTTCTCTCTCGTAAAATATTATTAACAAGCTTAGAAACCTCCCCCACTTAAAGAAAATCATGATAAATTTTGTCAAGGCCTCGGTCTTATATTCTGTTTTGCCAAAGACTTGTTTGTGGCCGAGAAACGAAAAATATGACTTAACAGAATATCATATCATGTTATCAGTATAACACAATGTCATTTCATGTTACCAGTATAAACCTAAAATTATTTAACAGATGCCTCTAGCGAAAAGGTAAAAAAGACAATTGTGTATGAATTATTTTCACAGAAAACAAAGGCAATTCGAATACACATACACACGTACATGCACGCACATACACAGACACACGGCTGCTGCGCAGTGTAGAGCAATTCCGGGTCGGGTCTGGCCCTTGTGACTATCTAACAAGGGCGCCGGCCAGACTCTACGCACAAACGACTCAATTCAAACAATTGTGCGACTGATCCCTTAACAGTCTTGCTTAAGAAAACTAAAGGAGAAGAAGCGTCAGGAGAGAAAAAAACCCACCAAAACAAACAACAAACCCGCCCTTGAACAGAAGAAAATAAAGGACTCATTGTCGAAAAGCGAACCAGTATGGTGCCAGCTTGTAACCCGGGCAGGTAACTCTTAGTAATACGATTTAAACACTTGAATAGAGTTATCATTCTTGACGCTATAGTAGAAATGCTTATGAATATGAATAACGACTAAATGAAATCAGTTGACACAAATTCCTACAATAATACTGTGAATAAGAATAACACTTTTTCTTCAAAGGACAGCAGCGTTCAAACATGAAGAAAATTGAGAAGGGCTTACATGTGAAGACGTCGGGTGATATTGTTTTGTGTTTAATATGTGAAGACGCCGGGTGATATTGTTTTGTGTTTAATATGTGAAGACGCCGGGTGATATTGTTTTGTGTTTAATATGAATACCCAAATGAGTTTAAGGATTCCCATATGCATGTGGTTTGTGTGTCCTACTTTCAGAAACTGACCACACATTTAAATATAGCAAAACGTAAATAAATAAATAATAAAAATAGTGTTCTAAACATTCAATATTCAAATCATAACCACTGCGATCAAACGTTTCTAATGGGTGTACGTGTCCTTGTAATAAACTTATACAAGAAAGAATGGAATGGCAGAATTTTGCTATCGGCGGATCTTTCAACATTTACTTCGCGAATATCAACCCGCTCGTCCAAACGAGATTTATTTAACTGTGGTTCATGGTTAAAACGGAAAGACGTGAATTTGTTCATGGTTACAACGGAAAGACGTGAATTTGTTCATGGTTACAACGGAAAGACGTGAATTTGTTCATGGTTACAACGGAAAGACGTGAATTTGTTCATGGTTACAACTGAAAGACGTGAATTTGTTCATGGTTACAACGGAAAGACATGAATTATGGGAATTTGGCGCAAGACGAGTATTAGCAAGGGTATTTGATGCAAAATTGAATTTTTATCTTCATCGCCATCTTTTATTCCAACGTAGGATTTTTCCCCATCAAAATGTGGCCTTCCCATTCGCCCGCCCGTCCGTGAAAGGGCTAGTTAAATTCAGAGAACGCAAAGTCAAAGATAACACCAATCTGAATACTTAACTGAACGCCAGGGGTTTAATTATTGTTCGAGTTAGTGTTTCCAAAAGTTGTTTGTGAAAGGATCTTGCGCGCTAAAGATTTAACATTTAAAAGTATGGAATGGAGTGTCTTCTATGTTCCAATGTGTGCGTGTGGAGTGTCTTCTAGGCGCCAATGTATGCGTGTGGAGTGTCTTCTTTGCTCCAATGTATGCATGAATTTGCAACCATTCACTTCAAAGTGTTTTCCAGTAGAACATCTATTTTACAGTGAATCTGTTCTTAAGTAAGTC
Source organism: Sinotaia quadrata (assembly GCA_028829895.1). Taxonomy (NCBI): domain Eukaryota; kingdom Metazoa; phylum Mollusca; class Gastropoda; order Architaenioglossa; family Viviparidae; genus Sinotaia; species Sinotaia quadrata. Next base: position 94,557,152 of record CM054183.1, on the reverse strand, counting down.
CCGGTCATTGTGAGTCTCAATCTCATGTTTTATGTCGGGTCTTATCAGGCGGTCAAGAGGTCATACGTCTGAGAAATACAATGGTTAAATCTGTTTAATTTTCATTGATAATTTACAGACACAAATAACAATACAAGCGATCAAAAGAACGAATGGAGAAATAAACAAAGAAATAAAATATAAACCAAATCCAATGAAAAAAAACAAATGAAATCAGATCAAACCAGACAGGACAAATCCAAATGAAATCCAAAGCTAAAATATAAATCCAAACAAAACTTGAAGAAATCCAAATCGAACAAAAAATAAACACAAAACAAAGTAACAACAATCTGAAGTAAACCAAAACTGAGTTAGCAATAAACACAAAATAAAACAAAACAATCTGATGTAAACCATACCGAACACAATATATATAGAAAACAAAATGAAAAGTTAGGGAGAAGTAAACCAAAAAATAAACAAAAGCAATGCATTTAACCCAACCTCTCTAACTAAACTAAACTGAACTGAAGCAGACAACCCCGCAAGCAAATTTAATCCTAATTACACCATGAAACGTTCGCGTGAATGTAGCGGCTGTTGAGAAAAAGAGTGCTAACTTAATGTATTTATTGCAAACTGGCTTTGGCTGGTTTGTCATATTTTATTCACACACCAAATGACCGCTACTTAACGTTTCAGAATATTTGCCCTGCACGCCGATGTACCAGTTAAACTTTCTTGTCTGAGTCACAGTGACACATTTCTGCGTACACTCTGTGACTCTGAGTCACAGTGATACATTTCTGCGTACACTCTGAGTCATAGTGACACATTTCTGCGTACACTCTGAGTCACAGTGACACATTTCCGCATACACTCTGAGTCACTGTGACACATTTCTGTGTACACTCTGAGTCATAGTGACACATTTCTGCGTACACTCTGAGTCACTGTGACACATTTCTGCGTACACTCTGAGTCACTGTGACACATTTCTGTGTACACTCTGAGTTACAGTGACACATTTCTGCGTACAGTCTGAAATGTTAATGCTCCTGTTGTGATTGATATGCACAAGGGCGCGAAACTCTTTGTTATGTAATGGATGAACGGTTTTAATATTCGAATTTTAAAATTCACTTTGTAGAGAAGATGACTTCCATTTGAATATTTAATGTTTTAAATGTGAATTTATATACTCACGATATGCCTGTTTATGACTGAGCATGACTATAAAGTGCTTGGTGTGAATAAATACACTCTTCACTCTCACGGAACATAGCCATTTTAATTCGAGAGGAAAAGATGGAGTAATTTGATTTATTGCAAACTCCAAATGTATTTCGTTTTATTAACAGGCATAGTAGTAGGAGTAGACGGTTTTTTTAAAACCCTAACCCTAACCCTGTGGTGATAGTAAAACAGTCGAATCATCATCATTATTACCATCATCATCGTACCACCAACACCACCACCATCATCATCTTCATCATCATTTATTTTCTTTTTTGTAAAGTAAGTGCAATCTGTTGTGTTATGCGCCCTGGCAATTGGAAATAATCATTCCGTTTTATTTAGCGATAATATATCAGAGTGTAAATAAAAATGAATCAATCTGTAACTGTATCAGATACAAGAGTTTTGATGCACTTCGGATTTTCCTGCTAAACATGTGTGAATGGGTTACAATATACGTGATCTTTCAGGGTATTTCATTTCGGCACTAACTCTTATTTTTTAAAAATAATAATAATTTCTAAACCAAGGTCATGTAAGTTTGTTGTTTCTCTCTCTCCCAAACCCACCACACACACCCCGTCCCATTTATTTAACAACTAAACCCACAACAGAGGCAACATTAAAAATAAAACAACACTACTTTTCAGTAGTGTAAACAATTCGGTACATGTATTAACAATGTAACGGCGCCCTCGATTTGAAAGCATGGCCTCCGGTACCAGTCTGTAGTGTAAATAATTAAATCCGATTTCCCCAAACTAGGACGGGGTGAGGGGGAGTGGGGAGAGAGAGAAAAAGAAAGAAATGGACACCTCAGGACTGGTCAGTTTACATATCCGCGTCAAGTTGACGGTTGAACTTCGCTCTTACACTTGTGCGAAAATCTCCACTCGGCGAAACTAGATCTGTGTGTGAAGTTGTATGCAGAGGTTGTGTGTGAGGTTTACTCTTTTTAAACAAACTTTCCAGGCCCTTCTTTCCCTGTGAAGGGCAAGCATGTAGCAAGTTAGAACATAATTCGCATTTAGACACGTTTCGTACGCATTACTAGGCAGAAAAAGCCTGTAGGCGATGATCCAAAATATCCTCTACTCTATACTTGACTCAAGCCAAACACCTGGGGTCGACTTGAGTGTCCAGTAAGGCCTAGTTCCAGTGAACTCTGACCTGATACTTTGCCGGAAGTGTGTGGTGTAACTTGGAAAGTAAGCAAGCGTGAAACAAACAACATCAAACAAGCCTTGCGATTTATTTACCGGAAGTTGGGTTTTAATTATGACCTCAGCAAAAGCGGTGATAAAATTCAACCCTTCCTCTCTTGTCTTACCTCTAGTCAGGAAACATTAAAACTACGCGTTAATGTTTAACCACAGAAGTACGAAGTATAACGTTAAGTGCCTTTGGCTTTTATCTCTGTTTTATGACCGAATGAGATTTAATGTACAGAAGCATCAAGGGAATAACACAGAGTATTAACAATGTCCAAGAAGAAACATGTTTCTTTTAAATATAAAAGAGTCATCTGCACTAATAGAAACATTACTATCATTGCCCTGCCATCATTGTCTTGTCATCATTGCCCTGTCATCATTGTCTTGGTGCTGTTTTCATTTTATTGGTAGGGGCAAATTCAGTGTCTGCATATGTAAATACCCGACATACATTCACATTCGCCAAACTATCAAGCCACACCTCTCCTCTATACCACACTTTTCCTCTATACCATCATATTTCGTATGTGCCATAATGTAATTCTCTGATGGTGGTGATCGCCCGCACCCCCCCCCCCAGAAGTACAAGCATTATGTTATAGATATTAAGGATTCTCCAAATACTGACACCATAATTGCAGAGTTAAAGACTAGGTCATCGATCAGAGGTGGGTAGGATATATCTTCCGAAATATCAGTGCTTATTCTTCGATAATCTTTTGGCTCTAGATTCTAACACCCCACATCCCCACACCCCACTCACACCCCCGATGAAAACTGATTACCTCACACTGACACAGACAATGACGTAAGAAGATAACAAGACTAACATCAGGGGCAATTGAGTAAAAATGACAATGTAAACTAAAATAAGAACAAATATCTAGTCAGATTAGGTATGTTTGAGTGAGTAGATCGGTCTAGTCATCACGTAACCCGGAAATGTTAATTCTCACACACCCTCTGCCTTCAACCAACGGGCCATCTAGAACTATGTTGACACGTTAAAATAATGAGCAAACTACACATGCAAAAACATATTTTAATAAACTCAGAGACGGAATAATACTAAATTAGTATATCTACAAATAATAAGTTTTAAAATACTAAATATTATTACTATTCAGCATATAATGGTGGTGGTAGAATTATTATTGTTACACATAACTATCACACCCAACCCGACTTACATCATACCCACCATATTATCCATACCCACTTTTTCCTCTTATCCACTGTACCCTCAAACCCATCATTACTAGCCATACCATCATACCTACCATAACTACCAAAATCCCAGTATCACATTCGTCATTTAACATACCTATCATAACTACCAAAATCCCAGTAACATATCTGCTCAGTGAGAATATAGGCCTATGCGTATATGAGAGAAATGTTTTTATTAAATATTAAATTTAATTAATTAATTGCAAAATTGTTTGAGGTGATGAACGTAATGTGTATGTTGAGTGACAGAGGTAAGAGTTTCGTTGCACTGAAGTTATCGTAGCGTACAGCAATGTTAAGCAAGACACCCAAAGACGGACAGTATCAGTCAACAGCCCTGCTGAAGACGCCTTGTTCTGCAAGACTTAAATGTTCTACTAAGCCACCAACATTCATCAGGAAATATGGCATTTAACTGCAGTAAATATTTGGACAATGTAGGCGCTAATTTGACTTGTTCTCGTCATCCCATCTGCTCACTCACTTATGACAAAGACAATTCTGGATTGTATTATTAATTATATTACTATTTATTTAGACTCAGTGTATGTCTATTGCATCAACAGTTCAATCTACCATTTTCTTTAAATCCACCAATTCTTCATTAAACTATGTTCATTCTTTCAACTATCTATCTACTACTGTCTAGGCACACATGAGTGACGACTAATCCATGATGAGGGGATAAGCCATGACGAGGGGTGAACCATGATGAGGGGTGAACCATGATGAAGGTCTATCGATATGTCTGATGCTCGAGTAGCCACGTTGACTTGTGACGTCATAAAGTTAGGGGAGATAGAGTGGCACGGGACACCATCATTGATGGCCCACCCACCCATCCGTACATCTGATTCACTATCCACGAAAAGAGGAGGAACAAATAATAATGACACAAATTAAATCTGAACCAAAAGTAACTTATGTACTCTGAAATGTCAACGGAAGTGGTTCTGACCCGGTACAGGCGATCTTTCTGGAAGTAGGTCAATGTGTGGCGGGCAGTGGGTGAGCTGAAAACAGGCGACATATGCATGCGAAAATAATGTGTCGTTAGTAAGAGTAGTGAGAGACGAAAAAGTAAACGACAGAATAAAAACGCATGCATGAATCATTAACTCGTTTCCCAGTTACTTGTTCCCTCCACCCACCAGCTATAGTCCATTCATTTCTTCCTGCAATCGATTGGTTTGTTTGTTAATGCATTCACTTAACATTCATGACTATCTGTCTATCTATCTATCTATCTGTCTGTCTGTCTATCTATCTATCTATCTATCTATCTATCTCGTACGTTATAAAATGCTCACTTATATCTAGACAAATATATTATAAAACGCTTACATATATGTAGACAAGTACATTATAAAATGCGCATATATATGCAAACAAGTATATTATAAAATACGCATATAAATGCAGACAATCATTGATAGAATCACTGACAAACACATATGGACGCGTGCAAAATCTATTAAAGTCACGTTCACACATGGTCACATTTATGCACCCGCCCATTCCCCGACGTCTCCTGCAAGCAAACACACGCCCTTGCAGGCAACAAGAGATAGATACATAATTAATTACACGACAGCCCTCACACCTCCGTGGACCCCAGGCGTACGTCTATTGTACGCTAGCTCTGGAGCATAAACGAATACCATTTATGAAAATAAACCGTTAGCTTATCCAGACGGCTCCCACATGAGCAGGGGACAATAGGGATTCAGGGGTTTGACTCAATCTTTTAAATCATGAAATATATTTACTGTCAAACGTTTGGAGCAAAATACGTGCCTGATGTATTAAATGTCTGTAGGTGGAAACTATTGGATAAATCTACTACATTTTCGTTATTATTATTTTTTGTTGTTGTTTTTTTTTCGAGGAGTGAGGAGGGGATAATTCACATGATCAAGATCACGAGGGCGTTTCCTTTATATGTGGGAAATATCTACAAGATAAAAATATATTTCTTTATGCTTAGAATGTGGGAAATATCTACAAGATAAAAATATATTTCTTTATGCTTAGAATGTGGGAAATATCTACAAGATAAAAATATATTTCTTTATGCTTAGAATGTGGGAAATATCTACAAGATAAAAATATATTTCTTTATGCTTAGAATGTGGGAAATATCTACAAGATAAAAATATATTTCTTGACGGAGTCTTAGACTAATTTATTGTGTCGAATCGCCTAGTTAACCACTTAATTTTCATTTTACTAATTTACAGTTTTCATGGAGCCAAGTAACTTCGTAAATTAAAGAATGGCTGGTTTGCTACAGATGTTTTATAAAAAATTCTAAGCAGATATAAGTTTAAATGCTCATATTTTTAATGTCTGTTGAATACAGCTAGTGACGTCAGTCTCTGATACTATCATGTACACCATTAATGTAGATATTATTAATTATTATTGCAAAATTAAGGTCAACATTCCGCTTGTCTCGTTGATTTTTTATGACGTCATCCCAACTAGGTGTATCGCCTTCGTTCAACTATAAAATTCTACTCGGTGAACTTTACCCTTTCATCGCATTCGTCCGTTGATTAAATCGGTATCTGCGCGCACCTCGGGTCCTCTTTCTGTTTCCATCTCCCATTTTTCTTGCTTGTTCATCAACAATTGAGTCTGGCAGCTCTACCTTTCCGTTACAGATTGGATGTAAACGTGGTTGCCGCAAGGCGGCAGCAATCCGTAGTCTATTATTTGTCGGTTACATCGCGAGGTGATAAGAGGTCTGACCTCGTGCAGCGACGCTGCTCTTCTTCGCCTTGTCAAGGGCTGCAGCACCGCGCCTCCTGGTTTTTTTTTTTTGCAGCCCGCTGTGAATCTGTTTCGAGCCTCCGCGGTCTTGTGTTTACTGGAACACCTTACACACGGCTTATATGTAACAGACACTGTATATATGTAACAAACACTGTATAAATCAAGAATTCTACTTTGACCCTCTCCGAACACAGAGAAGAGAGGAAGGCCTTACAGGAATCCACCAAAAAAAAACCCCAAGAACATCGCCAAGATGAAAAGTTTTAACGCAATTCCTGTGAGGTAAAGAAGTTATCGGTACAACTACTACACTACTGAAATCGCCTCTTGCTTAATTCGGCTCGGAGATTGCAACAACAAAAGTTGGTGTAAGTCTGTGGGGATGGGAAGGGAAGAGAAGGGTGGGGAACCTTATCTGGGAGATAATGTACTGCCTAAGAAGTTGTTCACTACAGTTAAAGCATGCTCGTTCAATCAATCAATCAATTCGTCCGTGAAATCATTTATTTTGGAAGCGGACTCGAAACTCAAATCGCTCCCTCGCTCTCAGTCACTCTCTCTCTCATTCACTAACTCACTTGTTCCCAGACACGGAGAGAAGTGTAGTGATTTCTCAGCGAGAGATTTGTTCTTCTAACATGTCGTGTTTCCCTTCAGTCGCTATTCTCGAAGCTAGGAAGTCTTCATTACACAATTTCCCCCCCCCCCCGCTTGTCCATTCCCAACTCCATATTAAGTCAGACCATTTTAGACGATACTGCTCATTCGTCACACACACACACACACGCACACATTCACGCACAGGATTAAATAAATGTAAAGCTCACTCTTTTTGAGTGAGATAAAAGAGATAATATCCCATAATATACCAAGTAATACATCAAAATTCAAACTGATAACATCCCACTAACCTTCGATTCTCTGATGTTCTCATTGACATTCAAGATATCACACATCACCTATATTCTAATAGCTCTTTTTTTTAAACAACAAGAACAACAACCCAGAGTACTAAGTGGAGCTAACTGTAAGTTTCATGGCGAGCAGTTAAAACTAATTTTAGGACTGTCATCCAGAATACTAAGTGGAGCTAACTGTAAGTTTCATGGCGAGCTCCTAAAACTAATTTTAGGACTCTCAGTCCTTATGACAGAGGTCTTCTGTAGCTAAAGGAGGTCTTAGCTACGATAATCAAAAGCTTTCATCCGGAAATATCGGTTTCATAACTGTCATTTTTAAAAGAAAAATTCGGATTTAGCATGTTCGCATTGACACCACGTCAATATTTGACACCACTCACTATTTGACACCACTCACTAACTCCCTAACAGTGCCAGAATGCAATAGCGTATCATGACTTTGCGAACTATTTCTAGTCGATATTGCTGTCACTAATGTAGAAATTGTTCAAACAAACTGATGAAATTTTATAAGTAAATTCAAGTAAAATTAATCATTAACGATACGATACAAGAGTCTTTAAACACCTTATGGTTTCTCTTTACCTATTCTGACAGTATTAACCGCTCGATAATTAAAATCAAATTAACAGAACTGTGGGTAAGATAAATATATACATATATAGTCCTTCAGATAGCATTTCAGTTACCTAAATAATAGTTGCCAACCCCAATAGATGGCTTAGTCTTACAGGGAAGTCACTCTAATTGCTACAAAATTTCGGTTCTTGGGGAATAATAATTTGCCGCCCTTTGGCCTGACTACTCCCTGGGAATGGGGATAGGGTGGGGACATACTGACTGCAGAAAGATAAAATACTTGTGGGTTGGGCTACGTGTAGTCACTCTGAACGACGCTGTAGAAAAACAGTTTGTTCTCGTGGGAAGTGTTTAATTTTCATTTTATCTCGACGGCGGGGGTGAAAAGTGATGAAACTCGTAAAGCCGAACGGGACTTGTAGTTGTAGTTCTTGGTTGTAGTTCTTGGTTGTAGTTCTTATTAACAACCTCCTGCACAATCACTTATCACTTGGGCAAAGCCTGATATTGGGGCGAACTGTAATCTGCGAACTTAACTAGACTGTTTGATTACGGAGAATAGTGACTGTTTGTTTTTCTCTACAACTGCGAAGGAAGCCTATTGTAATTACGAATGACATTACTTAGAGAACAAAATGCAAAAAATTATTTTATTAACCAAGACTTGAGAAGTAGTGCTTTCACAATAAATCCATCTTTGATGGTGTTATTATAATTTTTAAAAGTATGTATAGACAATAATTATGGAGGCTAGTTATAAAATACACTAGTCTGGAACATGTTTGATCAAAACTGCTTGAGGAAAAAAAAAATGTCTTCGAGAGTGAGCTCCCCTTCTAATTTTTTTTTCCTCGTCACAATTCTTTCGTTCTTTTTCCTCACCACTTGGCTCGGCAATTTTAGACGGGTTTAAATTAAGGTGCCGGAGGCCACACACCATAGCGTGCGGCCTCAGACGACCTGTGATGTGGGCAGGTGATTGCCTCAATGGACGTGCAAATGCCACGCGCCTTTCACACGCGGGGAATAAAAGGCGCGCGCGCGGTTGTGTTCAGTAGAGCTACGCCCAGCGTTTCCGAAGCAGTATGCTTGTATCCGTCCGTATGTTTCCCTCTCGACCTTTTGTTTATACTGGGTGACCTACAGACAGGATGACGTCACAGTGACTCAACTTGCTGTCTCGGAAAGGTTGGTGCTAACTAGACGCAGACTGGCTTCAGTCGTCTGCGCAAATCCCAGCGTCAGCAAACTGTACGCTTTGCACCAGTAGTGACGACCAAAATATTGCAACTTCCACTTGCTCAATTCCACCGCCGCTACCGCCACCACCTACCTGCCCTCCGGTATAGTTCAAGAGATGGCGTCGTGTGTCTTATTTTTCTCTTTACGTTGAGATGGCGTCGTGTGTCTTATTTTTCTCTTTACGTTGAGATGGCGTCGTGTGTCTTATTTTTCTCTTTACGTTGAGATGGCGTCGTGTGTCTTATTTTTCTCTTTACGTTGGTCGCAGGTAATGGAATTAAGAACGTCACTGTCATTCTTTGCAAATCACTGCTGTCAGCACTAAAGCGGCGGACAACGTTGTGTCTGCCTGTCCTGAAAATCAACACACGACAAATGGCTCGACCTGAAACCAATTCGGCTCAGTCCGCTACTGACCTCTAGGGTGATTAACAAAAATGGGGGAGGGAGGGAGTAGAGAGGTTGGGGAGTGAGGAGAAAAGATTCTGATCGCAGAGCATTGCATGGGCTTACGTAGTTTTAACTAAGAAGCTGAAGTAGAAGTACCGCTTCAGTATGAATATGTCAGACCCCCGGCCCAGTCAAACAAATAAAATCTATGTTCAAATGCAAAGTTCACAGTGAGCCCGGTCTTAGGTCCAAACTTGACCTTGGAACTTATATCGATCGACCTTTGCTGACACTTAAGTAAAATGCTTGTAAGATTTGTAACTGCACATCGGAACAGATCCTAAACGAGTCTGTTATCTTAGCAGCAGGAAAAAAAATATTTGAAAAAATACTGTAAGCACGTGATACAATTTGCTCATCACTAGTGCACTAGAGCAATTTTAATTTTTAAAAAATACCCGTAAGTAAAACGAAAGTGAATAAAATTTCTCTCTGACTCGCTCGCCATTTACTGTCTCGTGATACTTTTTCCTGTCATAAACTTGAGATTGCTGATATGCACTATTTTACTGTCTCGTGATACTTTTTCCTGCCATAAACTTGAGATTGCTGATCTGCACTATTTTCTCCGAGTACATGTATTCTCTTCACCCCAAGGTCTGAACTCCGAAGAGGAAGGTAGGGCTGGGGGGGATCGCGTATATTGGACGGGGATGTTTGTCTTGTGTGAGAACACACTATTGACAAACTAAGACCAAAGCCGATCCGTAGTGTAACTTGACCCTACCCACTCGTCTTTAGAGAGTAGCTAATGCATTGACTACGGAATAACCTCTCGGGTCCATGCCCTGATGCGAAAATCAGGTAAAACACGAGAGTTTTGTCTCATTGCGTAAAGGTGTACACGTTTCCCTGTGTTTGCTTACATAAAGATTGTTTGTGTAAGGGCTTTGCCGCAAGCTTATGAAGTCGCCACACTCGAGCGCCGATAACGGAAGACGGCACTAGAAGCATCAAAAGAAAATTTCCCATCATACCTTTCGCTCTATGGTCCTGGCCACATGATATTTGTCTGGCACTTGTCTGTTGCTTGGTGCAAGCCGTCAGTAAGAAGTCAAACAAGAACACGACATAAAATAACAATAAAATGGACTTTTTTCATCTTTAAGAAAGTCACGTGTGTTGTGACATTGCTTGTCTGAAGGTGAGAGGTCCGAAAGAGTTTACGACCATTTACAGCAAGTAAATTTTCTTTTAAAGTTTCGCTTTTGATTGTGTGTTGGGCTGAATGAACTGGTGACGTAGGTCATTGAAAAAAGATTTGGCAAGGTGTTGCAGTAGTAAAATTAAATTGTGCGCATTTTTAGTAATAAAAAAATAAATAGCGCTTTTTTAGTAATAAAAAAATTGTAATATTATGCACTTCGTCTTGTGCTTGCTGTTCGGTTTCAATATACATGAGAAAATAAATACGATAACTATTCTCTAAATATAACTCAAGGTTGACCCTTTCCTTGCTACGTCACTTTGCGAAGAAGAAAACGTTGATGAGAAAAGTTTGACCGATATTTCCAGTAAACGACGTTTTTACTTTTGATTTTTGAAGTAAACTTGCACTTTGTTATATCTATACAGAGAAATTTAAAAATTAAACAAAGAAAAGCCGAAAATATTACATATACTTTCCGATAAAGGTTTTTGTTTTCCGTTTAGAACTAAGTTTGGGGTCTCAACATCTTTGTGTATTGGCCCAACAGCACACTTTTCTCAATTTGGCGGGAAGATTAATTATCGGAGTAGCTTGATACTCTTTACATTTATCCCCATTTAAAAAAAAAAAGTTTCATTTTTTCAAATAATAAAAGTATTTGTTCATACCTGAGATTCCAGCTATTGCCTTCTGTGAGTGTCAGTTTTAGATCAATTTTGAAATTCATTTATTGAGCCTTCTCTCTAAACTTGTGCAGTTGACGTAACCATGTTTATTTCCGGCCTCTACAATTATGGGTACTATGTTGACGTAACTATGTTTATTTCCGGCCTCTACAATTATGGGCACTATGTTGACGTAACCATGCTTATTTCCGGCCTCTACAATTATGGGTACTATGTTGACGTAACCATGTTTATTTCCGGCCTCTACAATTATGGGTACTATGTTGACGTAACCATGTTTATTTCCGGACGCTCCTATTATGGGCACAATGTTGACTTACAACTATCAACCTATTGACTGAATTTACTTCCACCCGTTGTCCTATGAACTGTATTTATTTCCACCCGCTGTCCTATGAACTGTATTTATTTCCACCCGCTGTCCTATGAACTGTATTTATTTCCAATTTCCCACCCGCCGTCCTATGAACAGTGTTTATTTCCAATCTCTGTCATTTGAACTGCATTTATTTCCACCCCTCCTATGAACTGTATTTACTTCCCACATGCCGTCCTTTGAACAGAGTTTATTCCCACTCGCCGTCCTATGAACAGTGTTTACTTCCACCTGCTGTACTATGAACGGTATTTACTTCAACCGCCATTACTATGAACTGTATTTACTTCAACTGCCATTACTATGAACTGTGTTTACTTACACCCGCTGTCCTACGAACTGTATTTACTTCCACCCACCAGCATTATGTAATATTTACTTCCACCCGTTGTCATTAGGACTGTGTTTACGCCCGCCCACCATTACTATGGAATATTTACTCCCACCCACTGTCCTATGGACTTTTTTCTTCCACTTACCATCAATGTTCCCAGCTATGGCGTGCGGCTTCTCGGCCGCGCAGCTCATTAGAAAATGCCGCGCAGCAGTTTCAAAATTCCGCGCACAAGTTTTGGTAGCAAGCTCAAACAAACGCCAGTTCCGCGCACAAGTTTTGGTAGCAAGCTCAAACAACCGTCAGTTCCGCGCACACAGGAAAAATATTAGAGTGGACGTTGGTCACGATTACTACGGATTATTTACTTCCACCCGCCGAAGTATGGACTGTGTTTTCTTCCACCCGCCGAAGTATGGACTGTGTTTTCTTCCACCCGCCGAAGTATGGACTGTGTTTTCTTCCACCGCCGAAGTATGTACTGTGTTTTCTTCCACCCGCCGAAGTATGGACTGTGTTTTCTTCCACCCACCATTACTATGGAATATTTTACTTCCACCCGTAGTCCTATGGATTGTTACAACTTCCACCCACCATTACTATGGAGTATTTTATTTCCACCCGTAGTCCTATAGATTGTTACAACTTCCACCCACCATTACTATGGAATATTTTATTTCCACCCGTAGTCCTATAGATTGTTACAACTTCCACTCACCATTACTATGGAATATTTTATTTCCACCCGTAGTCCTATAGATTGTTACAACTTCCACCCACCATTACTATGGAATATTTTATTTCCACCCGTAGTCCTATAGATTGTTACAACTTCCACCCACCATTACTATGGAATATTTTATTTCCACCCGTAGTCCTATAGATTGTTACAACTTCCACCCACCATTACTATGGAATATTTTATTTCCACCCGTAGTCCTATAGATTGTTACAACTTCCACCCACCATTACTATGGAACGTTTACTTCCACCTTTCGTGCAATGGACTGTTTATGTGCTAAGCGGTACTACCGCTCATTGATTTAAGGGCAGGATATTATTAGTGTGTATGTGTGTGTGTGTGTGTGTGTGTGTGTGTGTGTGTGTGTGTGTGTGTGTGTGTGTGTCTGATTGCGAATATCATTATTATTACAATGATTCTGGTTTACTTTTGTATAGTCAATACACAAAGCATATATAGGTGAGTTTTCATCAAACATAAGCAAAAGGAAAACGAAACAACAGCAAAATGTGACGTGTATCGACATCGTCAAAATAATTTTTTCCCATTTCGAATAAGCATGCATTTTGCGGTCGCTTGCTTAGACACACGTATAGAACTAGAAGTGCCTGGAAAAGTACAAGTACAAAAGTGGGTGAAATTTCTCAAGAGAATAGGTGTGAAGTGTTTGGGTGCAGTCTGGAGAAAGGTGTGTTGATACGCGTATGGATGGGTGGGTGGATGAGGGGTAGTAAAGGTGTCAATGCGAGGCGCCACGCTGGCGGCAGTATACCTCTGCATTGTATTCTTGGCAAAAGAGTCGTCGACCCCTTCGACAAAAATCACAGTGAAACGGAAGTCGATGCCGTCTTTGATTTCGACAGTTTTGCACACTCAGCATCTTCATCTCACGCATTTCATGGCAGAAGTGTCCGGCTTTCTTAAAGTCACAAGTGTCCGGCTTTCTTAAAGTCACAAGTGTCCGGCTTTCTTAAAGTCACAAGTGTCCGGCTTTCTTAACGTTACAAGTGTCCGGCTTTCTTAAAGTCACAAGTATCCGGCTTTCTTAACGTCACAAGTGTCCGGCTTTCTTAACGTCACAAGTGTCCGGCTTTCTTAACGTCAAAAGTGCTGATGACATTTGTGCAATACACACACTCATTTGACTGATGATCATGTTTTTAACTGTAAGAAAAAATACTGAGGAGGTAGACTGAGTGAAAAAGACAAAAGTAGACAGCTACTCATACAGGGAGATAGAGAGAAGATAGAAAGAGGGATAAATTGATAAATGAAGATACAAATATATGAGAGACACAGAGACAGACAGAGCGACAGACAGACAGACGGTCTGATATATAGTCAAATGGACAGATACCAAACGGACAGAGAAATGGAGAGTAAAATAAATAAATAAATATAAAGTATAAAATATAAAAATAAATATATAAATATAAAATAAATAAATAAATATAAAGTATAAAATCTAAAAATAAATATATAAATATAAAAATAAATATATAAATATAAAATAAATAAATATAAAGTATAAAATATAAAAATAAATATATAAATATAAAATAAATAAATAAATATAAAGTATAAAATATAAAAATAAATATAATGTCTTTATATGTTAGACTGTTGGAATTTCAAAAATATTGGATTACACAAAAACATTTTAAATACTGTACTCTACATGTCATACATATTGTACAGTGTATATATATATATATATATATATATAAAGTTTTACAACATTTACAATATTATGAAATCTTTTTAGAAGACTAAAAAGGAGAAGGAAAAGTAGTAGGTCTTTTTTTATTAATTTATTCAGCACCTGTATCCAACAGAGCTAAAAAAACAGACTACATTTTAGTTCAAATGCTCCCAAAAGCATTGCAGACTAGGGCTCTGCCCAGACCCCTAGTCGTAAGGGGCTTCTCGCACAGGTGCCTTCGGCACCCTCGTTCGTCTACCTGGCAACATTGCGGCCCCTGGCAACATTGCGGCCCCTGGCCTCATGACAATATTTTACGTGGCCCACAGCCTGAAAAAGGTTGAACAGCACTGTTCTAGAACTATCACTCTTCTATTTTACATTATCTAGATTCCATATTTCAAACACTTGTGGGCAGCCAGAAATGTGTTTTTGTGATTAGCCTAAGGTTACGGGTGGCCCGGGATGGTGGAGAATTAGTATCTTGCCCATCTCCCAGCCAAACGTCACAATATCAAGAAAACGTTTCTTCAATAAAGTTTAAGTTTATTTTCACCTGCAGCCCTTTCTATGACAGGAAGCATTGGTTCTATAGTCGCTAGACTATTCTGTCGCTTTCTACAGTCGCTAGACTATTCTGTCGTTTTCTATAGTCGCTAGACTATTCTGTCGTTTTCTACAGTCGCTAGACTATTCTGTCGTTTTTCTTTAAACCGACAAGATGGCGCTGTAAGGTTGTAGACCTTAGTGCACGCGACAGACAGAAAGATCATCAAAGAAAAAATATATTCTCATTTTCTTTTACTTTTCAAGTGTATGTGTGAGTGAGTGAGAGAGAGAGAGAGAGAGAGAGAGAGAGAGAGAGAGAGAGAGAGAGAGAGAGAGAGGGGGAAAGAGAAAGAGTATGATTCACTCTGATAGGTGTCATTCTTTCGCGCCAATTGAAAAGCACGACGTTAAAGAGAATGTTGCGCCAAGTGAAAAACTTATTTCTAAAGAAAAGTTGTATTTTCACACGAGGCGATTTTTGAAGGTTCAGACCTTCTTGTTTCCTCGATCCTTTATTCTAGAGTCGGCGACAACAGTGCCTGCAGTGTTGAAGTCAACCATGAGTATGACCCGTGTCGTAATGAACCCCACACTGCACTCATGTTTAGCTATACAGTAATGCAAACCAGGGGGAGGCAATAACATGAAAATGAACAACATACTACATGTCACGACTCGTGACGGCCAACCAAGACAATAAATCTCGGTAATCTAAGGATCATTGAGGCGCAGATTAAGAGGAAGAAAACGCATACTGAAATGATTTAATCTTAAATCACCAACAAGTTATACAAAGCACAATCCATAACAATATTAACAAGACAGTAAAGAAGAAACATTAGAGAGGGGGTGGGGGAGAGGAGGATGAATGGGATAAGAAAGGAAAGTGCCGTGTAAAAATGGTGCAAAGAACTACAACTCCGGCCTTTCAACACAGGTCGGATATTGTCTGTCGTCTCTGCCAACCTTAGCAGTGTTTCCGGTTTTTGAGTTTTTTTGCAACCACTGCGCACATGCTTGCAACGTTCATATCGCAGCCCCACCTATCATAACTACCACCACCATCACCACCACCACCCCTTTCTGTTTTATCACTTCTGCAGGTCTTTGTCATGCATTTTCGAAGTAATTGTGCCTTCTCGCCCCCCCCCCCCCCTCCGTCCATTACTCTCACCTTTCCCGCAGTAGCGGTTATATCGTGGCCGAGACCTATCCGGCTGACAAACGACGAATCCCAGACCCCCAGAGATTGACTTAACTCCTGTTTGTGTCACATGACACGCAAGTCTGGCATGGATAATCGCGTTTCAAAGGTCGCCCATGTTGCGTGGATAGTGCGGGCAAAGTTGAAGAAGAATACAATTTTCCTGACGAGGGCGCCAAAACGTCTGTCAGTCAGGCCACAGGTACTAAACAGAATCCACTGAGGAGAGCACCCGCCTTGGTACTCAGAGGGTTAACTATAACACAGGGGTGAGAAAATAGCGGACTAAGTATCTTACCTAACGTAACTATTGTGACACACACAGACACACAAACACAGACACACAGAAACAAACATAGCTGCAAACTCCCACACATATACATAGAAAGAGCGACACAGACACAAGAGCTGACAAGCACTGAAACAGACACACTCGCAGACACACACAGACATACAGACACACATCAAACATTCATGCCGACAGAAACTCAAAATAAAATACAGCGGCCAAGGGACAGGGAGGATTCACCTGTCCAAACTATAATCCCCCAAAATCAACCATCCCGGAAACAAATTGTTTCTAAATGACGATGTCAGCTCGGTCAGTGACTGAACCTATGAATTTGCATCTGAGTAGACTCACATCTACTATAAACAGCATTTACTCTGTCATAGTACAATCGGTATACAGTGGAAATAATAAATAAATAATAATAATAAGTAAAATTAAAAAGAGAGAAAAAAGTACAGGTAAATAACCTCACCCCACCCACAGGTCTGGTTCGTCCCACAAAAGAAACAAAACCCCAACAAAACCACCAAATTATTAGTTCCAGAAAAGAAACAAACCCAACAAATTATTAGTTCCAGAAAAGAAACAAAACCCCAACAAAACCACCAAATTATTAGTTCCAGAAAGTGACACTCCTACTTGTTTACAGTTAAAGTTTTTCTTTATTAAAGTGATATTCAGTTATTTTCTTATTTGTGCATAGCGTCTGTAATTAGAAAACAAATCGTGTGAGCTAGATCCATACGATTCAACTGAAGTGTTTGGGACAGTGCATTGCTTTCTCGGAAGTTAAACACATAATTAAATGAACTTCTTGTCCTCTAGTTGGTGGAGCGTGCATGGTAGCTGTTCACCCGTTACTACTCGGCAAGTTACTGGCGTTGACTTCCTCTCCAGGATAATGAATATGTATGAGACATTTTGCGCGTGTTTATTCTTGTCTGTTCGTTTGATCCGAACTTTCCCCGAGCGCAAAGCCCGAGAATATCAAGTGATGCATCTACTTAATTGCCACAGCTACCGGTACATTTTGTGTGGATGTGTGTGCGTGGGCCTAATGTCTATTTGTGCATCTATGTATATAGTGTGTGTGTATTTGTGTCTATACCAGTGCATGAATGCGTGTGCCTAAACAACTAACAATATACATAGATCTATATGATTCCCTAAACAACTATATATATGTGGATCTGTTTGACTGCATAAACAACTGACTATATAATATACATCTGTATGACTCCCTAAACAACTAACAATATACATATAGATCTGTATGACTCTATAACTATATACATATAGATCTGTATAACTCTCTAAACAACTAACAATATAGATATAGATCTGTATGACTCCCTGAACAACAATATACATATAGATCTGTATGACTCCCTAAACAACTAACAGTTTACATATAGATCTGTATGACTCCCTAAACAACTAACAGTATGCATATAGATATGTATGACTCCCTAAACAGCTAACAGTATTCATATAGATCTGTATGACTCCCTAAACAACAAACAATATACATATGGATATATATATATATGTGTGTGTGTGTGTGTGTGTGTGTGTGTGTGTGTGTGTGTGTGTGTGTGTGTATACGCTTGACTCCATAAACAACTAACAATATACATATAGATCTGTATGACTTAATCTTATTTCTGCTTGGCATATTTTTATATTTACTATCTAGAAATGATTTAAATATTTAGAGATAATTCAGATTTAATCTTCCTTTTGCTTGGCAAAGAATTCAGAGTTTTGGTTTTGTATTGTTTAGAAACTAAATAACTTTCACCAAGTTCTAAGATTTATTCCTGGCTCTACCTGACAAACTATTTAGACTCTCCTGAAGTAAAATCACAAAGTACTATCTTGTTTTGGCTCTACCTGACAAACTATTTAGACTCTCCTGAAGTAAAATCACAAAGTACTATCTTGTTTTGGCTCTATCTGACAAACTATGTAGATTCTCCTGAAGTAAAACCAACACATATTTTTGGCTCTACCCGACAAACTTTTTATATTCTCATGAAGTAAAATCAACATATACTTAGTATTTTGGCTCTACCGACAAACTATTAAGACAAACCAAATCTAATAAATCACCAAGTTGTTTTGGCTCTACCCGACAAACTACTGAGGTAATGCAGAGCGAACTCTACAGAAGTCACCGTAAAACTATTATTGTAGTTCGTCAGACCAAGCCACCTTAACCAGATAGTAACGATTGTTGTTGTTCATCTGATCAAGTTACTACAAAATGCGACCAATTACAAAAACGTGATTTACTAGAATTTCTCACTCAAAATCATATTATAACTATTGATGTGGTTCCCTGATCAATTCAGTACTAAACCAAATCCAATAATGTTTATGTTCACCAGGTCACATCACTACTTAAGCTCATCCACTAATGTTTATATTCACCAGGTCATTCTACTAGGAAATCAAATCCAGGAATGTGAGGTTCACCAGATCTAGACACTACTAAATCTAATAATTTGAGGTTCCAAAGGTCTGGTCACTATTTAATCTAAGAATTCAAAGTTTGCTAGGTCTAGTCATACTCAATCTAATAAATTAAAGTTCACCAGGTCCAGTCAATTCTCAGTCTAATAATTTAATCTTCACTAGGTCTATTCACTGCTAAATCTAATAATTTAAAGTTCATCAGACTCATCTACCGTAGACACAGATGGTACTAACACTGCATTTGGCCAGATTAAATCCCCACATTAACATTATATATTTATCTGGTTATTTAAAATGAAATTATACGTCATTATTGTTTTCTTTCAAAACGTTATTACGTCATAGAGACCTGGTTAACATTAAAGCCCTCGCAGGATAAGAAAAGCGACAGTTTTATCATACAGTCATCCCGTTCTATGCACTTGCCGACTTCGCAACGTGGGGGTGATTTACTTTTTAAAAATCCTGCAATATGTCTCTTACAAGAAATAATTTTACTTATGTCCTTCAAGGATTGGAAAGAAAAAACAACAACAACGCCCATGCACCCCAAACAGCAACGAAAAATTAAATAACCCGAAAAAATAAACGCAGAAATGATTAAAGAGCACAAATATGCCGATATATTCTTCGTCACACAAAACGTGGGTTTGTTTTATATGCACAGATGCCTTTTTATCCAGAGTTCATCTCTTTGCGTGTCTCATCACCTTCAACACCTGCAGAATGATTTAAAGCCACCCTCCCCAGCACGAACGCGTCTTCAGTACAAAACCGTGATTTAAAACACCACTTGCTGCCTAAGGATTATGACGACAAACCCGTCGTAATATACTACCAGCAGTCTGCACACCACAGCATTCCTAACGGTCCAAGTCGATGCAAGAACTTTGCATCAAGAGCCAAATACTGGAGATACTTTCCTAAATATGAAACTTACTTTTGCGCATTGCTGTGAGACTATTATTTGCAGTGCAAAACAAACTTAATATGACAAGAAGAAAAAAACTGACGTATACTACATCCACTTATTGTTAGAAGGGGAGAAAGAACAGAACAACAACAGCCAAAAATATTTTAAAAAAATATAAGTGTAATATAATTCTGCTGATTTGCTTTCTGTAAACCCGTTTTTTTATTTTTATTTTTTTAATGGATCCATGAGTCATATCATTCACGTATCTGTTAGTTTGTCTGTCAGTAGGTACATACACATGAAATGAAAATCGTACAGCCAAGCAGTCAGGTGATTAACAATCCATGACCGCCAACACGCTGTGCACGAGAATTCTAAAAAAGAACGTTGTTGTAAATTAATGGGCTGTGAAGAGAGAGTGTAGGGGGGGAGGGGGGAGGAAAGGGAGAAATGTACAAAGATGTTGTGAGATAAGAGACAAAAATAGGTTTAAAAACAGAAAGGTTGAAGGGTGGAAGAGATTTGAGGTTGTGAAATTTAGCACCCTATATATCAATATATTAGGTCATGCTGAAGATCAACTGTGTGCACAGATATTGTTACATCATCGTCATTTGTAACAACCTCCCTTTCCCCACCTAGCAAAATACTTTTTCACGTTGCTGTGATATAACGGGGTGAAAAGGAGGTGGGTGTTATTTAAGCGACCCAATACATACAAACTAAGAATTAATGATTTGTTGTTTGATTAATTTTTCCTTTTCCTCTCGACAAACTACCCACCAACGAGATGTTCAGCTAAACTTGCAAGTAATGTTCGCAGAATATTAAAGAGAAACTAGATGTGTACTTAATCACAGTGATTTAATCACCACAACAAGTATAATAGTGGATCGAATGCCACATACAATCACACACACACACACACACACACACACACACACACACACACACACACACACACACACACACACACATACACACATACACACACACACAAACATACACGCGCTCGCGCGAAGAAATCATTTAGTACAACACTATTGTTTCTAAAAAGCTGATGATATTATTAGTTGTCAACACTCTGTACAAGTTTCTTCAAATATTAGATATATGTCTGAGTTTTGAACCTCTAAATTAGCGAAACTTCAATGCTCTCGCAAAGTTGCTGTAGTCCACATTGAAATGGCACTCCCTCATAAGGTCTTACATTTGCTCTCACAGTCTTGCACTTGCTCTCACAGTCTTACACTTGCTCTCACAGTCTTGCACTTGCTCTCACAGTCTTGTACTTGCTCTCACAATCTTGCCCTTGCTCTCACAATCCTGCACTTGCTGTCATTGGTTTAATCATACCCACTGAACACACGTGTAGATTCGCTATGCTGGACAGCTGTCCTTCGTACCCAAACCACTAAACATGGGTATGGTAGTAGAACTCATTTCTGAAATAATTACCAGACCTTTTCCCAGAATAGGGCCTACTATGAAATAATAGTTCTAGACCTTGTCTAAAAGACAATCAAGCAACTGTAGAAATCAGATCTGTCAGTTATTTTTAGTATAAACATAGCCCAGACAGCAATTTAAGATAATTCATTTTAAATACCCAGAATTTATAATAATATATATATATATAAAATGTTACATAATGTTAATGTTGAAATTATGCATACAGTTAAAAGTCTGACCACATCATTTGTAATTTACTGCTGTAAGTTCTGGAAGCTTCCTCAATCGCATAGATTCTCGAAGCAACACTTTTACGTTTCTAAAGGAAAATGGACAATTATCAAATGACTTAATTTCAACTTCTATAGGCAAAATTGTTTTTTTCAGCCACTTTTAGCTTTTTGAATCTCATGACTTATTGTGTCCGCTTAAAATTAAATCATTCACATTTGACATTGATCCTAATTTCACTGTCTATAGCTTAATTTAACTTCCGTACAGAAAAATACAAAATTTGCGCCCAAATCAGACACACACGAAGGTAAGGTCACTAGGCCACTATAGCTATTTCGTTTTGTCGAACGATTAAGTTAAACAAGACCACATTTTTCCTTTTATCGTCAATGGGGAATACACAAGTTCAAAAGAATTTCAACTGCAGTGAAAGTTAAGAGGCTCCTTACAGTATTAAATATTGGTTTTGTAGATAAGTGTTAAAACAATGAGTAAAACAAAAAAATATTAAACATGGATAATAGTTTTATTTTGTCTTTGTTTTTTTTATTATTCAGAAAATACGTCTTCACCATCATCATTGATAACAGAGTTCCAAATTTCACTCACAAGAACTGATAAAGTGTTTCACATTTTGAAAAACCCAAAGGTTAAACACAACTGTCACCGGATATTCTCCACACAAGCACTGAATGAAAGGCTGCTTGGCTTGATTTAGTCCATGGCTTCCAGTTACAATGTAATAAAAGTTACAAAGGTAACCAGCCTTTTGAAGTCCGGGACTGATTTGGGTCGAGCTTTCCGTGTGTAACGACACGACATGACTGACAAGCATAAGAACGCCTCTATAAATTTAACTTTTTTCACAAAGACAGCCAGGGACACTAATCCATTTTAGCCAATGTGGTTGTAGATGTGTCTTAATCTCATTTTGTTAAGAAACGTCGGCAGACTTATATATATATTATGTATATATTTTTATTTAAGTCAGCGCCATGAACCATCCCGGAAACTTTAGATTCTGAAGTTGATGTAGGGCGCGCGCGCACCAGAAAATGTAATCCCTTGTTGAAGTGAAAATAAACTCCCCTTTTGCGGTCTGCTTGTCTTCATGTTTATCTGAGATTAGAAGAGCGCGTTTCAATGGATTGTGTCGTGTTTCACGAGCTATAAGAGGATTAAGGAAAATGGACTCTCTTCTTCTTCTCGTGTCCAGCTATCCGCCCTTCTATTTTTTCATCTATTTGTCTTTTCGTCCACCCATCCATCCATCAGTTTGTTCTATCTATCTATCTGTCTATAAGAATGTGAGCATTTAAGCATTGTGGCCGATGATATAAGAACATGATAAATTCAATCTGGTTTACAATACTGAAACACAAAACACACTAATAACTCGTTATTGACAAGTGCGAACAAAGAAATAAACACTTCGGCTTGTTCTAATGGTAAAATGATCAAGAGGTAAAGCAGTACATTTGCTAAAACTAGAAAACTCTTTTTGAATTGGCTGATAATGTCAATTTCCTGCAGGCTGATGATAACGCATTCATCACTGGAGAAATAGCACAAGTATGCAGAAAGATGACGTCATCAAACGTCATTTAAAAAAAACAAAAGAGAAAGAGAAGTCTAGGAACCAACATTCTTTGGCAGATATAGGAGGTTTCTTTACACGAAGCAACACTTCTGTTACTCTAAGCTAAAGTAATTGAAAGAAAGAGACTGGAAGAGAATAGAGATTTCGCTTGTGCGGATTGTTCCAGCTGTGCTGACTAAATGACATTCCACACAGTATGGCGTTACAATTGACCAATCAATGAACAATTTGAAATTCGGAACACGATTTTTTTTAATCGAACCACTATTCATACAGATTGTCCAATCATTGGTTATTAAATTTTTAAAAACAAACAAACAAGGAATCTCCTTCGGCCTACTGAAAATATATTTTGTAGAGAGTTGTCAGTATTTGTGTAATACAATACATTCTGTTTAGACTTTAGACCTTTTCTGATGAACTCTGTGAAACTGACTGCAACTAGGAGTGAAGTGCTAATCAGAAAAAGAGCATAACAGCATTCCCTTGGCCCTCATTGTCTAAACTGACTGCAACTAGGAGTGAAGTGCTAATCAGAAAAAGAGCATAACAGCATCCCCCTGGCCCTCTTTGTCTAAACTGACTGCAACTAGGAGTGAAGTGCTAATCAGAAAAAGAGCATAACAGCATCCCCCTGGCCCTCTTTGTCTAAACTGACTGCAACTTGGAGTGAAGTGCTAATCAGAAAAAGAGCATAACAGCATCCCCCTGGCCCTCTTTGTCTAAACTGACTGCAACTAGGAGTGAAGTGCTAATCTGAAAAAGAGCATAATAGCATCCCCTTGGCCCTCATTGTGAAATTGTCAAAGAACGGAGAAGAAAATCTCGGCAGTCAACACTGCACGTTCGTTGTTGTTTTTGTGAAAAGTTGATTTTCAACGAGGCACTTCATTTCAAAAGTGAAATTTTAAACAAATTAACTTTATTTCTATTAGGTTACACATATATCACAATTTTATTTTTACATTTCAATTGTACCTTCACTTATTTCAATGGTTTACATATTATACTACACACTTCGATTTTAAGTACATTGCCTTCCCACTGACTTAGGTTCACAATCGCTGATTCTTTATGCGGCTCTGACTTCAGGATCGGAACCCCAGCGCAAACCGAGGTGCACGCGCGCGCGCGCGCACACACACACACACACACACGCACGCACACACACACACACACGCACACCACACACACGCACGCACACACACACACACGCGCACACCACACACACACACACACGCACGCACACACACACCACACACACACGCACACCACACACACACACATACGCACATACACACCACACACACACGCGCACACGCACACACGCACACCACACACACGCACACCACACACACACACACACACCACACACACACACACGCACACCACACACACACACACACGCACACACACACACCACACACACACACACACGCACACCACACACACGCACACCACACACACGCACACCACACACACGCACACCACACACACACACACACCACACACGCACACACACACACGCACACCACACATGCACACCCCCCCCCACACACACACACATTATAAAAGCGTCTCCTACAATCATAATTTCGTGACACCTGTATAAGATTCCAGTCTCAGAGAGTCACATTTATGTAAGTCGCGCACGTTGCTCCAATCTCAAAGTCACAGTTACATTCGTAATTCATGTTACACCAATATTACAAGGCTACCGTTACGTATGTTCACGCATGTTATACCAAACTTACAAAGCCAGATTTACATATGTCACGCATGTTATACCAAACTCACAAAGCCAGATTTACATATGTCACGCATGTTATACCAAACTCACAAAGCCAGATTTACATATGTCACGCATGTTATACCAAACTCACAAAGCCAGATTTACATATGTCGCGCGTGTTACTCCAACCTCACAAGCTAAAGTTACGTATAACTCCACTCTTCAACACTGTTCCTTGCTTTAGAGTTATTTCATGTTAAGCAATCTTTCATACTAAAGAGTTATTTCATGTTAAGCAATCTTTCATACTAAAGAGTTATTTCATGTTAAACAATCTTTCTTACTAAAGAGTTATTTCATTAAGCAATCTTTCATACTAAAGAGTTATTTCATGTTAAGCAATCTTTCATACTAAAGAGTTATTTCATGTTATGCAATCTTTCATACTAAAGAGTTATTTCATGTTATGCAATCTTTCATACTAAAGAGTTATTTCATGTTATGCAATCTTTCATACTAAGTCAGACGATAATTGTTTATAAGACTAGTATTTATCCGAGTGCTGTTAAATAGAGTGACGTACCCTGCACTCATATTTGTTTAGTAATAGTATTTATTATAGCGGCTTTCAAATAGTGTGAAGCGTTAACGCCGCCATTCTATCTATTATTTCCCATAGTGCTTTGTAACAGTGTGATCACACTAGACCAACATTTTTCTAAGAGTAACAGCTAATATTGTGCTATTAAACAGCGTAAACCCAAGTAGTGTTCTAGGACGGGCACATTCCACTTAGCAATGGAAATAATGGCCTATGGGGGAGGGGGGGGGGCGATACAAACTCTTTCTGGTCGTACATCCAATAAGTTTAATGCAAGTCGTCCTGGGTGAACAATAAGAAGAAACAGAATGCATTTAACAATGTAAAGTGATCTACAAACACTACACAACATATAGCATTTAACAATGTAAAGTGATCTACAAACATTACACAACATATAGCATTTAACAATGTAAAGTGATCTACAAACACTACACAACATATAGCATTTAACAATGTAAAGTGATCTACAAACACTACACAACATATAGCATTTAATCAAATTAAAAATATCGACCTAACACACCACATAAACTTATATAAAATAGGAATTTAGTAGTAGTAATCTACTTTGCTATCCCACTTAAGAATTACATTATGACAGCTTTCCATTGTTATACTGTTCTCTGTCCTTTGCAGTTCGCTCAGTACCTGGTGAATGCTGTGTTTGAAATATCGTTAAAGTAAATAAGACACATATAATACATCACAAAGTAGGAAAGAAAGATGAACAGGGAATTACAAATGATTGCATGACCTCAATTTCATGGAGTTGTCTCTCCTTGCCCTTTTTGCCTGCGGCAGACTAGAATTGACATAAATCAGAAATAGCCAGTCAGACACCCACTGGCAGTACGCCTGGGTCAGAACTCAACCCCAAAGAAGGCCACATGAGATACGAGAACCTTAATTGATGATAAACTCATACGGTGACCATGAGATGCCCATAAAGTGACCATAAGATAAACATGTGCTGCTGTTGTCTCAATTTCTGAATAATGTTCTCTTCATTAGTCCAGTTTACCCCACATCTTCCACCCTCTCCATAAAATAACTTATCAGATTGTTCTAATGGAATTCAGTTACAAAAAATAACTTATCAGATTGTTCTAACGGAATTCAGTTACAAAAAATAACTTATCAGATTATTCTAACGGAATTCAGTTACAAAAAATAACTTATCAGATTGTTCTAATGGAATTCAGTTACAAAAGATAACTTAGCAGAATTCAGATGGAATTCAGTCACACTACTCGCTCAGTCTAATCTGTTAGATTATATACTATGGCAAATCAACATTTTGTTTCATTCTGTATCATTTCACGAAAACAACACACACAACACAATTGATACTGTTACACAGTAAGTCGTGTGTGTCGTTTCCGTATAGTATCAGTCGTGAGACGTGTCCCAACAATGTATTCAGTATGCATGGACTGGTAATAAAGATTTTTTTCGAAACAACGAATGTCTAGTGTAACTTCATCAGGAATGGGCAAAATGCTGAATGGAAAAATTGACATTCCAGCAGCTTTAATCCCGATTTTAATTTCCTCACGAACAATATTAACCCTTTAGGTGCTCCCTTCAGTTTCCGAGACTGCAGACTTTCTTGCTTGCTACTGAATTAATATGACTGAAACTAGTTGTTCACCAGCCTTAGAATAAAATAAATAAAAAATAAAATAAAAAGTAAGCAAGAAAATAAGCACGACGCCAACTATAACATCTGGCAAATTTAAATTGCCTATAAAGAACTGCCGGCAGATCTAAACCGTTTGAATTCAATAAGGAGACAATGTCCTTAACACTTATATTTTCAAATTAAATTAAAATTTGTTGAGTTTTAGTTGAAAAGTTCAAGATTTATTCCATTCTGATAAAATTTTCATCTCTAAACATTCAGAACATAAAATGTTACTGTACACATTAATATATATATTAGTTACATTGATATATATATTAGTTACATTCATATATATTAGTTACATTGATATATATATTAGTTACATTGATATATATATATATATATATTAGTTACATGTGAAATGCAATACAGACTAACTGGACAAGAATCCACAACATACTTAAGGGGAACATTGAGATGCCGTCATTATGGTGGTGGTGGTGGTGGGGGGTGAGGATACAGAACTGTCAAATGAGAACAGAGACCACTGAGAAATTCGAAATTTGTTTTTTTTATTTTATTTTAGAATTAAAAAAACCCAACTGTGAGTATAGACCACGACATATTTCCGCCTTCAACCCCCGTCTGGGTGGTAAATACACATTAATGTTTTAAATCGTTATGCTTATTAAGTGGTTGTAAAAGTACAAACCTATTTATTTTTAATTTTCGGATAATTTTGAGATTCACAAAGCTTTGTGGAGAAAAGGACAAAGTGGGAATGCTAAGCTAAACAAACACTTCTCTTCTGTATTGATTTGTCTTGAGTCTGAAAAGATCTCGGTGTTAAAATCGTGCGAAAGATGAAAACAGCGTTTGTATTGAGTGGTAAGGAATCCTAAGGAAACTATGGTAAAACCTAAGGAAGGTATTTCTGCATCCAGAGAAAAGACACTCGGGGAGCACATGAAGATTTCCCACAGATCAGAGACATGAAAACTCTTCGTCAACACCGGCGACTTGATGTTTGCTCACGACAGTTCCAAAACCATCACGCCACCAGGGTTTGAACAGCAACCGCAAGCGCTCTCTTTCGCCAGTAACAAAGCGAACCCTACAGGTGGTCAGAGCACCGGTAAGGGAAGTCGGGAGCACCCGTCCAGATCACCCGCCGCCCACCGTGCGTGCTTGTTTGCCCACCCATGGGTATTCGTGTCGGTTACCTGTATCAGCCGTGGATTTACCATCAACCTTTGACCTCTATTAGACTAACCTCATTATCCTCGGCAGGGCGCTCTTGTGTGCGGGAAGTGGCATAGGTGACGAGCGCAGGATCGGGTATCCACCCCAAACTGGCATGGAGCAACGGCGAAAGTTAGAATAATCTCCCCGTAAAGATGATGTTCCTTTGTTGTGAATGGTCATCTGGACGTGTGTTAATTTAATTTTCACAGCTTTTTTACACATTTCACCCGGCACTACGAAGACGATATGTACGTGCCGGCCATCTTTGGTATCCAGACAGTCATACACGTTGACACGAGGGTAGAAAAACTAGGATATAATTATGATTATATTAGTGTCCTGTTCTCTGCTAAGTTGGGGGGGGGGGAGCAGGACCGTCTTAACATCATTATAGGCCCACGCGCAAAGCAGTGCACTGGGGCCGCAACCTACACAACCACTCACAGGAATAGAAATTGACAGGAAGTCACAACAAACAGATTTGCAGGAGGCCCCTGGCAACTTCTCAGTGTGCCCGTGCGTTAAGACAGCACTGGTAGGGTTAAGTTGTATTGGAGACAAACACACGACAATGCAAGACTTAACGTCACAGTCAATATATTCATACAGACAATGCAAAACATTCGAAATAATTTTCAACTTATACAACTGTCAGTCTGATTTATACAATGGTTTTATGTGAAAGTATATATATTTGTGTGTGTTTGTGTGTGTGGTCATGCCTAATTCAAATCAAACGAAATCATTAATTGCCGCTTTTCCTCTTTACTTTGTATCTAATAAGAAAATAAATTTCCTATAAAGGCCATATCTATTAAACTTATCTGTATTTTACAAAGTTAAATTTCCTATAAAGGCCATATCTATTAAACTTATCTGTATTTTACAAAGTTAAATTTCCTATAAAGGCCATATCTATTAAACTTATCTGTATTTTACAAAGTTAAATTTCCTATAAAGGCCATATCTATTAAACTTATCTGTATTTTACAAAGTTAAATTTCCTATAAAGGCCATATCTATTAAACTTATCTGTATTTTACAAAGTTAAATTTCCTATAAAGGCCATATCTATTAAACTTATCTGTACTTTACAAAGTTAAATTTCCTATAAATGCCATATCTATTAAACTTATCTGTATAAAGTTAAATTTCCTATAAAGGCCATATCTATTAAACTTATCTGTACTTTACAAAGGTAAATTTCCTATAAAGGCCATATCTATTAAATTTATCTGTACTTTACAAAGTTAAATTTCCTATAAAGGCCATATCTGTTAAACTTATCTGTACTTTACAAAGTTAAATTTCCTATAAAGGCCATATCTATTAAACTTATCTGTACTTTACAAAGTTAAATTTCCTATAAAGGCCATATCTATTAAACTTATCTGTACTTTACAAAGTTAAATTTCCTATAAATGCCATATCTATTAAACTTATCTGTACTTTACAAAGTTAAATTTCCTATAAAGGCCATATCTATTAAACTTATCTGTACTTTACAAAGTTAAATTTCCTATAAATGCCATATCTATTAAACTTATCTGTACTTTACAAAGTTAAATTTCCTATAAATGCCATATCTATTAAACTTATCTGTATTTCTATATTGATGAAATAGAGGTTAATGTCATTTCCACAGTGGGCTGGTATCGCAGATGGTTGCAAAATTACGTAACATGAACACCACCACCAGTAACAGTATTAATAACACCACCATAACTAATATTTCCAATCATATTAATACCAATAACAAGTGGGTGTAAGCGTAAATTTACAAAATAATTTTCACAGTTTTATAATACAATTCCATCGAATAAACAGAAAAATTCCCCTCAAACTGTCCGCACGAAAAACTGTCGAAAAGGAAAAAAAAACAAACTCAAAATCAACACACTAGAGTTTCTGTATTTAATTTTTTCTTTTCAGGATGGGAGGGATAAACCTGAAACTTCAAACTCCGCAGTCCACGTCATACTGACGTCATGGATTTAAAAATCACGGATTGTCGTGACATTCATTTAATTGGAGGAGTAAGAACGTGACTTGAATAAATTGAATTAATTAACCGTTCTCCCATGAATCCTCCGTCTGACTGGTGTAAAGACCCCCCCCCTTCCGTATTTCAGCACATATGCACTCACACACACATACACACACACACACACACACACGCACACACACACACACACGAATCTTAACACCACGCCTTGGCCAAAGTATCACATTGCACTGGGACTCGTTTGCTGACCATTGTCTGGTGGTAATGAAGACGATATCCGTGACACTGTCCCGCTGCTATCGTGTCCAGAACGTGACATCGCTGCGTACGAGCATTAGCTTTTTGGTTTCCGCAATCTGTGACTGGTCGTGGAAACTGGGGTGGGGCCAGGCTGACAGAGCTGTGATCACAGGCAGACAGGTCGGGTCAGTGGATGGCTCTAACGCGGATCATATTTTCCTATGCCTAGGATTATTCTTCATTTAAATTCTTTCCAGTTTAAAATAAAAGAAGAGGAATAGACATTTTTTAAAAGTCTGAACACGTTGGCATTTAGTTTACAGAATCTATCTATCTATTATAGATTACAGAATCTATCTATCTGCGTGCGATTGGATTTCTTCATTTAAATTAGGACACTGAAGTTCTGTCAATCTGTTTTTATCTCTTCTTGAACCATTCATCTCTCACTCACTCCAAACACTTCTTCCATCCCCTATGTCCCTCTCCCTCCTTCCAACTATTTTCGTACAGTTTATTTATATCTTCTAGGCTGCTTAACTATATCATTAGACAACGACTGCCATTGATACTACTACTAATCAGTACGGCAATTTGTTGCACTATCACCAATACTACTACTAATCAGTACGGCAATTTGTTGCACTATCACCAATACTACTACTAATCAGTACGGCAATTTGTTGCACTATCACCAATACTACTATTAATCAGTACGGCAATTTGTTGCACTATCATTAATGCTACTATTATTAAATAATTACTGCAGTCAGTTGTACTTCTACTGATACTACTACTATTACTACGGCAATCGATATAATGTTGTACTACTATCTACATAATGTTGTACTACTACTACGGCAATCTACATAATGTTGTACTACTATCTACGGCAATCTATATAATGTTGTACTACTATCTACATAATGTTGTACTACTACTACGGCAATCTACATAATGTTGTACTACTATCTACGGCAATCTATATAATGTTGTACTACTATCTACATAATGTTGTACTACTATCCACATAATGTTGTACTACTATCTACATAATGTTGTACTACTATCTACATACAATTGTACTACTATCTACATAATGTTGTACTACTATCTACGGCAATCTACATAATGTTGTACTACTATCTACATAATGTTGTACTACTATCTACGGAATGTTATACTACTATCTACGGCAATCTACATAATGTTGTACTACTATCTACATATTGTTGTACTACTATCTACATAATGTTGTACTACTATCTACATAATGTTGTACACGAAAGTACGACGTGCAACATAGAACAAGTATGAGCTCGTCACGGCTCACTGACGTAACTTCCCGCCTGTTTCCCCGGCACCTACTCAAGATTCACCTGAAATCAGAGGGGAGTAACAGTGTACACAAGACAGGAAATCTGATATAAGTCAACCGTGTACAAAAGGCCAGTAACCAGTGATGAGTCGTGAAGTATACGTCACTCCTTTTCCGAGAAGTGCCGAACAAAGATTAACTGATGGTTCAGCAAAATTTTGATTTAATAAAATCAACTGTCATGACGCCACCTCCCTCCATCGTGTCACACCCCTACTCACACTAGCCCCAGAATATACTATGACACTGATAAGCGTGTAATAAGTGTGTAAATATGTATTTGCAAGGATCTTCTTATATTTCGCTCTCTCTATTATGGTGCTCCGTGTCACCATAAATTCTCTCTTGTACTTTCTCCTCTCCCCACCCCTACTAACACTCCACTCTCTCTCTTGTACATTTTCCTCTCCCCACCCCTACTAACATTCCACTCTCTCTCACTCTCACTCTTTCCCTCAATCTCTCTCTCTCTCACACTCTTACTCTATCTCTCCCACTTAGTTTATAAAGTATTATCTAAATATAGAATATAATAGTGGCAACAGTTTACTCATCAATTTCGAAGATCACGTGTCGTTGTTTAAGAAAACAGTGCGCGCCGCAATTTGTCTTGTTTATAAATTATTCAATTTATTGTTTATCGCGAGAAGAGAACCCCACACCTCAATGTGTACGGTTTATAAATTATACAATTTATTGTTTATCGCGAGAAGAGAACCCCACACCTCAATGTGTACGGTTTATAAATTATACAATTTATTGTTTATCGCGAGAAGATAACCCCACACCTCAATGTGTACGGTTTATAAATTGTACAATTTAATGTTTACTGCGAGAAAAGAACCCCTACCGCAATGGTGTATGAGGTTTACAACAAGTTATACAACTAAATGCTGAAGACATATTAAGAACCCTCACCTCAATTTTGTACGGTTTTCAAGTTATTAAACCAATTCTAAAGACATATTAAAAACCCACAAATCAATGTGTATGATTTATACATTTAATACTTAAATAAATGCTTAATTCCATATTCACAAATGTTTGCAATGTCCTATACATTTATATTTTTAGAAAACAACATACAAACAATAGACAACCCTACTCTCCCCATCCCACGTCCAGAAAATGAAAAAGAACTCATCAGCAACACACAAATAAACAAAACAAAGGAGCAAAAAAATCAAAAACACTTTACAAGCCCTTCTGATTAACTGCTTGCAATGAAAATAGTAAATTTAACACCCTCCAAATATAAGTTTCCCTTCCATAATTATTTCTACATATAAACAATAACAGTAAGCTAACCTGAACCGTTGGGGGTGGGTGGGTGGGAGAGTTTTAAAATATGTCGTTGTAAGTTGAGCGTGCTAAGGATCTGGCTCTCGGGAAAAAATGAAAGACCCGATAAGAAGTGGACGTTTTATGACTTTAGCTCTTCACGCTGTCCTTTGTGCACAAAGCTCTGGTCCATCAGAGAGGACGAATTAATGCCTCCTCTTTTTCCTTTATCGCACCCCCACCCATCACTATCACTGACACACATGCACACACATAACACGCAGCGCGCGCGCACCACACACACACACTCATACATATGCACATAAACGTACACACACGCACTGTGGTGGAATTTCAAGTGTCATCACGTGCATAAGAAAAATACACATTCAATTTTAAATTCTTACTCTTTATAGCTTAAAGTTTTATAGATAGCGTAAGGTCTTACATGTATTAGAATGACATTCGGCATCGAAAAGATGAAAGAAAAGAAGGGGAAATAACTTAGTCTGCTAGGCATCCCCACAACAACATACACGAATAACGTTAATAGTTGATGAAAACAATTATAAACTATAATTCAAGATACAACAAACAAAATAAGAACACACTAAAAAAAGTTCAGTGATGATTTAGAGTGGGCAAGTTAAATCTGTTCATAAAATGTATGTCCATATAGTGAAATTATATTTTACAGTTAGCCAGTGTATTCAACTGCTGAACTTTTAAATAGACACTGGGATTGGCGTCAAAAGATTACATAAACATATGACGTCATCAGATTATATTGTTCCTAGTATAGTAATTGAAATCGCAATGAGTCATCGTTGTAACTGTTGAAAGAGTTTTGCAAACACATTGACTAGTGTGATGAGTCGTGCACTGATAAACAGATGCAATGTGTTGGAAATCTGCAGAAAATCAGAGGCTAAAAAAAATGTATTGAAAAAAAGTGTTATGTCATAAACTGTGATTATCTGCGTGGATAAAACACATATCCTTCGTTTGCAAATCTGTAGCTAGTTTCAGAGATGATTTTTATGGTCTTTCTTCCCTTTCTCATATTTCCGCAACACACACGTACGCTAACGTGCCATTAAAAAATATTGCAAGTGTCCACAGTATCAACTGAACCCAAACTACGCTCCTTGAGTGATATGTTATGCAGTTTCAGTAACGTTGCAAAGAAATTTTCTTCTTTTTGTATGAGAGACTTATGTACTATATTACTGTTATCTTCTTTTAATTTCTTTGCTCGATTCCAGTAAAAGACAATGACAAGAAAAAGTTCTTTCTAGTGTCTCAGGTTTCTGTTACCGGATTACATTCTGTATACTTTTCATGATAAAATTCAATAGTTCTTGCAACGTACCAATACAAAGGGAGTTCATTCATTCGTCGAAATATTATAAGTCTATTCTATACGACAACCTTGCACCCCTCCCCTTACGCTCACCTTCCTCCAGACTGTCACCACGTCACGTCCCTCACCTTTCTTAATTCTGGGTTTATTTCTGTACTTTAACTGTCACATTTGACCTCTCTCTGATTCAGTAGTCCCCGGTCTCGACTTTTTCCCCCACGTGTTTGACCCATATCTGAACAACTTAAAATTGTATTTCTTTACAGCACTAATTTCCTTTTCCTGACAATAAAATCGCAGATAAAACGTTAAGTTAAAAAATCGAGAGATGGGGAGGTAGGTGGGTGAGAAGGGGTTGAATTGTGGATCCGCGCGTGCGATGGGACCGCAACGGTGAGTACATTACTATAGAGTAGTTTCCCCTTTTGTATGCACACTTGTAGCGAGTTCGGTTGGGGTGACTAAATTACTATTGAGTATTTTCTCCAGTCTGTATACAGACCTGTAATGAACGGCGGGTTGAAGAAGGAGGGGGGTTATTGTTCACATATTCGTGGGAAGGAAGTTTCCTTCCTGTGCGGTATTATAAAAAAAAATAAACGGTTAAGAAAGGCTTTTTTTCTCTTTTTTCTTCTTTGTTCACACGGTCTGAGAGGCAGGTCGTGTGGTGCACTTGAACTTTAACAAGGCATGCGTGACTAACGAAGATGTTATTACTTTTTCCTAGAGTAGAAGTGGTTAAATGGTTACATATAGGCACCCTACTTTGAGCCGTAAGTTTAGTGTTTCTTTGTCTTTAACCCTCCCCGTGCACAAAGCCCCCAAAACACTGAATGCCACTGTAGATTAAAAAAATAAACCCCACACAACTTGCATTTTTCGATCAAAAGAACCAACTCAAAGACTTAAAGATTACCCAGCGACTTAGGAAGTCAAATATTTTCACGTGGGTTGTTGAATGATTATTTTCATAAACCAAAATAAATATATTAATCCGTACCCACACAAGCTAACTAAACCCTGTTACAGCACTTTAAAAAAAAATGAAATTCTATTTATTCTTCATAGGGATGATGGCAAAATGCTTTTAAAATTTTGTAAGGGATCTGTATTGATTGAACACAGGACTTAGATAAAGAAAATGTTGAAACATCATTTTTTAACCTCTTTTTTTTATCGTACGACTCCAGACGGAAACATCTAACAATGATTAACAATAATATCGTACGGAAATCGCAAACTCTAGAGACAAGATCTACAATGATTAACGATATATATATTTTAAAACTCGTTAATAAAATCTTTGTTATGGGAGAGAACTCTCTCGGAAATCGTAGACAGGGAGATAATTCTCTGAACACTTACCTGCGATCACATCGGCAGTGCGACAGAGTGTGGAGGCGGTAGTTAAACAGATTGTATCGAAGCGTCATCCGTGGAATGATGTGTGGACAGCGGTCGTGGTCACGGCAGCAGGAGTCCAAGGATTCATCGTACCCAAGGTCATTCAGGTGCTCCGCGATATCTCCCATCCCACACCTGAAAAGAAAAACACCCTTGACTTAGTGCGTGAACAAATTATCTCATTCAAAACAAGGAAGAAAAAAAACCCCGCCTATTCTTTATTATGTCGCGACTCCTGAACAAACAAAACAAAGAAAACATACAAACAAGCAAATACTCATTAAAATACAAAATTAAAACAGAACACTTTCCCTCCTTAATATTTAAAATCGTTACTAACACCAACTATTTTCAGTACATCTAGTTATTTGACCAGAACTTGCGACGAAACTGTAGGTGCAGTGGTAGCCTGTGAAATTAATTACTAGTCTCTCATGATGTCTTAGTGGCGGCGCGACGATGTGGAAGTGGGATTGTCCCAGGCGCCGGATGTTTGAGGGGCACAGCAGGTGGGTCGGGGTGGATTTTGGGACACGACACATAATTGTTTTCATACATGATGCAAGGTACGATGGCTTGTATTAAAAACAAATTGCTTGCTCGTCTGCAGAAAAGGGGAATATCATGAGGTTGTTTGTTTGTTGATTTGGAATATGTTTGTTTTGTTTGTTAGGTCGCTCCCGGAGTATGAGTTATTTTTTTATCTAGGTCTAACATCAATTCCTTTCTCAGGCCTCGCTTGCCCTCACACCGTTATTGATCTTTCGCTCGAAATATTATTATAATTGCAAAAGAAGAAAAGGTACCTGCTGAGACACATTCAGGTAAAGAGACAATAAAAGATACATGTAAAGAGACTAGAAAAGGTATATACAGGTAAAGAGACTAGAAAAGATATATAAAGGTAAAGAGACAAGAAAAGACACATGTAAAGAGACAAGAAAAGACACATGTAAAGAGACAAGAAAAGACACATGTAAAGAGATTATAGATACATAATAAACATAAATCAAGAGACAAGTAAAGGGACTAGTAATGACACAGGTAAAGAAACAAGAAACGGCATGTGTCAAGGGAAGTAAAAACACAGGTAAGGAGACAAGAAAAGACATAAAGAGACATGAAAAGACACGATAAAAGACAAGATAAACATACGCTCAGGGGCAGGATAAACATATGTCCAGAGACATATAAAGACATATGTCAAGAAACAAGATATACATATATACAGGGGCAAGATAAACATATGTCAAGTGAGAAGATAAACATATATCCAGAGACAGATAAAGACATATGTCAAGAAACAAGATATACATATATACAGGGGCAAGATAAACATATGTCAAGTGAGAAGGTAAACATATATCCAGAGACAGATAAAGACATATGCACAGAGAAATGCAGCATCGTGATTAATTTGTCCTTGACTTTTACTTTTGAAGTCTGTCTGCAATAGGTTGTAGTGTTTGACAAAGTTTATTTTGTTAAGTGTGCTGTAACCCAACACAGCAACACGTCTGCCTAACAATGAGCGTATAATACAATAAAAGATTTTCTACTTTTCGTCAGTTGCATGTTCAGGACCTGGACAAGTACTTTATGTCAAATATTTCCACCCCGTCTTTTATTTGCCTCTTGTTTTCGTACACTTTTACTTTGATATATGTTGTGATGAAAATTGTGGACTACTTTACTCTTATTACTAGTATTTTTGCAGTAAGATTTTAAAAGTAGATAGAGTGCAATACATGTTAAATGAAAAATGTAATACATATTGTGACTATAACAGCGCCCGCCTACCCGCCAACTGGGATGGACGAGTGATGTTTCCTGGCGTATTGATTACATAAATTAAGATACTCACAACTTGTAAATTAGTTATAGGTGAGTAATTAATAATAATAATAATAACCATTAATTAGGTGGCGTAGGCGTCACATTATTACATCGATATATTTTGCAGACTTCGAGTCGCCTCCCTTGTAAATACTTCGAAGGGAATGCCGCAACGATGTTTCGTCATGATGGCCTTCCCCTGAAACCGCAGAGTATTAGCCGCGTGGATAAACATAGAGCTAACGAGCCGAGTGCATTACCGCGTTGAAACTCCTCTAGACATCTTCAACAAGAAGCATTTATTCAAAATTATACAAAGCATGAAATAGAGGCAGGTAAAAAAGACACCCTCCCACCCACTCATTTCATTCACTGTCTACGAGCGTAGTTTGGCGTTACTCAAGTTGCGTGAATACGTCGTCACTAAGTGTCGCAGGGGATATGTGCTTCACTTCTCAGCGCGGTTCACAGGCGGCTCTTGTGTCTCCGGTAAGTGACACCCGTATTACGCGCAGACAGAGCAGGATCCAATGTTGTTTCGCAGGCGGCCACTCAGTTACAGGAGTGTCGCCATTCACCGATACCATTCACTCGTGTGTCGGTTACTCGCGTGTGTTCACGAAGTGTTTACAATAATTTGTTTTTAAGCCATGTGGGTTTACTTTGCTTGTTTCAGACGGTCGATTGCTTCCATTACAGTGCTTCAATCGTGTTTTAGTCTTTTTTCAGGGGGGGTGATTTTTGCTGTGCATTTCAGACGTATATTTCAGCTATGCATTTCAGTCGTGTGTACATTTCAGGTATGCATTTCAGTCGTGTATACATTTCAGTTATGCATTTCAGTCGTGTGTACATTTCGGGTATGCATTTCAGTCGTGCCTGTACATTTCAGTTATGCATTTCAGTCGTGTGTGTACATTTCAGTTATGCATTTCAGTCGTGTGTGTGTACATTTCATTTGTTCATTTCAGTCGCGTAAATTCAACTGATCATTTCAGTCCTCTGTTTCAGACATACATTTCAATTACACATTTCAGTCGTGTTTCAAAAGTACAGTTCAGTCGTGTTTCACACATGCATTTCAATCGTGTGCTTAAGGTAAATAGCACCTAATTTAATGTGAAATCTAAGTTAATAAATTATTGCAATTAATTCTTTTGGACAACTCGAATTTAGGTTTCATTTGCTTGTCATCTCACAACGAAACCGTCACCAATACAGTCAGTGTTAGATTTCATCAGCATACACTGAAATATGTAGTAAGTATATTGTAAAAGTCAATGCAAACTGAAGAAGTACATCGAACTCTGTCAGATAAAAAGTGAAATAAATACGCGTAATGACGTCAACTCCTGCCAAAACTAAAGCTCCTAAATATTTCCACATTCACTAAGTCATTTCGTTTCTTTCTTTTCTTCTTTACTTTCCTTTTTTATACTCACTAATTTCTGTTAACATTTCTTCTTTTTCTCTCTCCCTCCCTCTCTCTCTCTCTCTCTCTGTCTTCCCCTCTCCCATTCCCTCCCACCACTACTACTACATTCATTATTATTCGCCACCCGGTTTTAACCCGCAGGTCACTGTTCCGCCTAGAAATGTTCAGTCATTGTTGATCGTAGCCTTCAGAGTAAATGTTTCTAGTGTCAGGGTTACTGGGCCTATCGGTTGCAAGTCGTCATAACGTGAATCAGTATGTGTGTGTGTGTGTGTGTGTGTGTGTGTGTGTGTGTGTGTGTGTGTGTGTGATGACTATTATAAATATATCGTGTTTATATATGTAAATGATGAGTATGCGCGTAAAAAACTGTACAGAAAATTATAAAAAATACATTTATTATAAATGTGTATGTTTACTACTAAACAAGATTTTACATACATACATTTATCCATTCATCCATCCACCCAACTGTCCACCTATCCACCCCGTATCTATCTATCTATCTATCTATCTATCTATCTATCTATCTATCTATCTATCTATCTATCTATGCATTTTATTGCAAAACAATAATACATATCCATGTGCGTGATTGTGTGTATGATGTGTGTTACCATTTGAAGATATTATCCGCATTAATAAGAGTGCTATAAAATACACAACTTGTACCCTTGTATGTATGCGTTTGTATGTGTGTTCAATAAGTCAAAACCTTTCTCAACAAAAATATTAGTATCAGTCTAACATGTGCGCAAACATTTACAGAATGCGAATGAATGACGTTCTTTAAAGTAAAATCCCATAGAAAAGAAAAAGAAATTCACATATGTCTACGCACTACTTTAGTCCGGCCAGTAAACCATACATTAGCTTGTTCAGTAAATTACACACTACTTTAGTCCGGCCAGTAAACCACACTAGTTTATTCTGGCCAGTAAACCACACTAGTTTAGTCTGGCCATTAAACCGTACTAATTTAGTCTGACCATTAAACCACACTAGTTTAGTCTTGCCAGTAAACCACGCTAGTCTAGCCTGGCCTGTGAACCACACACTAGCTTGGCCAGTAAACCTCACACTTCTTTAGCCTGGTTAGTAAACCATACACTACTTTAATCTAGCCAGTAAACCACACTAGTTTAGTCTGGCCAGTAAACCATACACTAGCGTGATCATTAAATTACACACTACTTTAGTCTGGCCAGTAAACCACACACTAGCTTAGTCAGTAAACAACACACTAGCTTAGCCAGTAAAACACACACTACTTTAGCTTAGGCAGTAAACCACACACTAAACCACACACTACTTTAGTTTAGCCAGTAAACCACATACTACTTTAGCTTAGCCAATAAACCACACACTACTTTAGTTTAGCCAGTAAACCACACACTACTTTAGCTTAGCCAATAAACCACACACTACTTTAGTTTAGCCAGTAAATCACACACTACTTTAGTTTAGCCAATAAACCACACACTACTTTAGTTTAGCCAATAAACCACACACTACTTTAGTTTAGCCAATAAACCACACACTACTTTAGTTTAGCCAATAAACCACACACTACTTTAGTTTAGCCAATAAACCACACACTACTTTAAAGGTCACGCAGATGCACTCATATATCCTGTTGAGTCTAAAGTTTTATTCAAGGAAGTGTTCTGAGTTTAGCTAAATAAAACAATAATTAAGCGAGATAAGCCTTCTTTATTTCAGGAAAGTTAATGACAGTGGTGATGATGATGAGGAGGAAGAGGGTGATGATGATGATTATGTTGCTTTGCCTTGACATCCTCCTTGGCGTGATCTAGTTCACATACAACACTTTCTTTCTGATCGGTTGCCAGAAACATGATTGGAAAACACTACAAGAGAAGTTTAGCTCACAAAAAAAAATGTACCTAGCTAACCGCATGGCACATGTTTAACTAATTATCAGGAAAGAACGCATTTTTTAATTTCTATTAAAAGAAACAATTTGTTAATTATTATAGAAAAAACATTTTGTTAATTTTAGTAGAGGATATATTTTGTTAATTACTAGTAGAAGAAACAATTTGTTAATTACTAGTAGAAAAAACATTTTGTTAATTATTAGTGGAGCAAGTATTTGGTTAATTACTAGTAGAAAAAACATTTTGTTAATCATTAGTAGAGAACGTATTTTGTTAATTAATTGTAAACAGAACGTATTTAGTTAATTAATAGCAAAGAAAGCAATTTGTTAATTACTAGAACAGAACCTAATTTATTAATTACTAGAATAGAAAACATTTTATTAATTACTAGTACAGAACATATTTGTTAATTACTAAAAGAGAAAACATTTTGTTTTTCTATTGTAGAGTACGTATTTAGTTAATTATTAGTAAAGAACTATTTGGTTAATTACTACCAGAGGACGATTTAGTTAATTATTAGTAAAGAACTATTTTGTTAATTACTACTAGAGGACGGATTTCGCTAAATAAATTTGTAAGCAAAAATAATTTTGAATTTAGCTAATTACTGATTATTTGCCTAAATTTAACAAACTTTGTAGCTAAAAGACTGTCTTACAGTGATAAATTCAGCACATCAAACGTCTTTTGAATTACATGGTCAAATATACTCACAGAACACATCATATATAGTTTACAGTTTAAGTTACCATGGATACAGTTTCAGGAAAAAATAGCACACATGCAGTTCACGGCTTATCATGGATACAGTTCAATATTACTATTAAAATGGCAGCGAAAGTGGAAATTTGCCTGAAAGCTAAAATTGCGAATGTGAGCCCGCACATTTTCCGGGGAATTTTGAAACGTCACACCAGACATGGTACAATAACGTGCAGCTTAGACAGAACGACTAGAGGCATTATTTGAAAGCGGACTTGTGGCCATGTGAACTCTCCTTAAATCATCAGAACACTTAGTGTGACATTAACTGAAGCACACAATAAAATGAGGTGTTTGCCAGCCGAGGCTGGAGGTCAAGGTTGGGTAATTTGTCTCACATGTATACTATAGGTGTGAAGTATAATTTATCTAAGTAGAGATTTCTCTTGCACATTAAAAGGCTTGAAAGTGTAAACGACTTAAATAATTAATCTAAACTTGGCGAGACATGTGAAAACTGACATAAAATAATGTCTGTTTAGTTAACAGACTAGTGTGACTGATAGCAAGAATCTACAAACGAGAACAGGGTTGTCATGTCAATGGTGAATACATTCATGTGATTAAAGCAGGGTTGTCGTGTAAATGGTGAATAGATTCATGTGATTAAAACAGGGTTGTCATGTCAATGGTGAATACATTCATGTGATTAAAGCAGGGTTGTCATGTTAATGGTGAATACATTCATGTGATTAAAGCAGGGTTGTCATGTCAATGGTGAATACATTCATGTGATTAAAACAGGGTTGTCATGTCAATGGTGAATACATTCATGTGATTAAAGCAGGGTTGTCATGTTAATGGTGAATACATT
This sequence comes from Sinotaia quadrata, assembly GCA_028829895.1. Taxonomy (NCBI): domain Eukaryota; kingdom Metazoa; phylum Mollusca; class Gastropoda; order Architaenioglossa; family Viviparidae; genus Sinotaia; species Sinotaia quadrata. The sequence goes on along the minus strand of CM054183.1, from coordinate 94,514,173 downwards.
CATGTGATTAAAGCAGGGTTGTCATGTCAATGGTGAATACATTCATGTGATTAAAGCAGGGTTGTCATGTTAATGGTGAATACATTCATGTGATTAAAGCAGGGTTGTCATGTCAATGGTGAATACATTCTGTGATTAAAACAGGGTTGTCATGTCAATGGGAAGGGGGAAACAAACTTCCTAGCAAGGGATGTCACATGTTTGGTGGATATATTCAATTCAATCGATAAATACAAGAATATCATGTCAGTAGGAATAGCAGCCAAACTATCGAGAAAGGGATGTTGTCATTGGTAGAAATTTCAAACGACAGATACAAGGATATTATGTCATTGGTAGAAATTTCAAACGACAGATACAAGGATATTATGTCATTGGTAGAAATTTCAAACGACAGATACACGGATATTATGTCATTGGTAGAAATTTCAAACGACAGATACACGGATATTATGTCATTGGTAGAAATTTCAAACGACAGATACACGGATATTATGTCATTGGTAGAAATTTCAAACGACAGATACATGGATATTATGTCATTGGTAGAAATTTCAAACGACAGATACATGGATATTATGTCATTGGTAGAAATTTCAAACGACAGATACACGGATATTATGTCATTGGTAGAAATTTCAAACGACAGATACATGGATATTATGTCATTGGTAGAAATTTCAAACGACAGATACATGGATATTATGTCATTGGTAGAAATTTCAAACGATAGATACATGGATATTATGTCATTGGTAGAAATTTCAAACGATAGATACATGGATATTATGTCATTGGTAGAAATTTCAAACGATAGATACATGGATATTATGTCATTGGTAGAAATTTCAAACGACAGATACATGGATATTATGTCATTGGTAGAAATTTCAAACGATAGATACATGGATATTATGTCATTGGTAGAAATTTCAAACGATAGATACAAGGATATTATGTCATTGGTAGAAATTTCAAACGACAGATACATGGATATTATGTCATTGGTAGAAATTTCAAACGACAGATACATGGATATTATGTCATTGTACAAACATCGAAAGATATGAGATCACTTCTCACTAATCGAAAGAATGAAAATATTTTTACAAATGTGTTATGCTTATTTTACAATGAAACAATAGTTACCCGGATGTAAATGTTAGCATCAGCCAATGATACAAGGATATCATATCTTTAGTGAAAACAGTCAAACGATAGTTACAGGGATGTCATTTATTGGTAGCTACAACCAAACGATGAATACAGGAATGTTATGTCTCTAATAAATCAGTCAAACGATGAATACAGGAATGTCATGTCTCTAATAAATCAGTCAAACGATGATTATAGGAATGTCATGTCTCTAATAAAAGCAATCAATTGATAGATATAAGGATGTCAAGCAGTCAAATGATAGATATAGGGATGTCATGTTAAAAGTAGTGACAATGTATTGTTTCTTTCTTTCTTTCTTTCTTTCTTTCTTTCTTTCTTTCTTTCTTTCTTTCTTTCTTTCTTTCTTTCTTTCTTTCTTTCTTCTTTCTTTCTTTCTTTCTTTCTTTCTTTCTTTCTTTCTTTCTTTCTTTCTTTCTTTCTTTCTTTCTTTCTTTCCATTCCCGTCCTTCCTTTCTTTCTTTCTTTCTTTCTTTCTTTCTTTCTTTCTTTCTTTCTTTCTTCTTTCTTTCTTTCTTTCTTTCTTTCTTTCTTTCCATTCCCGTCCTTCCTTTCTTTCTTTCTTTCTTTCCATTCCCGACCTTTCTTTCTTTCTTTCTTTCTTTCTTTCTTTCTTTCTTTCTTTCTTTCTTTCTTTCTTTCTTTCTTAGCGTCTGTTCTCTTATTCCAATTCTTTCTATTGAGCATGGCGTCCACAAGTGGTTCATTTTAAATATTGTGTAATTTCGACCTTCTCTTGTTGTCAGATCACAATACCAGTTAATTCGCATTAAAGTGTAGTAATAGAAAAAATAGTTCCTCTCTCTATTTTTAGATCAAATGAAATTATTTGGCGACAAATCGTTTCTCTCTCTCTCTCACACACACACACACACACACACACACACACACACACACACACACACACACACACACACACACACACACACACACACACACACACACACACAATAATATCGATCTAATTATATTCTGTCGTTGCTAACACACCTGAAGATAATGTCGGTAATCTTGAACGTCTACGGTAAAAAAAAACAAAATCTAATGGAGATTTTTTAAATGGCACATTAAAGAAGAAGAAGAAATAGATGAAGAAGATAAAATAAGAAGATAGTATATGTGGAAGTAGATAAATGAAAAAGAAGAAGAAGAAGATGATGATGATGATGACAACGACGATGATGATGAAAACAGAAATGTGAACAAAAGATTGTGGTGATGATGAAGGCAATGACGATGATGAAGAAAACTATCGATAATGACACAATGTTAAATTCCAAAAACACACTTACCATTTAGTGCCAGGAAAGATAAGCCAGCCAGTGAGAATATCACGTTTTTGCCTGGAAGAGTGCTGGTTGTCGAGAATCACCTGCAGATCTGGGATTCCGTGTGACCTAATTTCATCGACACCGGCGCTCTGGGTTACAGCAGCTTCGTGCAGCAGTCGGCGACGCATCTGTTTGTTGTGCTTGCGGCAACTTCGCACTTGGCGCATGACGTGCAGATAACTGGCAGACGTGCCCAAAGAACGCACGTTCTGTAGCAGCAGCGTATTCGCATTCTCAACAGAACCTTCAGTGACATAGAGGTCTTGTAGTTTTTCTCCGGTTTCCGACGCTCTACCCTTTATAGGCCAAGCACTGATGCAAGAAGGGTTGACAGGAAACGCCTCGGACAAGCACTTACGTGAAGTCGAAATAAGCTTTGATGCCGGCTTGTGATACTGGGCCAAAAAGTTCCTGACGTCACGCATGTCGTCGGACAGGCTGCAGTCTTTAATCTGGCCATCCTGAAGCACGGTCTGTACCAGCCGTTTGCCATCAGTCACCTGCACGAGTCTTAATGTGACGTCTTGGAAGCCATTCTGGGCGTTGAGGTCCGCGTTCGTCTGAGCTGACGGCTCCGGTTTCGATGCCGTATGTGATGGCTGTGATGACAAGGCTGTCTGTGATGGATGTTGTGCCAATAAGGCTGTCTGTGATGGTTGTTGTGCCAATACGGTCGTCTGTGAAGATAATAAGGTTGATTGCGATGGCTCTGTAGCTAGTGTTGTCTGAGATTGCTGTGATTGTTGTTCTGATACAGTTTCATTTGACAGCAGTGATGGTTCTGCAACATTTGCATATGACTGCTGTGAAGATGACATTGTCTGTAAAAGGCTCGATATTAAGGTTGTGCGCAACTCCTCTGATGACAAGGTTGTCTGGAATGTTTTCGAGGACAAAATTTTCTGCCGGGATTGTTGTGACGTCTCTAGCACTAATACATCTCTGTACTCTATTCTCATTTCGCGCAGGCCGTGGTGACTGAAGCGTACACTCACAGTTCCCTCTCTGGCAGTAACTTTCTTGACAGCCTTTTCTTGAACACAGCCGGAGAATAGCACAAGTATGATTAGCACGTATACATTTCCCCACTCCATATCGACAAGCATGCAGGGAGGCAAGCCACACAACAGGCAAGCCCACAGAGCCAGGGACGCTAAAACCCCCGGAATGATTGCAGGAAATAAACAAACAAGCAAACACAGCAGTTATGAGATTAATTTCACAGGCGTACGGTCTAATTCAAACTTAAAAATAATTACAATAATTGATCATCGCCATTATGATATGTTTTCTTCTCTACCAACGTAAAATCTTTGCTAACGTCGACTAAGTGCTGTCTCGATTGAAACTGAAATAGCAGACAATCTTTGGGAGAGGTATTTTTTTTTTTTTTTTTAGGACAGGATTTGATACAACTCAGGTAGAATTAAAAACAAAATATACACATACATATTTTTTAACTGGCGCTTTCATTGCAAAGTCATGGATTTTTTATTTGTGTTGAGGTATTAATTTCATTGGCCTTGCCTGACCTGCTACAGCAATAATCAAAGAAGTGTGTAACAATAAAAGTCCAAGACCTCTCATTTCAGATTTTCTCGACCTAAACTTGATCCGCGTAGTACAACGATCAACCGGCTTCACACCCACAAAACAACGGAATCACATTAACTGCTCATGTAATCCGCTAAGCCATCGCGGAAACTCCTTTCCCCCCAGCACCACGAGAAAGAAAGATCGATCTCCTTGGACACTTTGCATTCAATTTCTTTGCATATCCGTGCACTATATTGTCCAAAGTACCAGCCGCAGCTGGCGGCTTCAGCCTTTCCACTGCGCCATCGCGTTCCCGAACAGACACACGACAGGAAGACCGCACCACTAGACCCACGTGGCCCGGGATGTCTGCTTGCCACCTTGTGTGCACCCACCACCCATAGTTCTTTCTGTCTGTACTTCCCCCACCCCCTTGTAACCCAGCAGCTCTGGTGAATGGACGAATGCTCGACTTTTACATCCAATCAAAGGCTCGCTTGGCGTACTTACTACGTCATTGTACCATGCCTCCTCGCTCCCCCCCCCACCACCACACTAGTCGACGTCTCCTTCCACTCTATGGTTGGAAAGTGAATGTAAAGTGCGCTCGTAATCAGATCGGCGGTTGTATGTGTGCTCGCGTATGTCAGTTTATGTGTGTGTGAGTTTGTGTAAACCTTTGATTACTAGTTTGGGAACAAAAAGTGATTAATATAAATGATTACAAATTGGGTATACATGTGTGCGTGCGTTGTGTGTCGGAGTGTGTTTGAGAAAATATTTGTGTTTGTGTGTGAGAGAGACAGAGAGAAAGAAAGAGAGAGAGAGAGAGAGAGAGAGAGAGAGAGAGACTTGTGAGCGTGTATGGGCAATGATAAATGCTCAGAATGACATACACATATATTACAAATGTCAAACGCACAAACACAAAAATACCAATGAGAAGACTGACAAAAGAAAACAATTTCTCTGAGACAAACATGCACTTAGATAACCTGACACGCAGATAAATATATGCATAGAAAAACCAACATTCGCAAATATAAACTTAAACGAAGGACCACACAAACATAGGTAAACAGAAACAGACAAATATGCACATAAACAGACACAAACATATACAGACACAAACATAAATAGACACAAACATATACAGACACTCAGACAAAAATACAAAATAATTATCAGACACACACATCCTCATCAGAGACAAACGTGAACTTATAACTTATAACTTATAACTTACCAACAGTAATATATTCATTCATACCAACAAAACGACGCATAGAAAAACATGCATACGTGTAACACACCCAGAGACATGTACACATAGAGAAAAAAACCAGAGAGGTACACAGAGAGACATCAGCATACGGACAGACATTGATCAACAATTATAACTATGTGTTCATTTCATCGCCAGATGGTTCATGCAATGTACACATTTACACCAAACGACCCAAAACCAACTGTTGCAAGAATTCTATTCACGATTAAACATCCAAAGTCGGAGAGGGATTTTGTACTATATAACCTTTCTCTTTTAACGGTTTTCCATATCACATGAATAGTTACAGAGAAATCAAGGGAAATAAATCGGCGAGATTAATTTCAGTGAAATGTGTAAGGTGAGGCGGGGGGAGGGGGGGATTATTCGCATTGACTGAATTGCTTACTTTCATAGCGGTTTTCAAGAATCAAAAGAAGTAAAACGTTAGAAAAACAAAAAATAATCAACAAGAAATAGTCTCCATAAAATGTAAATAAATGAAGAGACATGCAACAGCATATAATGTATGATCTTCAAACTTAACCACGCCTGAATAAAGGACGAACCATAGCTATGCATAATTAAATCTTGACTAATTATTTGTCCATAAATAGGATCTTGACTAACATAACTGATTGTCCGGAACTATTTCATTGTCCATAAGTATGAACTTCATTAACTCATTGTCCGGAAATATAATCTTGCTATTTTATTGTCCGTAAGCAATATCTTCACTAACTCATTGTCCGGAAATATAATCTTGCTATTTTATTGTCCGTAAGCAATATCTTCACTAACTCATTGTCCGGAAATATAATCTTGCTATTTTATTGTCCGTAAGCAATATCTTCACTAACTCATTGTCTGGAAGTATAATCTTGCTATTTTATTGTCCGTAAGCAATATCTTCACTAACTCATTGTCTGGAAATATAATCTTGCTATTTTATTGTCCGTAAGCAATATCTTCACTAACTCATTGTCTGGAAGTATAATCTTGCTATTTTATTGTCCGTAAGCAATATCTTCACTAACTCATTGTCTGGAAATATAATCTTGCTATTTTATTGTCCGTAAGCAATATCTTCACTAACTCATTGTCTGGAAGTATAATCTTGCTATTTTATTGTCCGTAAGCAATATCTTCACTAACTCATTGTCTGGAAGTATAATCTTGCTATTTTATTGTCCGTAAGCAATATCTTCACTAACTCATTGTCTGGAAATATAATCTTGCTATTTTATTGTCCGTAAGCAATATCTTCACTAACTCATTGTCTGGAAGTATAATCTTGCTATTTTATTGTCCGTAAGCAATATCTTCACTAACTCATTGTCTGGAAATATAATCTTGCTATTTTATTGTCCGTAAGCAATATCTTCACTAACTCATTGTCCGGAAATATAATCTTGCTATTTTATTGTCCGTAAGCAATATCTTCACTAACTCATTGTCTGGAAGTATAATCTTGCTATTTTATTGTCCGTAAGCAATATCTTCACTAACTCATTGTCTGGAAGTATAATCTTGCTATTTTATTGTCCGTAAGCAATATCTTCACTAACTCATTGTCTGGAAGTATAATCTTGCTATTTTATTGTCCGTAAGCAATATCTTCATTAACTCATTGTCCGGAAGGATGACCTTGGCTATTTCATTGTCCATAAGTATGACCTTCATTAACTCATTGTCCGGAAGTATAATCTTGACTATGTGTATGTAGGTATATATGTGTGACGGAATGGGACCCTGGCCACATAACTTTCATTCATCTTTTAATAAAAAGACTAAAGTGGTTAGAATATCCTGTGAGACTCGCTGGAAAGCGGACACTAAATTATATAACTATTTTCTTGAGTGGAGACTGGTGATCCTGACCCAACTTGAGTAGTCTAAGCCCCTAGGAGGTCAAACTGTAATAATTCGCCAGATATTTAGACTGGTTGTACACGTGACTGTCTCTGTTCTTGGAGAGAATCCTCCCAGAGCGAGAACATCCGCTGGCCGAGCAGTGCCTAGAACCCTCTCCCAGAACGATACTGGTAAAACGGTCTTTGTGCCGAGAAAGTTCAGTCAGGTAGAATTTATAATTTAAACCTTGCATAAGTAGTGGTGATTATAATTTGTAGAGTCGGCACCTTGTCCACTGAATCTACCACATCTATTCTATCGGCATTCTACTTTGTCCATCCCGTCTTGTGCCTCATGAACGCTAAATAGACACCCCCGGCCAACTACATCACTTCCACTCGCACAATTAGACGGAAAAGCCCACAGCCTGCGCCATACGCCTGTCTGGCCCGGTACGCGAGAACCGCCTTACTGCTCATCACCAACATCTGGTGGCTGCATCTCGGCAAGTCAAAAGACAAAATATCACCACACTCGATTCTTTCACGCCACCATAAAGTTATTTTATTTCATCCCTCAGCTCATGAGTATTTGTTTTATTTCCTTATTCATTGTCATCGTATTTTCGTCGGTTCACTGTCATCGTATTTTCGTCGATCCACTGTCATCGTATTTTCGTCGGTTCGGCATTGGTGGTCTCGTCGTTGTGGTGTTTAGATATTATTTAGATAAGTACTCGTGACACCTGATGTCGACACTGTACTCTGGGGTGATGTTGTAATAATAAATTGTAGCAAATATTAGCAATAGTTAATGATATAAATAAAATATCTAAAAGTGCCGACCACAGGTTAAATATGCATATCTGAAACTGTTAGGTCGATATGCTGGTATGCCGCTAATTTGACACTCACGGCCCACAGTCTGTTATTTAAACTGAGAAATAGATTTTGTACAATAGATACATAAATAGATATATAGATGGACAGAGAACAAGATGTAATCTTGGGATTATCAGTAGAAATTAGGATAACAAGGAAATGAAGTTACTTTGGACTCACAAACAGGCGAGATTGAAACATTAAGAAAAATTAAGTAAAAGTTACGCAATATTTAAAAGGTATAAGCAAATACAACCTGTCCTAGTTTCTGATCAAAAACATGAATACACAGTAGTATGATCAAGTTCAAGCTGCACTGCAGTCACTGTTCACAATCACGACTTAGCTTCAGTGTTCAATGCACTGGCACAAGATACGTTACGTCACACTGCAGTCACTGTTCACAATCACGACTTAGCTTCAGTGTTCATTGCACTGGCACAAGATACGTTACGTCACACTGCAGTCACTGTTCACAATCACGACTTAGCTTCAGTGTTCAATGCACTGGCACAAGATACGTTACGTCACACTGCAGTCACTGTTCACAATCACGACTTAGCTTCAGTGTTCAATGCACTGACACAAGATACGTTACGTCACACTGCAGTCACTGTTCACAATCACGACTTAGCTTCAGTGTTCAATGCACTGACACAAGATACGTTACGTCACACTGCAGTCACTGTTCACAATCACGACTTAGCTTCAGTGTTCAATGCACTGGCACAAGATACGTTACGTCACACTGCAGTCACTGTTCACAATCACGACTTAGCTTCAGTGTTCAATGCACTGACACAAGATACGTTACGTCACACTGCAGTCACTGTTCACAATCACGACTTAGCTTCAGTGTTCAATGCACTGGCACAAGATACGTTACGTCACACTGCAGTCACTGTTCACAATCACGACTTAGCTTCAGTGTTCAATGCACTGACACAAGATACGTTACGTCACACTGCAGTCACTGTTCACAATCACGACTTAGCTTCAGTGTTCAATGCACTGACACAAGATACGTTACGTCACACTGCAGTCACTGTTCACAATCACGATTTAGCTTCAGTGTTCAATGCACTGACACAAGATACGTTACGTCATACTTGTCGATACTCAATAGGAATTGTCGTGAATATCATCAAGATCATCCAAAGCCCGAATCAAAGATTTCAGAATAAAGATAGACTGTAACCAAAAACCATGAAACACAAGCAATTGCAGAGTCTAAGTGTACTGCAAATTACTGCATTAATAAATACTTATTTTGGCATTTGTCTCTTCAAGAAATAAAAGTTAAACATGTTTCAAATAACATAACATTCATACAGTACAGAGTCATCTTTACCTTATCTAGCCAAGGGCCTTCCAAGTTCCATGTACAACCCATAATAGGGAGGAACCCAGTCTTAAAGCTCACCCAAAGAGTCATTTTGCAAAGAGTAAAGAATAAAATTTCCACCCTGGTTTTCTTACTCTTGAAACCACGCCCATCTCTACCTAGACTCACTCTTGACCCAATCAAATTCAAAATCCACCTAAACGTAATTAATATTTATGACTTTCTCACACCTTCTCCAACCCACATTCTGTCAAGACACATATGACCCATCCCAAAACAAGTTCACAATTACATCAGCATAAAATTGCATAACACAGAGCCAAGGCCAAAAGCGAGACTACAAATTTAATATGTTAATCCTACGCTCACTGCTTGGTGCCAGGGACCGGACATTCTCACGAACAGACCAACCCCGTGACTAGCTCTATGCGCATATTCACTCGCGCAGCTTATTCTTCACCTTCACTCTGTCCATTCTGGACTTCAACATCAAGAAGGAAACTTTATGCAACATCTTCACATCATACAAATTACAAATATTATCTCATTTAAAAAATACCGATCAAAATATGAAAATTAAAAAAAACAGTAGGAGAATTCCCATCATAGGACACTACTGAAGTATAGAATGATGCGTCATAGGACACTACAGAAGTGTAGAATGATGCGTCATAGGACACTACAGAAGTGTAGAATGATGCGTCATAGGACACTACAGAAGTGTAGAATGATGCGTCATAGGACACTACAGAAGTGTAGAATGATGCATGATCGGACATGTTAGGATTTTAAGTATTATCATAACATCTTTTAAAAACCCCACGCCACAGCATGAATTGATGTTCTTTCCTAAGTTTTCATGAAGAATAAATACTTTTTTAATTATCTTGTTTCGAATCAACTGCGAACCACTTTTAATAAACAGTACTTGCCTTATCGAACATTAGTTTCAATTAATTTCGAGTGTATAATTACTTAAATTTAATTCGACTCATTTCAGTCAAAGAAAAGTTTACAGCCACAGGAAATTTAACAGAAAGAAATAAAAATAGTGCTACAAATTAAAAAAATCACAAGAAACAGAAATCACACTACAAATAAATCACAGTTATTGTTTGTTAGAATGTGTTTTTAAAACGTTCAGTGTTTAATACGATAATTTCTATATAGGTTGCAAAGTAGTTTCCAGTGTTAATGATTGTACTTAGGTGATTTGGAGTATTGAACACAAAGAGAGCAATATTTATAGTTAATTTAATGCTTTCGTTTGATTTGAGACTTGTGAATTTTCGACTTGGTAATTTTCGACGTGTGAAATTTAGACACTTCTGCAGCATGAAGTGGGAAGCAGACGGAGGAAAAAAACAAGTGCCAAAAAGCGGCAGATATATTTTGGGGATGGGGGTACCATAAATGTGATTATCTGATATGCTTAAGGGTCTCTTTCAATTTTCGTGACCGTGTTCAATGCTGCTTCCTACCATTCCCCACTCATCACCCCCTCCCCAACCAAGCACACACACTACTCCCTTCTACTTCCAACACCCTCACTATTCCCTCCAAATTTCCACAACTTACTTGCATTCTAAGCGTGTTTGAAACATTTTGCTAAAGTAATAATTATAACCCAGTTGTGTGTAACATATTTTTATTTTAATTGTAACATGCATGCGTATGGTTTAAACCATTTATATCTTTCTTGTAAAAGTACGAATTGAGGTCAATGGTAATAGGTAATATTGTCTGTTTGCCACTATGTACGGATCGGCAAACTATAGGTTTATCGCTCATGGAAATAATTGCTATTGTGTCAGAGCTAGGTTTTATATTCTGGACCATGTTGGTTCCATGTTGGTTGGAATTCATTTTGGGAATTCCAGGTTGGCATTTCAGTTGATGCTGAGTTTCTATGGCTATTGAGCTGAGGACCTGATGCCGAGGTATACTATTCAAGTGGGACGAGTTATGCGGACCAGTCAGCTAGAAAATTTGATGACGAATTGTTGATGTGTGAATCGCCTGAGGGACTTCTCCGACAACTGATGTTGAAAGATAAGTGGGCATCTGATAGATTCTGATATCAGAATTCGTGTTATGATCTATATAAACATTTAAAAACAGAATAGGTAGTCTTAATGACCTTCATATTGAATGTATAGATGTATAGATTCACTATTTTGTTAAATTGTTAAATATTAAAATTTTATATTTTTGTTATCATAATAACAGAAATTGACTAATTATTAGTGAGAGGAAGACTGAAAGGAATTGGGCTCGGGGCCGGCGTCAAATGTGAATGTTTTGTACGCATAATTAGTCTAATTAGTCGTTATTAGGATAAGGTGCCCAATTCACGCAATATTACACATATTCATTTGTCACTATAATTAATATCTAAACTGAGAGAAATAATTAAGGAGACTGAAGGGTGAGCCTGGCAACCACCCTATCACCAGCAAAGGTGCAATGTTAAAAGCTAACAATCTTTAAATCCTCATGCTGAGACAGGGTCTCTTAACAAGCACTGGAATGTAACAATGAGGTTAAATAAAGAACGGACGCACGGACAGTGTGCTCAATTAAAAAATAGAAGCGGGTAAAGAGTTAAAGAAAGATAGAGACGCGACTTAAAGGTCCTTTTCTTCTTCCACTGTTCACCCGTGAAGAGGCACCGCAGTCTTGCAAAACGTTTGTACCTGTCATTCCAGCATTCATGCAAGTGGCATACTCTTTGACTAAGTTTTTTGCAACTTTGTTTATTGAATCTTTATCATTAAAATAATCTTTAAAAAATATTGTTTGTCACTTTGTCATAGGTCCATAAATTAAATTTGCTAAATTTATAAAACCAGGGAACCCCCGCATTTTGAATCCCTACAACATATAAATCGAACAAGCCTTGCTGTCCTCGCTGTAATCTTAACAAATTCAGCTCTTTGCGGCACTTCTTTCTCGATCTATCTTGAGCTACGTCACGTGTGAACATGCCTTAACAAGAGAGACACAACAGCGATATGACTGTAATGACGAAATCATCAGAAGCAGACTGGTATTGCATTCAATGTTGGTTGCAGACGAGAAACTGATGATCTCGAAAACTATTAACAAGTACGTCTTATCTATTATAGTCCGCGTGGAATCGAACCGTCATTTGATCCCCTCCCGCCAAATTTGAAAAATGACGTCATTTATGTTTAAGTGCATCTGCAAGTTCGAACTGTACATTTTGCAGGAAAAGTGAGAAACGGTGTATGATAGTATTGAGAAATTTTGGTACAAAGGAAAGTCCGAAAGAATCTTACTTAGTCTTAAGGTATGCAGAGCCACAAACTTTAGCGCGAACAGACACACGTACACACACACACGCACGCGCGGCAAGAAATCCTTGTTTCCTTCTTTTGCGTCGCTAGTGTTAACCTAGCCAGTTTTTATGAGTTGTTTCCCTTGTTATCTTCACAAATACAGAATGAATGAGTCACATTATCTTATTGAAGGTTACAATTTGGACTCGCACTATGTGACCGGACTGATTTTGTGATCGATAACAAACGCCGCACACAAAGAGAATAAAAATGAGAAAGAAAGAAAGAAAGAAAGAAAGAAAGCAAGCAAGAAAGCTGAACAAATTGTGCTCTAGTTCAGACTGCAAACTGTCTTCGAAGATAGATAGATAGATAGATAGATAGAGTCTGGAATTATGAGATAAGTAAGTGCTGAGGTGTTGCATGGATACACATACAACCACAAAGCACACACATGACAACCTGACAGTTCCGTTCACTCCTGCTATTGTAGGAAAAGTAGGTTATCCACGTTTACATCCCCTGATATTACAAATTGAAACTGATTCTTTTTCACGGCTTATTTAAAAAATATGGCGTAGTGGGGGGAAAGTAATAAATTGACGTTTCTAATTTTAATGGCTCTGACATAAATGTGGTTTTATTTACGAAATGGATCATGGAAAGGCAAAATGGATCATGGGAAGGCAAAATTAATAATCGGCAAGGATGGACCGAATCTTTTCGATCAGCACTTTATAAAAATCTGCTTTTTACCACGCAGAAAGAAATGAAAGAAAATTGAAAAGGTAGACAACTTTTGAAGTATTATCCATTACCGACGATCTCCGTGGTAGCAGCTGGTCGAAAATTGAAATTTGTTTCGAACCAGTTTGATTCTATCACTTTATGCTTCAGAAATATTCGGAAATCTCACGGATGCCGCTAGAATACAAACAACCGCCCCCTTCATCTGTCCCAAAGAAAATAAAAGTACAAAAAGCAAACTTGCAATAAATCAACAATATCAGCAGAAAGTACTGCAATACACTATGTAATATAAAAACAAATATTATTGGTCACAACAGAGTCAATATAATTTTAGGTCAAAGAAAATATGAAAACATTTGCAATGAGTAGTGTAAAGAAGAGGCAAAAGGTATAGTTTGGTTGGTATAGTTTGACTATTACAATTTTCTGGTATAGTTCGGCTTTAGTCAAATATACGTTGTGTACACTAATTCCATAAAATATTATAATTTGCTTTAAATTCATGAAATAATAAACAAATACGATGTATACGTTTTACCATTATAAATATGCCCAACTTATAGACAGTTATTTAATGGCTTACCTAAACGTTTATTAAGTACTTTTGCCGAGCAGTAAAATTGGTCGCTATATTTGCTAGAAAATATATCTAGAATTAAACATAAATTACATATATATATATATACACACACTCAAACACACACACACACACACACACACACACACACACACACATATATATATATATATAAAACTAGAGATAAACTAATTCTATCTTAAGTAAACAGTCAGTTGATTTTAATTAGATGATTGTGTATCTTAATTTTCAACACACAACCATCCATGATTGAATATCCTGATATTTCATGGGCTACTCTGCTAGAGGGATAGGCCGTAATGAAAATTCAACAAAGAAACTTCTGGTCCATCCCCACTAGATAAAATTGTTATGAACAAGTATGGGCCTATTAGTCGGGGGAAAAAAATCTACTCATCCAGTTGGAACAGGTTCGGATTGAATAAGCAATTTTCTATCATATTCTCCACCAGATTTGTTTACTCCAACTCAAACATATCATCACAAGCAGTGTCCAAGATCGGGTCACTTTGTCAATTTAGCAATTTATATAGCAATTAAGTTTTAAAATAGGGATAGGCAAATTTATTCCACCTCAGTAAAACAGGGTGAGTGGCAGATGAGTGATAATTAGTAGCTGAAAGGTAGATACTCTCCTAAGGTGTATGTCATAACTAACCAATGATAATAGACTGACCAATTGAAATTAACCAATAAAAACTGGTAAAGTACGGAGTGTGACATTTGAGCTCTCAGAGAATTCATTTGTCAAAACCATTCTGTAATTTTCCATCTTCGTGTACAGGCATGTGGTTCTCCACTTAAAGGTGCATGGATTTAGCCAACTGCATGGTATTCATGGGTAAAAATTTTGAGTTATAAAGTTTGGACTTGTAATTATTATAATTCTTTTTCACCAATAATTAATGTGCTTTACTCGAGTATGTATAGTTGTAAGAGATATTTTGAAACCACTGAAGAATATTCTCATATTATACTTTAGGTTCAGTACACAGTGCCATTGTGAATTGCTATAAAATATACTTTGTACTGTGTATAATCACTGGTAGAATGTTTCATAGTTTCACAAATTCAGGACAATTCTCTATGGCATGCTTGGGGAGTGCGTCGAAGATTATGGAACAGTTGTGTCACGTGTCTCTAGAATGGACATGTGACTTGTTGCAAACCACGACTGTGAAACACGTGCCTGTGACGGCCGCTATCTTTGAACATGTTTGGTAAATTGACTAATTATTTCTCTGAACTATACTCTCATTTCCGTGATAATATCTTTGAACTTGATTATGTATTTATGATTAATTCACTGCTTATGTCTATGCTAGGATAAAATGAATGACTGTTTAGCATTAATTGAACATTGTGGCGAAGTGATGTAAATGTCAATGCTCTTTTGATTATATTCATTTTTTGTTTATATTTGATTGTTGATTTAATAAATTTAATGTTAAATTTATTGACCTTCTTACACTTATTGATAACATAATGTTAGAGGAGGTGGGTGGATGGGGGCTGGCTAAAGATAGATTAAAAGACGGATTTATCTTCTCCTTTAGTAAGAAGTCTTCCACCTACAGAAATATTGTGTGACGTAAATGTTTGTCTTTAATGTTGTGTGACGTAAATGTTTGTCTTTAATATTGTGTGGCGTAAATGTTTGTCTTTAATATTGTGTGACGTAAATGTTTGTCTTTAATATTGTGTGGCGTAAATGTTTGTCTTTAATATTGTGTGACGTAAATGTTTGTCTTTAATGTTGTGTGACGTAAATGTTTGTCTTTAATGTTGTGTGACGTAAATGTTTGTCTTTAATGTTGTGTGACGTAAATGTTTGTCTTTAATGTTGTGTGACGTAAATGTTTGTCTTTAATGTTGTGTGACGTAAATGTTTGTCTTTAATGTTGTGGAAGAGAGAAAACGTTTATAGCGCACGCATATCCGCCAAGTGAGAGAGACGAGTGGTGTCTTCTGGTGAGTTATTAATAACCAAAAATAAGATTATCATCAACTGTAATTATTTATAGATGATTAATAATAATAATAAATTATAACCATGAACTAGGTGGTGTTGGCGTTTACACCAATATCACATGCACTCGGATGCACCCATTGACTTCATTTGCACCCACCACCAAATATAGACGTGTCCTGTCAAACATTGAGAGAGAAAAACGATATCACAAGTTGAAGTAATATTTGTGAAGTTTATTTTCCCCAAATTAGTTTTATCCGAGGTAAGTCGAAATGACCAGTGGGGAGAGTGGAATGGGATTTCCACAAAGAAAGAAATTCAGTCCTTTAACGTTGCCAGGTTTCAAGACGTCCGTTGTGGATGACAAGTTGGGAAGTTATTATCGGGCTGGTGGTGCAACAACTGAAATTTAAAACAAAATAAACAAATAAATCGTACAAATGTAATAATCAAAGTAAACTGATTTTAAAGAAGTGCACACATATCCAGCATACTTAGTATTCAACCCTTTATCTGTTCATCTAGCCATCTAACAGGTAAACCACAATAAATATATTCCTAGTCCCTTTGTGCTGCTTTTCAATCTTTTACTTTCTCTTAAGTTACCTCATCTTCTCATCTGGCACTGCTTACTATCGCATGACGAGTCAAAAGTTATTGGAATTGAACAATAATTTTTTAAAAAAGATCTGTTGTCATCAAACTGATAAATAAAGTTATTATGCGGGAAAGAGTAAATTAATAGAAGAAAAAACCAATTATAGTATGGATGCATTTTAAATCAGAAATACCTGACTGACTGTGGTTTTTGTGTGTGTGTGTGTGTGTGTGTGTGTGTGTGTCTGTGTGTGTGTGTGTAAGGCATTAAGACAGACATTTAGATAGACAGAGAGACAGACAGACAGACAAGTAAGGGGGAAGGAAGAGAGACAAGAAGAGTGGTGAAAAGTGTACGATAAAAATATCAAACATCAAATCTGATGGCGGGCACAGCCATACCTTCAGAGCACTGTTGGCATGAACAGCTTGCGACTAGTGGCACTGAGATTGTCTTGGTCACTTGTCCTTCACACACGAAGTCGACGTCATTAGAGATAATGTTCGGTCTGCAGCAACCGCAATTACTGGCCAGAGGAACCAGTTGGAAGGAGCCTCCGATGTTTCTGTAAACACAAAATATACACCATAGTGAAAACGTTCGCTGGACACTGCTTGTTTTCAATGTGTGTATGTTATATATGTTAGTGTTCATAAATGAACTCATTTTACGAATCATACTGTGAATCACAGTTCCTATCAAGACAAATATGTAGCGTGTGTATTCAATTATTTATGTATATATGTATGTATAATGTAAAAAAGGAGAACAGTTGGGGGAAAGGTGAGAGCATGAAAGAGACAAAAAATATTTGAGATAATATTGAGTTTACGGAAATACAGACAAGAGAAACACAGGCAAGAGAAATATAGGCAACAGAAATACAGGCACGCACAAACTAAAACTTTGAAGGACACACCAACGCATCCTTGGAGAAAGTATAAAGAAGAATATTGAACTGTCGTTACTTTCTATTCTTAACAATACAAACCATTCCATGAACTTACTGGTATGTCATGGTCATGAAGCTAGAAGAACATGTGCCTTCGCACCGCGTGATGTTGATGAAAGGAGATTTGCAGATGCCTTTGGTGGTGTCTGTGAAGGTAAGCTGCACGGTGTCTTCTACAACAGGTCCGCACTGAGAACATGGAGCCATCTGTAGACAGCCAGGGAACGTTAACCTAAATAGCTGCACGATGTCTTATAGTAATGAGGAAGTTCACCAGAAACACCATACATGCCCGGTTGTCTTCACTAGAAACACCACTTTATTTTAGTAATGAGAAGGTTATATATACCTCGTTGTCCTCACTAAAAACACCATTTGGTTTTAGGTAATGAGAAGGTCATTTATACCTGGTTGTCTTCACTAAAAACACCATGTTCTTTTAAGTAAAGAGGAGATATTTATACATGGTTGTCTTCACTAGAAACCATTTTGATTTTAGTAATGAGGAGGTTATATATAAAACTAGTTATTTTCACTAGAAAGACAATTTTGATTTTATAACGAGGTTATATATACCTTGTTGTCTTCACTTGAAACACCATTTTGTTTTAATAATGAGGAGATACAACACAAATATGTCTGTTTTCGTTATGAAGAGATACACAAATATGCCTGTGTTTAAGTGCACGAATCTTTAGCAAATGAGACATATATCCTGTTTATAAGTTGACATATATTTATCTTATAATAATGAGATATAAATGTGCCTGGTTAGGAGATGATATAAGCAAGATTTTTAAGAATTAGACATAAATACCTATTTAATAGTCGATAAAGACCTGCCTTATATTAATGCTAAATATATCTGTGGGTTTTCTAATAATGTACAAGAAATGTTTCATGAAAGGAAATTAAATTTTGCAGGTTTAGCGAAGACATATCTAGGTTTTATTATAATGATAAAGATTATGAATATGCCTGGCTATTTTGAGCAATTACAAAGAATGCTCTCTGAGTATGGAGTACATATTAATGTTTCATTATATATGTTCCAACATCTGGAATATGGTTAAATCAAATATTTCGTTATCTGGAATATGGTTAAATCAAATATTTCGTTATCTGGAATACAGGTATAGCAAATGTTTCATTATTAGCAAATATTTAGATATAGCTCCATAAATGTATTAGCATTTTACTACATTATGTGCTCTCGAGTTGTGAATGGCTACAAGTGGTCACTCTTTATTATCTTGAGTAAGCATGAAGATGCAAAACTGAGTAAATGAGTTGTCTCACAACATTAGCAAGAATTGTAAATTATAACAGAAGACAGTAAAGTTTACAAATTCAAAGAACAATTTTTAAAAAAAAGTTTATTGTTTGAAACGTTTGCTAAGCTAATGAAAAAAGTATGGATTTTCCTTGGACATATTGATAATGGATTAAAACATTTTTCTCAGCTCATCCTGGACAGCAGAACTTTTATCACTCTATGACGACCTTTAACTTTTAAAAGACTTTTGCATTATTTTAATACGACCTTCAGCATTCCTTTAGAATGACCTTACCACTACTTTTAGCATTACTTTCTGCGACACTAGTACAATTTTAGTACGATCTCTAGATTTATTTTAAGATGAACTTTAGCACCACTGTTTTGAATTATTCACTTACCTGGCACGGTTCAGTTTCTTCGGTAACATTGCAGTCACCCAAGACTTTCCTGCAAGAGAATATAATGGTTACAACGTTCTCAGCAATCGATACCAGTGGAATGATTAAATGTTGACGAAATGTACAATCAACACAGAAGTATTATTTTCGTTTAACTCTAAAGCACAATATTTATTTCTTAATTATTATAACAGAAAAAGAAATGAAAAAGTGCGTGGTTCTCATTAGTGCATGTCAATGGTTCACGCATGGCTTGACACGAACATAAATGGCATGAACAAGTGCATACGAATACAGGCTATTTACTATCCACACTGACAATAGACACTCAGACTCAAGGTACAGAGCCGTCCAAGTGCGTACGAATACAGACTATTTACTATCCACTGACAATAGACACTCAGACTTAAGGTACAGAGACGTCCAAGTGCGTACTGAAGAAAAGATTTGTTGTGTACGAACTCGTCTGCTACTGATTACCTGGATCTGGAGCGCGAGCCACTACCGCATGTTACCGAGCAATCAGACCACTGGCTCCATTCCTCCACCACACATTCAGAGCCTGAAAGACAAACGTTTATCTGTTGGCAAGCTCTCTAAAATATCAACGTACAATATTTTGCAGAAATGTGTGTGTGTGTCTCTCTCTGTTGAATGTATATATGTGTAAGAGAAGAGAGAGAGAGAGAGAGAGAGAGAGAGAGAGAGAGAGAGAGAGAGAGAGAGAGAGAGAGAGAGAGAGGAGAGAGACATGAAAGAATGGTTAACTAGGTATATGACAGGTTTAAAGATGGACACACTTACAGTTAGGTTTCGACACACAACTGTAGCCGTCCGCCTTACATCCACTGTAAAATAATTTTTAAAAAAAAGGAAAATAATTTTAAGAATGTATCAACATACAATAAGCATCTTAGTAAAAGACTTTTCATTTTAATAATGTATGAAGCACATATTATCACTCATCATCCGAACACACAGAAAGAAGTTAGTCCAGAAAAATAATGCCTCACTCACTTTCTTTAAACGTGCAAAGATAAAAAATGGAAAACAGTTTTTTTAGTTCCGTATTATATAGACATATTGTTCTAATTTAATCTATATTCGTTTCATCTTCATGATGACGCAAAAAAACCCGATCTTATGCTTTCTGCCGCTAATGACCGGGAATTTTCGAGAGCTTTCGATTAGTGAAGCGTGACCATTTCCCTATTCATTGTTTGTCCATTTCTACCCAATTTTTAATTAGTGGTCGACATTTCATGTTTTTATATAACCTTATGCTGTCCATGGGTCAGCAAAACCGCCATTTTTATTTTTTTTATGTAAGTGATACCTATCCATTCTGTGTCAGCAAGTGACGTCATTTTTATCAGTACTAATATTATATATTATTACTATTCCGGTTGTTGCAATTCACATACATTTTTGTCAGTATGAATTCATTCTGTTTCAGTTGTACGCATTGTTTTTGTGTCAGTACGTACTCGTTCTGTTTTAGTGCCACACGTCATTTTTGTCAGTACGCACTCAATCTGTTTCAGTGGTACGCGTCATTTTTGTCAGTACGCACTCATTCTGTTTCAGTGGTACGCGTCATTTTTTAAGTGTGTACTCATTGTGTTCAGCAGTAAAATAACTTTTGTCTTGATTTCATAAGTATTCAATGTTGAAGATGTGTATGTCTGATACAGTTAAAGCCGGACTAAACAAAACTACTCAAATGAACAATCACTTTTAGATAAATGAATATATTTTTGTGTGACAGTGTGTGTGTGTGTGTGTGTGTGTGTGTGTGTGTGTGTGTGTGTGTGTGTGTGTGTGTGTGTGTGTGTGTATGTGTGTGCGTGCATGTATGCGTAATTTTTGCTAACGGATCATGGTAACTAGTTTCAAGATAAGATTCGCTTTTTATGACACTGCGGGTGTGTGTGTGTGTGTGTGGAAGTGATGCAAAATCAACTTTAAATTAAAATTAAAAGTAAATAAATGAATGAAAGTCACTTTACCATTCCATGCACTTATTAACCATAGTCATGTAGCCGACAGGTACAGGGGTGGCGGTACCCGGCAGATAGCACGGGCAGTCTGAGGCATTGACACACACTCCGTCAGCATTGCGGAAGTAGCCAGTGGGACATCCACAGTCCATTGAACACGGACCTTCGTCCAGATCCACGCACGTGTTATTGCGTGCTCTGTAAGTCATGCACGACTGCTCGCACAATAAACGGCCACAGCAGGTAGGAGTTGAGCTTACTGAAAGTGGAAGTCAGAGGATAGAATGTAATAGGAAAAAGCGTAAAATGTCTAAAACTGTTTCTAGTAAGGATGAATGAGTGCATACAACACCATTTCGAGAGAGAAGTTCGTAAAAAAAATCGATCTTACTATAGACTGAATGCTGTTCATTCATCTTGTATTTCAATCTTTCTGTAAGTCTTCAGGATGATGGAAAACTTTAAGAAACTGGGAAATGTTTTCTACCTTTCTGTCAATGCACTGATTAATCTTCAAACAATAAACATCAACGCCGACAATTTAACTGGAAGAACATATCTACAACATATACACATTTTTTAAAATTCGAAAATACTGCTAACGACGTCACATATCCTACAAATTGAAAATTATTATACTTTAAGACCAACTATATCAATACCCTTGTGATTTACTGCTACCATTAATTCTGAAAGAAAATTTAGTTTTAAAATAGAGAACAGAATGAAATTTAACAACACACCTGCGGTGGTGGTTCTTGACACGGGTGTAGTTAAGGTGAATGGCGAGGTGGTTGCAGACGTGGGGGTCAGTGATGTAATTGGTGTTCTTGAGGTCGAAGTGGTGGTGCTACACTCCGGACAGGTACGTATCTCCTCAGTGTTAAGTCCAGCACATGTGTCGTTGCATGCATTTGTGCATTCACGGGTACGTATTTGGGCACAGCCCACGCACGCTGACCACGACGACCAGGTAGTCAAACATGACGGAGGTGTGGCTGCAAAAACAGTCAACGGCATCACTAATGGACGTTCAAAAGACTAAGCGTTGAGTGAGGACACATATTTAATGTTGTTGGATGTTCATGTTCAAACAACTAAACGCTAATGGAGAAGACAGAATGAATGTTGTTGGATGTTCAAGCGCTAGCAATTTGAGAAAGTATTGTTGGAGTTTGAATTGTAATTTACGGACGCTGAGTAAAGATAGGGACGTAGTTGCGGCGCTCCATCTGTTGTATGTGACCTTACCCATTTTATGTGAAAGGAAGAAGAGTGTCTGCTATGAAACCCAACTACAACACACTGTCATTACAATATGCTTGACCACTAAACTGTTGCTTTAAGCCGATTTATATTTTGTTTTTTTGAGTATCACGAAGTTATTTCACAGTAAACATTTGTAAGCTGTGCTGTATTGTATGACGAAGTTATTTCACAGTAAACATTTGTAAGCTGTGCTGTATTGTATGACGAAGTTATTTCACAGTAAATATTTGTAAGCTGTGCTGTATTGTATGACGAAGTTATTTCACAGTAAACATTTGTAAGCTGTGCTGTATTGTATGACACGCAAAATATTAACACTACATTAAACACTACTATTTCAAACAGTCACTTTCTTACTTGTGCAAGGTACTATGCAATCCTTCGTTTCGTTGGTTGGGCAATGCAAATAATCGGGGTAACCAATGGCACTAACTGTTCGGGTTTGAGTGCCTGGAACTCCGCAAACCACGGAGCTACACTCGTTCCACTCGTTCCATGGCGGGCACGTGCAGGTTCCAACAGTGCAGGCCAGCATGTCTTTGCCCTGGCACTCGCTGTCATGAAAAGAAGACAACATGAGCATTAGCGGTAACAATGCACGTCAGCATGTCTTAAACCAGGAACTCAATGTGGAGAGATGAAAGTAGCATTACGTCATAAGATTTAGTGACTTGATAACACTGCACGCCAGTATGTGGAAAAAATACAAACAAACATTATTGTCACAAGACTCAGTGACTTAATTAATATCACTGCAAGCCAGTATGTGGAAAAAATACAAACAAACATTATTGTCACAAGACTTAGTGACTTAATATCGCTGCAAGCCAGTATGTCTTAGGTTCTCGCTGTTGTGAAATAAAAATAACATTACGTCGTCAATAATTAACAGTAGGGACATTACTATTTATATTTGCAACTTGTTAAATAAGTATGTCGATGCTCTTATAGACATTTATTGGTAGTCTGACTGTGTCCTTGTAATCTGCTCAACATTGGTCACTCCTCTAAGTCAACAAAGTCTGGTAGCGGACATGAAGCAGATGAGAGTTAAAGTTCGAGTCACGGAATTTGTGAACACACGCATACTAGAGATCCAAAAATAATGCAATGGAATTTTCCTTGTAAAATATTAGAGCACCTTAAACTGCAATACAGTATAGCGGATATTCTCCCCGTATGTATTGTAAGGAAATATCTAAGGTTTTCGCTAAAACTGCCCACGTAGCACGCGAAGACAGTCGTAATCCCTGCAATGAATCATCTGTAAATGCTGTGAGGCGTAGTGGTAAGGTAACCCTCATGTCCCCCTCCCTCCACAATTCCAAATCTCATGTAGGAGGTAACAAACTGATTTACAATATAGGGCGACGAGATAAAAGTACATCACTTACAATAAAGGTGCAATCTGACGTGATGTTCAAACATAACTCATACCATTCTTAGCAATAGCCGTTGACATTAACATTGGTGATGATGTTCAAACATAACACGTACCATTCATAGCAAGAGCCGTTGACAGTAACATTGGTGGTGATGTACGCAAACTGATCAATAGGAATGACACTTCCGTCGGCAGTGACACCAAATATATCGCCCTTAACCTTGAACCCCAGAGCACGTTCGACGTTGACAGCGCTGATGTTACAGAGGTCAGCTGAAAGCATTTACATAACAAATTTAGTTCCAGAAACATGGTCTTAGAATGTGTAATATATAATGTTTGTGTTACAGAGGTCAGCTGAAAGCATTTTTAGTTCCATAAATTTAATGTCTTAGAATGTGTAATATATAATGTTTGTGCTACACAGGTCATATGAAAACATTAACGTTACCAATTCAGTTCCAGCAAAGATATCTTGGAAAATGGAATGTATAATTTTTATTATAAATGTCATCAGAAAGCATTTATAAAGTAATGCAGTTTCATCCAGATATCTTAGAAATCGCGACTAGGAAAATGTCTTTAAAATAAACTATATTTGCTGCTTCCGTTTTTCAATCAAAACTCGGTATGAAATAGAACCGTAAAGGTCTCACTAACACATTTTATAAAGGGGGACAATTTGTGAAAGTACGGATAAGTAAACATGCACCTTGAAATAGTGATAACACTACGTGAACAAAGTACAGTGCCCATAAGAGAGAAGGATAACTGAGACTACTTTTGAGCCGAGATATAAACAAAAGCTCAAAGTCAGTGGACAAGAAACAGTGTTATTCAGTGACGTCACAATTACATGTACAAGATAAGTGATAGAGGCTATAAATAGTGGTTGTGAACAAGTGAGAGTGAAGGTGCATTAATTACGTATTCGTAAAATACGAACGCAATAATGTATTCATTACGTATCCGTAAAATACGAACGCAATAATGTATTCATTACGTATCCGTAAAATACGAACGCAATAATGTATTCATTACGTATCCGTAAACTAGAAATGCAATAATGCGTTATCTTACGTAGTTCTGTGCAGACGACGAAGCTTCCGATGGTAATAGAACCAGTGGCCTTAACCCCGTAGAATGTCACCTTTATGTCACCTTCGTCGAATGGAACGTTGCCAAACAGGCTAAAGCCGGGCAGGAGGTTTTTATTCTAAAAGAGAATGTCAATATAAATCAGTGAGCACATGAAATAACATCCATCAATGAGTATGCACTCTATCATGAAGTTACTTAGATTTTCTTAAAATTATAAGACATGAACGTGGATAATAAGAATCAAAAGGTAAAAATATTTCAATTTAAAATCACCAGACTAGGTTGGAAGGTTATCATGGTGTGTGTGGTTATTGGTCAGACAAAATAATTAATTGTACACCAAATATTTAGCTACAGACAGCAATGACACTCTGCAGTCACGAGAAACCCGTGCCTGAGCATTACTTTTGTCTCTCGTCATGAAGTTCTGTTATTGATTGGTTTGCAAATTTTGATATCTAAATCCTATCAAGATTCCGGAGGTCAAGGTTGTACGGAGGATAAGTGCACTGGCCAAGATTTTGATGGCAGTTTATACAGGTAACTTTCTAGCTGTGATGTTATGTCCCGAAATGATTTTATTGCTACTTCTACTTCCTTTGCTCTTATTACTACTTCTACTGCTTGTACTCTTATTGCTACTTCTACTTCCTGTGGTCTTATTACTACTTCTACTTCCTGTGGTCTTATTACTACTTCTACTTCCTGTGGTCTTATTACTACTTCTACTTCCTGTGGTCTTATTACTACTTCTACTTCCTGTGGTCTTATTACTACTTCTACTTCCTGTGCTCTTACTACTACTTCTACTTCCTGTGGTCTTATTACTACTTCTACTTCCTGTGGTCTTGCTACTACTTTTACTTCTTGTGGTCTTATTACTACTTCTACTTCCTGTGGTCTTGCTACTGCTACTGCTTGTGCTCTTACTGTCGTACACTCCACAGTATCTAGATTTCTGAGATCCTGAAATTTTCAGTCTTTCCACAATCTTTATTTTATTTTTCTCGCATTTGATCAGTCAGTCAGTTTAAGTGGGGGGTTATTCAGGATTACGCGAAATTCGCGCCGAAGTATGATGGAGTCAGGTGAGTAGGGTGGTGACAGAATTATGATACGTTACATCTGGTAATATTTTTTCTAAATTATTTTTTTATTTATTGATTTATTTATGTTAATTTTGTGTTATTCTTCTTTTCTTGATTCTGTTATAATAAGTGTTACTATCACCAGTATTATGATATTTATTTTTTTTCTCTTTACCTCAGCTACAACCACTACTTCCTTCACTCTAACATAATCTGTGAGACACAGTGACACATTTGGAATGAGTGGATGACAGGTTATTGAAGAATGTGCTGGAAATTTGTCGAGATAACTCCTAGTGAAGTTTAATCTTTCATTACAACCACCACCGCCACAACATGACCTCTAGACATAGCAGGACACAGACACAGGTCACATATGGGTTAGGAAGTTAGGTAGGGAGTTACATGAACTGATAGTGACATTCAGTCTTGCATGGACAGAAAGAAAAATCAGTGATGATAAATCAGGTACAGCACGTACTCCATTCACTGTGGCAGGCACTCTGGCATTCTGGTATTGCACTTTGACGGTAGCCGTAGTGAAATCGCCAGTAAGCGTAGCAGATTCCAAGGATCCATGTGTTGGCATGGCAATACTGACTGTGATGCTGTCACCGACATTTTCTGCTAGGTTAATCGCGAAGTTGTTGATGTTCAGAGGGGTTCCGGACGCCGTTTGCGCCGTCACAGAGTCATCAGCCATCAGTAAGGTCTGTTTATGTGTTATATCGTCGCATTGACCTGAAAGTAAAGGGGAGCAAATGCCAAAGTCTCTGTAGATAAATCGTTCATTTTCTAACGTGTAAACAGTACTAAACAGAAAAAAATTGAACATTTATAGATACAGTTTCTGAAAACAAAGTCAATTAAAAACAGCATATGGAAGGTTGAACGAATGGAGAGAAAGAGAAACTGCCAAAAGCATGTCTACCTTAATTACGTAGGCTGTAATATCCATTTTCAGTTCGCCACTCAAACGAGGGAGTTATTCACCACAATTTTGAGTGAGAACGAGGTATTATCCATTGTAAGTTTGAGTCAGAATGAGGAGTTATCTTTTGACCACTTTGAGTCAGAATGAGGAGTTATCTTTTGACCACTTTGAGTCAGAATGAGGAAAATTTTGCCAGAACACTATGTGTTCTTTTATATAGTTAAATTTTGCGTACGTGCTTTTTACCTTGTTTTGAAGAATAAATATGTGTTCTAATTAACTTCTGATTTTTGATTTTTTAAAGATTGCAAACATTGAAACCGAGGATCTATGCTACTGAAGACGTTCTATATCAAAGTTCTTTGTCGACATACACTAAAATTAAATACAACTAAAGACTTGATCTCCTAAGTAACAAAGAGGCACTTACGCTTATAAGGAGTAGTAGATGTTGTCACGCTTGATGTTGTTGGAATTGTCGTTGTAGTCCACAAACTTGTAGTGGTGGTTCCTTTTAAGGTAAAATATAGATACAAGTAAATATAAAGATAAGTGTATATTTAAGTATACTTCTATAAATAAATACGAGCGATGTAAGTACGTAAGTATAGAAACGTATTATTAAATAAAGATCATTAACACTATAGATGTTGAAGTAATACAATTATAAACGTATTATTAAATAAAGATCATTAACACTATAGATGTTGAAGTAATACAATTATATATGTATTATTAAATAAAGATCATTAACACTATAGACGTTGAAGTAATACAATTATATATGTATTATTAAATAAAGATCATTAACACTATAGATGTTGAAGTAATACAATTATATATGTATTATTAAATAAAGATCATTAACACTATAGATGTTGAAGTAATACAATTATATATGTATTATTAAATAAAGATCATTAACACTATAGATGTTGAAGTAATACAATTATATATGTATTATTAAATAAAGATCATTAACACTATAGATGTTGAAGTAATACAATTATATATGTATTATTAAATAAAGATCATTAACACTATAGATGTTGAAGTAATACAATTATATATGTATTAATAAAATGCAGAAATAATATGCTTTCACGTTGCTATCAGTCATTACTTTGTGTAACGTAGATGATTACAGTAACAAAAAGATAAAATCATCACCGATCACCATATCAATCGTAATCATAATGCCATTCGAAGTATTTTCCAATTCCAATGTTTTAAAACATCTAAGTCAATGCATTATAATTAAATCATCTCATAGGAATCAACAAAATAATTAAATGCGGGAATTCAAAATAAGTACATTACTGCCAATGTCTTTAAATGGAGACTGGAAGGTAAGACTGAGACACGTAAGAATCTACTGAATATCGATTTGAAATTCTGGCACTGATGTGGTTATTTAACAGCAAAGTTATTTTTAACTGCATATTTGCAGTATACAGCTATGATTCTACAGCAGGCCTCCGTATACTAAAGATGAAAAGTAAAGAAGAAGAGCGACAACATCAACAAGCACTACTACTTACAGAAAAGAGCGACAACATTAACAAGCACTACTACTTACAGAATAAGAGCGACAACATCAACAATCACAACTACTTACAGAAAAGAGCGACAACATTAACAAGCACTACTACTTACAGAAAAGAGCGACAACATTAACAAGCACTACTACTTACAGAATAAGAGCGACAACATCAACAATCACAACTACTTACAGAAAAGAGCGACAACATTAACAAGCACTACTACTTACAGAATAAGAGCGACAACATCAACAATCACAACTACTTACAGAATAAGAGCGACAACATCAACAATCACAACTACTTACAGAATAAGAGCGACAACATCAACAATCACAACTACTTACAGAATAAGAGCGACAACATCAACAATCACAACTACTTACAGAATAACAACGACAGCATCAATAAACACTACTACTTACAGAGTAAGAGCGACAGCATCAATAAACACTACTACTTACAGAATAAGAGCGACAGCATCAATAAACACTACTGCTTACAGAATAAGAGCGACAGCATCAATAAACACTACTGCTTACAGAATAAGAGCGACAGCATCAATAAACACTACTGCTTACAGAATAAGAGCGACAGCATCAATAAACACTACTACTTACAGAATAAGAGCGACAGCATCAATAAACACTACTGCTTACAGAATAAGAGCGACAGCATCAATAAACACTACTACTTACAGAATAAGAGCGACAGCATCAATAAACACTACTACTTACAGAATAAGAGCGACAGCATCAATAAACACTACTACTTACAGAATAAGAGCGACAGCATCAATAAACACTACTACTTACAGAATAAGAGCGACAGCATCAATAAACACTACTACTTACAGAATAAGAGCGACAGCAACATGAAGACGAGCGCGAAGGCAACATCAAGACATGGTGAAAACATTGGAAAAGGTCTAAATAAGAAATGAAGGCTCTTTGGAAAACTTGGACATCCAATTCCCTAGCATGACTGTCCGACATCGGATTTGATGATGGGATTATAAACATTCAATTGACAAATCACATGACCACTGAAGTAAATTGAATGATAAGATAATAGGCGTAGTGAATTACTTAACCTTGAAGACCAGAGGCCTACGTGAACTTGGGGCAGTTATATAACGTGGATTAAAGTGTAGTTATTAAGTATACAGTGGTGAGCAAGAACAAACAGCAATGACCAGAGGCCTACATGTCCACGGGACAGTTATGTAACGTGGATTAAAGTGTAGTTATTAAGTATACAGTGGTGAGCAAGAACAAACAGCAATGACCAGAGGCCTACATGTCCACGGGACAGTTATGTAACGTGGATTAAATGGATTAAACTGTAGTTATAAGTGTACACTTCGTGAGCAAGAACAAAGAGCAAAATGGGAAGAATGGTGATAGTGTGGAAAGAGTAAGCCGGTTTGCAGACTAAACTTTCATTACTCTATGGTGAAAAGTTAAACTTGCTGTGACTCGCCATAGATTTATTGTTTAATTCACAACGAATGTCTGTCTGCATCATGAGATAACATTGTGTACTAGGGACGTTTGTCATACCTGATAGTAATAGAGAACGCTATACTAAAAATAAGAAGAAATAGCATAATGTAATGAAATAAACGATAAGATACACTCCTAAATTTTATTTTTTATTTAATAAGCTTTTTCAGAATGACATGAATGATTCTGCATTGATATGTCTCACAAAATAATACAATCAACTTTAGGGCAAAACGCAACATTAATTTTATAATGATATATTGAACATCCTACTTTTGCCGCAGACGATGACGTTGATGACTTGGATATATGGCGTCACAGCTGCGTCGGTAGGAACGACACGAATCCTCAGCTTGGAGTCTGGTACGTACTCTTGGATGAGAACTGTCTCTGGCACACTAGGTTCTGGGTTGGTAAGTTCTTTCTGTAAGAGGACCGTTTCAAGCACAATTAAAACTGACTTTAAAACTCACATTATCTGTTAGACTACTCAGCTTCTCTAACACCATTAAGCAGGAAGATACAACTTGGGCCTAAAAGTTGAGGAAAACTGTTTTTACCGATTATGTTTCCTGGAAATGATGCTAGTATGAAACTCTGTAGAAAAGAATGTTTCTATTATCAAAGTAAAATTTAAAAATATAAAATCCAGTTACCAACCAAAAGCACTAACAACAGAAAGATCAGGAAAAGATTTACGAATGCTACAAAACGTACCTGTAGTTTTTCCTTATTGTCAAGTGTTACGAGAACGACTTTAGCCTTGGCAACTTCATCATCGGTAGCAAACGTGACTGAATAAAAGGTACCGTTGGTAATATCTTCTGGAATGACATACGTAACATGGAAAGCATCAGTAGCTTTGCCATAGAATATGTTTCCGTCTGTCTTTCCCAGATTCGAGTTTTTAAAGGTGTCTGCCGGATTGAGGGAGATCATCTCGCCATCACATGGTGTGATTGCTGAAACAATGGAACGAATGCTTTCATTTGTCATGTCTTTGTCAAGGTGAAATCGCATTTGTGATAGATTGTAAAAGCCATATACAGTGAATGAGGCGAATAGTAGACTATACACTTTATTTATATATATGTGAATAACATAGGGCTTTCTTGTGTAAATCGGAAAGGTTATTAGGTATTACCAATTTGAAAACGCTGTCCGAAATGAGACATTATTTCCATAACGATAGCTTATGCAAAGGTAAAGATATATCTTTAATTTCAGGATGTGTTGCAAATCGACTGAGATGAAAATGTATTTTACCTCATTACGATTTTGTATATCTGTATTGTAACTGATTTCGACTGACAGATGTGAGTATTAGGTGTAGAACAAGCTGCAAATAAGTGACACATATTTGTTATGTCTATCGGTTTGTCTCTGTTGTATTATTAATTATTGAAAGGAAAGATACACGCTATGCAAATGTTTTGATGAATATGTTTAACAAGCAATACGACATAATAAAGTGTCATCGGCTGCAACTGGTGCATTTGAAGAGTAGTAGTTTTCTGTTAACTAAAATCGGAAACACTTGTAACATTAGACATAGCAACTAAAAGTTATCGGAAACACTTGTAACATTAGACATAGCAAGTAAAGGTTATCGGAAACACTTGTAACATTAGACATAGCAACTAAAAGTTAACAGAATTAATCATTACTATATACACATCTTTGAAGGGATACAATTCTGAAATGAGCGATACTCACTCGATGGCGTTGTTGGTGGCACAGTTGTAGTAGAGGATAGAGTGACAGATGGTGATGTAGATGACGAAATTGAAACTGAAGGTGTGTGCGTCATGGTCACGGGTGTGACAGTTGGTGGTGTAGAGGTGACAGTTGGTGGTGTAGAGGTGATAGTTGGTGGTGAAGAGGTGATAGTTGGTGGTGTAGAGGTGGCAGTAGATGTAGTGGTTGACACTGAAGAAATACATTGCGCGTTTAGAAATTTTGTGAATAATTAATTGCACTTATAAAATTAATACGAGTCAATAATAATAATAATAATAATAATAATAACAATGGCTAGCATTATTGTTAGAGTCCTCACTCGACAATAAATAGAATCATCTAGGCGGACTTATGTTTGAGTAGCAATGGAATTTACGACGTTTCCAGTTTGTGAAGAATGTTAAAGAGATCAGTGGTGAATAATTTTCGGAAGACACAATGAATGTAAATATCATAATTAATGAAGGATAGGATTTATAATCAGGATCACTGGAGAGAAAGGGTAATGGTAACTTAAGTCTGGTATACAAGGACATGGTGGATATATATCGAAAACAAAATAAGATGCGTGATTAAAAACAAAATACTATAGAGAAAAGCTGTTAGAGACTCGTCTGTGAATGAACCATAATCCGATAGGTTCAATGTTGAAGAGTTTAGCATTACACTAAAAAAATTAAAATATCCAATATAAACGGGCGGTGTGTTATGGCAGTAAAGTACTTCCATTGCTGCAAACTAAGCGTTTTAGAAATTTATTGTTATTAAACTTTACCGAAAGTCGTGGTGGTGGTTGGTGGTTCGGTACGTGTCGTAAGGTCGTGGTCAGGAGTTATTGAAGTTGTTAGGGAGGATACTGTTGGAAAACACAACAGAAGCAAATTTAGAAAACAAGAACCTTTACTACACATCTATTATTTATTCCCAATTAGATGATAATGAAAAGTGACCAAATAATAATCCGATTTAGCATGGTCATAATGGATCTGAAAGTAAATGACAATGCCAACATTTTATAATAATCTACTAATTGTGCAACAGAATGGTGAACTATATGCAAATGTTTTGTTGAATATGTTTAACAAGCAAAAGTAGGATATCGGGTGCATCTGGTGCATCTGAAGAGCGGTGCACTATTGTTAGCGTAAATTGGAAATATATAAAAAGGAGAAAGATCAAGTGAAAATCATCAGAATTAATCTTAATATATGCACCATTGAATGGATACAATTCTGAAATGAACTATACTCTCTTGATGGCATTAGAGTGACAGTTAGTGATGTAGATGATGAAATTGAAACTGTAGACGGAGGTGTGTACGTTACGGTTCCAGTTGTACCTGTTGTTGGTTTTGAGGTGGAAGTCGATACAGTAGATGAAACTGAAGAAAATACGATGCGTGATTAAAGAAACACTAATATATAGAAAAACTGGTTAGGGGCACGTGTGTGCTCTAACAAAATCCGAAAAGTTTCGATATTGAATGGTTTAGTATTCCTCTAAGAAAATACAAATATCAAATATAAACAGGCCATGCTTTATTCCAATAACGTATTGCTATTGTAGCGAAATACAAGCATTTGAAATTTAGTGTTACAAACATTCACCTAACGTCGTGTTTGTTGGTGGTTCTGTACGTTTCGTAACGTTCTGGTCGGGTGTTAATGACGTGTTCAGGGAGGGTGTTGTTGCAAAGCACAGTAGAATCAAATTCAGGAAAAGAACACTTTCTATATTTAATACGTATTCACTCTTAGATGTTAAGGAATATTTTACTTAAAATTATAATCCACTTTAACACGGTGACAATGAAACCTTGAAATAAAATGATATAGCCAACAATATTAAATAATTAATCGCCTCAATTTGCAACACAATATTGAACTTTAATTGATTTCCAATTTAGTCTCTATATCGTGAACAGTTTTCCAAATGTATTCTGCGTCTTGTTTACAATCGGATAAACACATGCGAGGGAATTAAATGAAATTACAGGATCATTAAAGGATATATAAATGAATTAAAAAGACTCTCACTTGACGCTGTCACAGTTGGTGGTGTTGATGAAGGAACAGTTGAAATCGTTGTGGTTGTCGTTGGTCCTGTGTTGGACAATAACACAGTGTACATTTATCAGAAATATTTATCATCCTAATATTTCAAATGAAATGTTTGGTTTGTTACACTTCTTTACTAAATGTTTAAAGTTGTTGTAAGCGAATACATTTCTATACAGATAAATTACAAACTCGTAAATTACCTGAATAATTAATTGCATTATTTATGACTACTAAGGGTTTGAATTTTACAGATAACGAATCACGAAAGTGTGATTGTTTCTCACACAAACTCGCTCGCTCGCTCGTTTTACATTGTCTACACTGTACGGATTTAGGACGACGCAGCGTTACTTTTGAGACCAGAGAAATTATATTGTGTAAGTAATTATGGTGTTGCAAATGTGAGAGTCCTAAATTTGATTTTAAAAATTCGCATGTAGTAATGTTTCCAATCCTACTTTTGCCGCAGACGATGACGCTGATGACTTGGATATATGGCGTCACTGCTGTGTCGGTAGGAACGACACGAATCCTCAGCTTGGAGTCTGGTATGTACTCTTGGATGATAACTGTTTCTGGCACACTAGGCTTTGGATTTGTAAGTTCTTTCTGTAAGCACACATTTCAAACAGAATTTATAATCAGGACTTTAAAAGTGATTTTGTCGTTTCGACTGTTCACCGTCAACACTACCGTAAAGTGGATAGATGTAATGTGTGATTCTTCATTTTGTGAGGTATCTTGTTCTTATCGTATCACACTCACTGGTAGGTAATCATGTAAGTAGAGGAACGATGTCATTGTTATTATTAAATGAAGATGTTTAAAGCACTGACTATACATAAATGCATCGAAAAGAGAAAGAGTTAGGCTTTTAACTAAACGCACCTGCAGTTTTTCCGTATTTTGGAGAGATACGAGAACGACTTTAGCCTTGGCGACTTCATCATCGGTAGCAAATGTGACTGAATAAAACATACCGTCCTTAATATCTTCTGGAATGACATACGTAACATGGAAAGCATCAGTAGCTTTGCCATAGAATATGTTTCCGTCTGTCTTTCCCAGATTCGAGTTTTTGAAGGTGTCTGCCGGATTGAGGGAGAACATCTCGCCATCACATGGTGTGATTGCTGCAACAATGGAACGAATGCTTTCATTTGTCATGTCTTTGTCAAGAAATGAAATCGCATTTGTGAATAGATTGTAAAAGCCATATACAGTGAATGAGGCGAATAGTAGACTATAAACTTTATTTATTTTATGTGTGAATAACATAGGGCTTTCTTGTGTAAATAGGAAAGGTTATTATGTATTACCAATTTGAAAACGCTGTCCGAAATGAGACGTTATTTCCAAAACGATAGCTTATGCAAAGTTTAAGATATATCTTAATTTCAGGATGTGCTGCAACTCGACTAGGATGAAAATGTATTTTACCTCATTACGATTTTGTATATCTGTATTGTAACTGATTTCGAATGACAGATGTGAGTATTATGTGTAGAACAAGTTGCAAATAAGTGACACATATTTGTTATGTCTATCGGTTTGTCTCTGTTGTATTATTAATTATTGAAAGGAAAGATACACGCTATGCAAATGTTTTGATGAATATGTTTAACAAGCAATTCGACATAATAAGGTGTCATCGGCTACAACTGGTGCATTTGAAGAGTAGTAGTTTTCTGTTAACTAAAATCGGAAACACTTGTAACATTAGACATAGCAACTAAAAGTTATCGGAAACACTTGTAACATTAGACATAGCAACTGAAAGTTATCAGAATTAATCATTACTATACACACATCTTTGAAGGGATACAATTCTGAAATGAGCGATACTCACTCGATGGCGTTGTTGGTGGCACAGTTGTAGTAGAGGATAGAGTGACAGATGGTGATGTAGATGACGAAATTGAAACTGAAGGTGTGTGCGTCATGGTCACGGGTGTGACAGTTGGTGGTGTAGAGGTGACAGTTGGTGGTGTAGCGGTGGCAGTAGATGTAGTGGTTGACACTGAAGAAATACATTGCTCGTTTAGAAATTTTGTGATAATTAATTGCACTTATAAATTTAATACGAGTTAATAATAATAATAATAATAATAATAATAATAATAATAATAATAATAACAATGGCTAGCATTATTGTTGGAGTCCTCACCCGACAATAAATAGAATCATCTAGGCGGACTTATGTTTGAGTAGCAATGGAATTTACGACGTTTCCAGGTTGTGAAGAATGTTAAAGAGATCAGTGGTGAATAATTTTCGGAAGACACAATGAATATAAATATCATAATTAATGAAGGATAGGATTTATAGACAGGATCACTGGAGAGAAAGGGTATTGGTAACTTAAGTCTGGTATACAAGGACATGGTGGATATATATCGAAAACAAAATAAGATGCGTGATTAAAAACAAAATACTATAGAGAAAAGAGGTAGTTAGAGACTCGTCTGTGAATGAACCATAATTCGATAGGTTCAATGTTGAAGAGTTTAGCATTCCACTAAGAAAATTAAAATATCCAATATAAACGGGCGGTGTGTTATGGCAGTAAAGTACTTCCATTGTTGCAAACTAAGTGTTTGAGAAATTTATTGTTATTAAACTTTACCTAAAGTCGTGGTGGTGGTTGGTGGTTCGGTACGTGTCGTAAGGTCGTGGTCAGGAGTTATTGAAGTGGTTAGGGAGGATACTGTTGGAAAACACAACAGAAGCAAAGTTAGAAAACAAGAACATTTACTACATATCTATTATTTATTCCCAATTAGATTATAATGAAAAGTGACCAAATAATAATCCGATTTAGCATGGTCATAATGGATCTGAAAGTAAATGGCAATGCCAACATTTTATAATAATCTACTAATTGTGCAACAGAATGGTGAACTATATGCAAATGTTTTGTTGAATATGTTTAACAAGCAAAAGCAGGATATCGGCTGCACCTGGTGCATATGAAGAGCGGTGCACTATTGTTAGCGTAAATTGGAATTATATAAAAAGCAGAAGTATCAAGTGAAAATCATCAGAATTAATCTTAATATATGCACCATTGAATGGATACAATTCTGAAATGAACTATACTCTCTTGATGGCATTAGAGTGACAGTTAGTGATGTAGATAATGAAATTGAAACTGTAGACGGAGGTGTGTACGTTACGGTTCCAGTTGTACCTGTTGTTGGTTTTGAGGTGGAAGAGGATGTAGTAGTTGAAACAGTAGCTGACGGTGTGTACGTCACTGTTGCAGTTGTGCCTGTTGGTGGTGTCGAGGTGGAAGTCGATACAGTAGATGAAACTGAA
Organism: Sinotaia quadrata; assembly: GCA_028829895.1. NCBI lineage: Eukaryota > Metazoa > Mollusca > Gastropoda > Architaenioglossa > Viviparidae > Sinotaia > Sinotaia quadrata. Next base: position 94,476,994 of record CM054183.1, on the reverse strand, counting down.
GAAAATACGATGCGTGATTAAAGAAACACTAATATACAGAAAAAAATGGTTAGGGACACGTGTGTTCGCTAACAAAATCCGAAAAGTTTCGATATTGAATGGTTTAGTATTCCATTAAGAAAATACAAATATCAAATATAAACAGGCCATGCTTTATTCCAATAACGTATTGCTATTGTAGCGAAATACAAGCATTTGAAATTTAGTGTTACAAACTTTCACCTAACGTCGTGTTTGTTGGTGGTTCTGTACGTTTCGTAACGTTCTGGTCGGATGTTAATGACGTGTTAAGGGAGGGTGTTGTTGCAAAGCACAGTAGAATCAAATTCAGGAAAAGAAGAACACTTTCTATATTTAATACGTATTCACTCTTAGATGTTAAGGAATATTTTACTTAAAATTGTAATCCACTTTAACACGGTGACAAAGAAACCTTGAAATAAAATGATATAGCCAACAATATTAAATAATCGCCTCAATTTGCAACACAATATTGAACTTTAATTGATTTCAAATTTAGTCTCTACATCGTGAACAGTTTTCCAAATGTATTCTGCGTCTTGTTTACAATCGGATAAACACATGCGAGGGAATTAAATGAAATTACAAGATCATTAAAGTATATATAAATGAATTAAAAAGACTCTCACCTGACTCTGTCACAGTTGTTGGTGTTGAAATCGTTGTGGTTGTCGTTGGTCCTGTGTTGGACAATAACACAGTGTACATTTACCAGAAATATTTATCATCCTAATATTTCAAATGAAATGTTTGGTTTGTTACACTTCTTCACTAAATGTTTAAAGTTGTTGTAAGCGAATACATTTCTATACAGATAAATTACAAACTCGTAAATTACCTGAATAATTAATTGCATTATTTATGACTACTAAGGGTTTGAATTTTACAGATAACGAATCACGAAAGTGTGATTGTGTTTCCCACACAAACTCGCTTTAAGGAAAGTGAAAACAATCGCTCGCTCGTTTTACATTGTCTACACTGTACGGATTTAGGACGACGCAGCGTTACTTGTGAGACCAGAGAAATTATATTGTGTAAGTAATTATGGTGTTACAAATGTGAGAGTCCTAAATTTAATTTAAAAAATTCATATGTAGTAATGTTTCGAATCCTACTTTTGCCGCAGACGATGACGCTGATGACTTGGATATATGGCGTCACTGCTGTGTCGGTAGGAACGACACGAATCCTCAGCTTGGAGTCTGGTATGTACTCTTGGATGATAACTGTCTCTGGCACACTAGGCTTTGGATTTGTAAGTTCTTTCTGTAAGCAAACATTTCAAACACAATTTATAATCAGGACTTTAAAAGTGATTTTGTCGTTTCGACTGTTCACCGTCAACACTACCCTTAAGTGGATAGATGTAATGTGTGATTCTTCATTTTGTGAGGTATCTTGTTCTTATCGTATCACTCTCACTGGTAGGTAATCATGTAAGTAGAGGAACGATGGCATTGTTATTATTAAATGAAGATGTTTAAAGCACTGACCATACACAAATGCATCGAAAAGAGAAAGAGGTAGGCTTTTAACTAAACGCACCTGCAGTTTTTCAGTATCTTGGAGAGATACGAGAACGACTTTAGCCTTGGCGACTTCATCATCGGTAGCAAATGTGACTGAATAAAACATACCGTCCTTAATATCTTCTGGAATGACATACGTAACATGGAAAGCATCAGTAGCTTTGCCATAGAATATGTTTCCGTCTGTCTTTCCCAGATTCGAGTTTTTGAAGGTGTCTGCCGGATTGAGGGAGAACATCTCGCCATCACATGGTGTGATTGCTGAAACAATGGAACGAATGCTTTCATTTGTCATGTCTTTGTCAAGAAATGAAATCGCATTTGCGAATAGATTGTATTAGCCATATACAGTGAATGAGGCGAATAGAAGACTATAAACTTTATTTATATATGTGTGAATAACATAGGGCTTTCTTGTGTAAATCGGAAAGATTAGGTATTACCAATTTGAAAACGCTGTCCGAAATGAGACATTATTTCCAAAACGATAGCTTATGCAAAGGTAAAGATATATTTTTAATTTCAGGATGTGCTGCAAATCGAGTAGGATGAAAATGAATTTTACCTCATTACGATTTTGTATATCTGTATTGTAACTGATTTCGACTGACAGATGTGAGTATTAGGTGTAGAACAAGCTGCAAATAAGTGACACATATTTGTTATGTCTATCGGTTTGTCTCTGTTGTATTATTAATGATTGAAAGGAAAGATACACGCTATGCTAATGTTTTGATGAATATGTTTAACAAGCAATTCGACATAATAAGGTGTCATCGGCAGCAACAGGTGCATTTGAAGAGTAGTAGTTTTCTGTTAACTAAAATCGGAAACACTTGTAACATTAGACATAGCAACTAAAGGTTATCGGAAACACTTGTAAAATTAGACATAACAACTGAAAGTTATCAGAATTAATCATTACTATACACACATCTTTGAAGGGATACAATTCTGAAATGAGCGATACTCACTCGATGGCGTTGTTGGTGGCACAGTTGTAGTAGAGGATAGAGTGACAGATGGTGATGTAGATGACGAAATTGAAACTGAAGGTGTGTGCGTCATGGTCACGGGTGTGACAGTTGGTGATGTAGAGGTGACAGTTGGTGGTGTAGAGGTGATAGTTGGTGGTGTAGAGGTTGCAGTAGATATAGTGGTTGACACTGAAGTAATAAATTGCGCGTTTAGAAATTTTGGGAATAATTAATTGCACTTATAAAATTAATACGAGTCAATAATAATAATAATAATAATAATAATAACAATGACTAGCATTATTGTTAGAGTCCTCACTCGACAACACATAGAATCATCTAGGCGGACTTATGTTTGAGTAGCAATGGAATTTACGACGTTTCCAGGTTGTGAAGAATGTTAAAGAGATCAGTGGTGAATAATTTTCGGAAGACACAATGAATGTAAATATCATAATTAATGAAGGATAGGATTTATAGACAGGATCACTGGACAGAAAGGGTAATGGTAACTTAAGTCTGGTATACAAGGACATGGTGGATATATATCGAAAACAAAATAAGATGCGTGATTAAAAACAAAATACTATAGAGAAAAGCTGTTGTTAGAGACTCGTCGGTGAATGATCCATAATCCGATAGGTTCAATGTTGAAGAGTTTAGCATTCCACTAAGAAAATTAAAATATCCAATATAAACGGGCCATGTGTTATGGCAGTAAAGTACTTCCATTGTTGCAAACTAAGCGTTTGAGAAATTTATTGTTATTAAACTTTACCTAAAGTCGTGGTGGTGGTTGGTGGTTCGGTACGTGTCGTAAGGTCGTGGTCAGGAGTTATTGAAGTGGTTAGGGAGGATACTGTTGGAAAACACAACAGAAACAAATTTAGAAAACAAGAACATTTACTACATATCTATTATTTATTCCCAATTAGATGATAATGAAAAGTGACCAAATAATAATCCGATTTAGCATGGTCATAATGGATCTGAAAGTAAATGACAATGCCAACATTTTATAATAATCTACTAGTTGTGCAACAGAATAGTGAACAATATGCAAATGTTTTGTTGAATATGTTAAACAAGCAAAAGTAGGATATCGGCTGCACCTGGTGCATATGAAGAGCGGTGCACTATTGTTAGCGTAAATTGGAATTATATAAAAAGCAGAAATATCAAGTGAAAATCATCAGAATTAATCTTAATATATGCACCATTGAATGGATACAATTCTGAAATGAACTATACTCTCTTGATGGCATTAGAGTGACAGTTAGTGATGTAGATGATGAAATTGAAACTGTAGACGGAGGTGTGTACGTTACGGTTCCAGTTTTACCTGTTGTTGGTTTTGAGGTGGAAGAGGATGTAGTAGTCGAAACAGAAACTGACGGTGTGTACGTCACTGTTGCAGTTGTGCCTGTTGGTGGTGTTGAGGTGGAAGTCGATACAGTAGATGAAACTGAAGAAAATACGATACGTGATTAAAGAAACACTAATATACAGAAAAACTGGTTAGGGACACGTGTGTGCGCTAACAAAATCCGAAAAGTTTCGATATTGAATGGTTTACTATTCCACTAAGAAAATACAAATATCAAATATAAACTGGCCATGCTTTATTCCAATAACGTATTGCTATTGTAGCGAAATACAAGCATTTGAAATTTAGTGTTACAAACTTTCACCTAACGTCGTGTTTGTTGGTGATTCTGTACGTTTCGTAACATTCTGGTCGGGTGTTAATGACGTGTTAAGGGAGGGTGTTGTTGCAAAGCACAGTAGAATCAAATTCAGGAAAAGAAGAACACTTTCTATAATTAATACGTATTCACTTTTAGATGTTAAGGAATATTTTTCTTAAAATTATCATCCACTTTAACACGGTGACAATGAAACCTTGAAATAAAATGATATAGCCAATAATATTAAATAATCGCCTCAATTTGCAACACAATATTGAACTTTAATTGATTTCAAATTTAGTCTCTACATCGTGAACAGTTTTCCAAATGTATTCTGCGTCTTGTTTAGAATCGGATAAACACATGCGAGTGAATTAAATGAAATTACAGGATCATTAAAGGATATATAAATGAATTAAAAAGACTCTCACTTGGCTCTGTCACAGTAGGTGATGTTGATGAAGGAACAGTTGAAATCGTTGTGGTTGTCGTTGGTCCTGTGTTGGACAATAACACAGTGTACATTTACCAGAAATATTTATCATCCTAATATTTCAAATGAAATGTTTGGTTTGTTACACTTCTTTACTAAATATTTAAAGTTGTTGTAAGCGAATACATTTCTATACAGATAAATTACAAACTCGTAAATTACCTGAATAATTAATTGCATTATTTATGACTACTAAGGGTTTGAATTTTACAGATAACAAATCACGAAAGTGTGATTGTGTTTCCCACACAAACTCGCTTTAAGGAAAGTGAAAACAATCGCTCGCTCGTTTTACATTGTCTACACTGTACGGATTTAGGACGACGCAGCGTTACTTGTGAGACCAGAGAAATTATATTGTGTAAGTAATTATGGTGTTACAAATGTGAGAGTCCTAAATTTAATTAAAAAAATTCATATGTAGTAATGTTTCTAATCCTACTTTTGCCGCAGACGATGACGCTGATGACTTGGATATATGGCGTCACTGCTGTGTCGGTAGGAACGACACGAATCCTCAGCTTGGAGTCTGGTATGTACTCTTGGATGATAACTGTCTCTGGCACACTAGGCTTTGGATTTGTAAGTTCTTTCTGTAAGCACACATTTCAAACACAATTTATAATCAGGACTTTAAAAGTGATTTTGTCGTTTCGACTGTTCACCGTTAAGTGGACAGATGTAATGTGTGATTCTTCACTTTGTGAGGTATCTTGTTCTTATCGTATCACTCTCACTGGTAGGTAATCATGTAAGTAGAGGAACGATGTCATTTGTTATTATTAAATGAAGATGTTTAAAGCACTGACTACACATAAATGCATCGAAAAGAGAAAGATAAGATAAAGAGTTAGGCTTTTAACTAAACGCACCTGCAGTTTTTCCGTATCTTGGAGAGATACGAGAACGACTTTAGCCTTGGCGACTTCATCATCGGTAGCAAATGTGACTGAATAAAACATACCGTCCTTAATATCTTCTGGAATGACATACGTAACATGGAAAGCATCAGTAGCTTTGCCGTAGAATATGTTTCCGTCTGTCTTTCCCAGATTCGAGTTTTTGAAGGTGTCTGCCGGATTGAGGGAGAACATCTCGCCATCACATGGTGTGATTGCTGCAACAATGGAACGAATGCTTTCATTTGTCATGTCTTTGACAAGGTGAAATCGCATTTGTGATAGATTGTAAAAGCCATATACAGTGAATGAGGCGAATAGTAGACTATAAGCTTTATTTATGTACGTGTGAATAACATAGGGCTTTCTTGTGTAAATCGGAAAGGTTATTAGGTATTACCAAGTTGAAAACGCTGTCCGAAATGAGACATTATTTCCAAAACGATAGCTTTTGCAAAAGTAAAAATATGTCTTTAATTTCAGGATGTGCTGCAACTCGACTAGTATGAAAATGTATTTTACCTCATTACGATTTTGTATATCTGTATTGTAACTTATTTCGACTGCCACATGTGAGTATTATGTGTAGAACAAGTTGCAAATAAGTGACACATATTTGTTATGTCTATCGGTTTGTCTCTGTTGTGCTATTAATTATTGAAAGGAAAGATACACGCTATGCAAATGTTTTGTTGAATATGTTTAACAAGCAATTCGACATAATAAGGTGTCATCGGCTGCAACTGGTGCATTTGAAGAGTAGTAGTTTTCTGTTAACTAACATCGGAAACACTTGTAAAATTAGACATAACAACTGAAAGTTATCAGAATTAATAATTACTATACACACATCTTTGAAGGGATACAATTCTGAAATGAGCGATACTCACTCGATGGCGTTGTTGGTGGCACAGTTGTAGTAGAGGATAGAGTGACAGATGGTGATGTAGATGACGAAATTGAAACTGAAGGTGTGTGCGTCATGGTCACGGGTGTGCCAGTTGGTGGTGTAGAGGTGACAATTGGTGGTGTAGAGGTGATAGTTGGTGGTGTAGAGGTGGCAGTTGGTGGTGTAGAAGTGGCAATAGATGTAGTGGTTGACACTGAAGAAATACATTGCGCTTTTAGAAATTTCGAGACAATTAATTGCACTTATAAATTTAATACGAGTTAATAATAATAACAATGACTAGCATTATTGTTAGAGTCCCCACTCGACAATAAATAGAATCATCTAGGCGGTCTTATGTTTGGAGTAGCAATCAATTTTACGACGTTTCCATGTTGTGAAAAATGTGAAAGAGATCAATGGTGAATAATTTTCGGAAGACACAATGAATGTAAATATCATAATTAATAAGGATAGGATTTATAGACAGGATCACTGGAGAGAAAGGGTAATGGTCACTTAAGTCTGGTATACAAGGACATGGTGGATATATATCGAAATCAAAATAGGATGCGTGATTAAAAACAAAATACTGTAGAGAAAATCTGTTGTTAGAGACTCGTCTGTGAATGAACCATAATCCGATAGGTTCAATGTTGAAGTGTTTAGCATTCCACTAAGAAAATAAAAATATCCAATATAAATGGGCGGTGTGTTATGGCAGTAAAGTACTTCCATTGTTGCAAACAAAGCGTTTGAAAAATTTATTGTTATTAAACTTTACCTAAAGTCGTGGTGGTGGTTGGTGGTTCGGTACGTGTCGTAATGATGTGGTCAGGAGTTATTGAAGTGGTTAGGGAGGATACTGTTGGAAAACACAACAGAAGCAAATTTAGAAAACAAGAACATTTACTACATATCTATTATTTATTCCCAATTAGATGATAATGAAAAGTGACCAAATAATAATCCGATTTAGCATGGTCATAATGGATCTGAAAGTAAATGACAATGCCAACATTTTATAATAATCTACTAATTGTGCAACAGAATGGTGAACTATATGCAAATGTTTTGTTGAATATGTTTAACAAGCAAATGTAGGATATCGGCTGCACCTAGTGCATTTGATGTTAGCGTAAATTGGAAATATATAAAAAGCAGAAATATCAAGTGAAAATCATCAGAATTAATCTTAATATATGCACCATTGAATGGATACAATTCTGAAATGAACTATACTCTCTTGATGGCATTAGAGTGACAGTTGGTGATGTAGATGATGAAATTGAAACTGTACACGGAGGTGTGTACGTTACGGTTACAGTTTTACCTGTTGTTGGTTTTGAGGTGGAAGAGGATGTAGTAGTTGAAACAGAAACTGACGGTGTGTACGTCACTGTTGCAGTTGTGCCTGTTGGTGGTGTTGAGGTGGAAGTCGATACAGTAGATGAAACTGAAGAAAATACGATGCGTGATTAAAGAAACACTAATATACAGAAAAACTGGTTAGGGACACGTGTGTGCGTTAACAAAATCCGAAAAGTTTCGATATTGAATGGTTTAGTATTCCACTAAGAAAATACATATATCAAATATAAACAGGCCATACTTTATTCCAATAACGTATTGCTATTGTAGCGAAATACAAGCATTTGAAATTTAGTGTTACAAACTTTCACCTAACGTCGTGTTTGTTGGTGGTTCTGTACGTTTCGTAACGTTCTGGTCGGGTGTTAATGACGTGTTAAGGGAGGGTGTTGTTGCAAAGCACAGTAGAATCAAATTCAGGAAAAGAAGAACACTTTCTATATTTAATACGTATTCACGTTTAGATGTTAAAGAATATTTTACTTAAAATTATCATCCACTTTAACACGGTGACAATGAAACCTTGAAATAAAATGATATAGCCAATAATATTAAATAATCGCCTCAATATGCAACACAATATTGAACTTTAATTGATTTCAAATATAGTCTCTACATCGTGAACAGTTTTCCAAATGTATTCTGCGTCTTGTTTAGAATCGGATAAACACATGCGAGTGAATTAAATGAAATTACAGGATCATTAAAGGATATATAAATGAATTAAAAACACTCTCACCTGACTCTGTCACAGTTGGTGGTGTTGAAATCGTTGTGGTTGTCGTTGGTCCTGTGTTGGACATTAACACAGTGTACATTTACCAGAAATATTTATCATCCTAATATTTCAAATGAAATGTTTGGTTTGTTACACTTCTTTACTAAATATTTAAAGTTGTTGTAAGCGAATACATTTCTATACAGATAAATTACAAACTCGTAAATTACCTGAATAATTAATAATTAATTGCATTATTTATGACTACTAAGGGTTTGAATTTTACAGATAACAAATCACGAAAGTGTGATTGTGTTTCCCACACAAACTCGCTTTAAGGAAAGTGAAAACAATCGCTCGCTCGTTTTACATTGTCTACACTGTACGGATTTAGGACGACGCAGCGTTACTTGTGAGACCAGAGAAATTATATTGTGTAAGTAATTATGGTGTTACAAATGTGAGAGTCCTAAATTTAATTAAAAAAATTCATATGTAGTAATGTTTCTAATCCTACTTTTGCCGCAGACGATGACGCTGATGACTTGGATATATGGCGTCACTGCTGTGTCGGTAGGAACGACACGAATCCTCAGCTTGGAGTCTGGTATGTACTCTTGGATGATAACTGTCTCTGGCACACTAGGCTTTGGATTTGTAAGTTCTTTCTGTAAGCACACATTTCAAACACAATTTATAATCAGGACTTTAAAAGTGATTTTGTCGTTTCGACTGTTCACCGTTAAGTGGACAGATGTAATGTGTGATTCTTCATTTTGTGAGGTATCTTGTTCTTATCGTATCACTCTCACTGGTAGGTAATCATGTAAGTAGAGGAACGATGTCATTTGTTATTATTAAATGAAGATGTTTAAAGCACTGACTAGACATAAATGCATCGAAAAGAGGAAGATAAGATAAAGAGTTAGGCTTTTAACTAAACGCACCTGCAGTTTTTCCGTATCTTGGAGAGATACGAGAACGACTTTAGCCTTGGCGACTTCATCATCGGTAGCAAATGTGACTGAATAAAACATACCGTCCTTAATATCTTCTGGAATGACATACGTAACATGGAAAGCATCAGTAGCTTTGCCATAGAATATGTTTCCGTCTGTCTTTCCCAGATTCGAGTTTTTGAAGGTGTCTGCCGGATTGAGGGAGAACATCTCGCCATCACATGGTGTGATTGCTGCAACAATGGAACGAATGCTTTCATTTGTCATGTCTTTGTCAAGGTGAAATCGCATTTGTGAATAGATTGTAAAAGCCATATACAGTGAATGAGGCGAATAGTAGACTATACACTTTATTTATGTATGTGTGAATAACATAGGGCTTTCTTGTGTAAATCGGAAAGGTTATTAGGTATTACCAATTTGAAAACGCTGTCCGAAATGAGACATTATTTCCAAAACGATAGCTTATGCAAAAGTAAAAATATGTCTTTAATTTCAGGATGTGCTGCAACTCGACTAGGATGAAAATGTATTTTACCTCATTACGATTTTGTATATCTGTATTGTAACTTATTTCGACTGCCACATGTGAGTATTATGTGTAGAACAAGTTGCAAATAAGTGACTCATATTTGTTATGCCTATCGGTTTGTCTCTGTTGTGCTATTAATTATTGAAAGGAAAGATACACGCTATGCAAATGTTTTGTTGAATATGTTTAACAAGCAATACGACATAATAAGGTGTCATCGGCTGCAACTGGTGCATTTGAAGAGTAGTAGTTTTCTGTTTACTAACTCGGAAACACTTGTAAAATTAGACATAACAACTTGAAAGTTATCAGAATTAATCATTACTATACACACATCTTTGAAGGGATACAATTCTGAAATGAGCGATACTCACTCGATGGCGTTGTTGGTGGCACAGTTGTAGTAGAGGATAGAGTGACAGATGGTGATGTAGATGACGAAATTGAAACTGAAGGTGTGTGCGTCATGGTCACGGGTGTGCCAGTTGGTGGTGTAGAGGTGACAATTGGTGGTGTAGAGGTGATAGTTGGTGGTGTAGAGGTGGCAGTTGGTGGTGTAGAGGTGGTAATAGATGTAGTGGTTGACACTGAAGAAATACATTGCGCGTTTAGAAATTTTATGACAATTAATTGCACTTATAAATTTAATACGAGTTAATAATAATAACAACAATGACTAGCATTATTGTAAGAGTCGTCACTCGACAATAAATAGAATCATCTAGGCGGACTTATGTTTGGAGTAGCAATCGATTTTACGACGTTTCCATTTTGTGAAGAATGTTAAAGAGATCAGTGGTGAATAATTTTCGGAAGACACAATGAATGTAAATATCATAATTAAGAAGGATAGGATTTATAGACAGGATCACTGGAGAGAAAGGGTAATGTTAACGTAAGTGTGGTATACAAGGACATGGTGGATATATATCGAAAACAAAATAAGATGCGTGATTAAAAACAAAATACTGTAGAGAAAATCTGTTGTTAGAGACGCGTCTTTGAATGAACCATAATCCGATAGGTTCAATGTTGAAGAGTTTAGCATTCCACTAAGAAAATTAAAATATCCAATATAAATGGGCGGTGTGTTATGGCAGTAAAGTAGGCTACTTCCATTGTTGCAAACTAAGCGTTTGAGAAATTTATTGTTATTAAACTTTACCTAAAGTCGTGGTGGTGGTTGGTGGTTCGGTACGTGTCGTAATGATGTGGTCAGGAGTTATTGAAGTGGTTAGGGAGGATACTGTTGGAAAACACAACAGAAGCAAATTTAGAAAACAAGAACATTTACTACATATCTATTATTTATTCCTAATTAGATGATAATGAAAAGTGACCAAATAATAATCCGATTTAGCATGGTCATAATGGATCTGAAAGTAAATGACAATGCCAACATTTTATAATAATGTACTAATTGTGCAACAGAATGGTGAACTATATGCAAATGTTTTGTTGAATATGTTTAACAAGCAAATGTAGGATATCGGCTGCACCTAGTGCATTTGATGTTAGCGTAAATTGGAAATATATAAAAAGCAGAAATACCAAGTGAAAATCATCAGAATTAATCTTAATATATGCACCATTGAATGGATACAATTCTGAAATGAACTATACACTCTTGATGGCATTAGAGTGACAGTTAGTGATGTAGATGATGAAATTGAAACTGTAGACGGAGGTGTGTACGTTACGGTTCCAGTTTTACCTGTTGTTGGTTTTGAGGTGGAAGAGGATGTAGTAGTTGAAACAGAAACTGACGGTGTGTACGTCACTGTTGCAGTTGTGCCTGTTGGTGGTGTTGAGGTGGAAGTCGATACAGTAGATGAAACTGAAGAAAATACGATGCGTAATTAAAGAAACACTAATATACAGAAAAACTGGTTAGGGACACGTGTGTGCGCTAACAAAATCCGAAAAGTTTCGATATTGAATGGTTTACTATTCCACTAAGAAAATACAAATATCAAATATAAACTGGCCATGCTTTATTCCAATAACGTATTGCTATTGTAGCGAAATACAAGCATTTGAAATTTAGTGTTACAAACTTTCACCTAACGTCGTGTTTGTTGGTGGTTCTGTACGTTTCGTAACGTTCTGGTCGGGTGTTAATGACGTGTTAAGGGAGGGTGTTGTTGCAAAGCACAGTAGAATCAAATTCAGGAAAAGAAGAACACTTTCTATATTTAATACGTATTCACTTTTAGATGTTAAGGAATATTTTACTTAAAATTATCATCCACTTTAACACGGTGACAATGAAACCTTGAAATAAAATGATATAGCCAATAATATTAAATAATCGCCTCAATTTGCAACACAATATTGAACTTTAATTGATTTCAAATTTAGTCTCTACATCGTGAACAGTTTTCCAAATGTATTCTGCGTCTTGTTTACAATCGGATAAACACATGCGAGTGAATTAAATGAAATTACAGGATCATTAAAGGATATATAAATGAATTAAAAAGAGTCTCACCTGACTCTGTCACAGTTGGTGGTGTTGAAATGGTTGTGGTTGTCGTTGGTCCTGTGTTGGACAATAACACAGTGTACATTTACCAGAAATATTTATCATCCTAATATTTCAAATGAAATGTTTGGTTTGTTACACTTCTTTACTAAATGTTTAAAGTTGTTGTAAGCGAATACATTTCTATACAGATAAATTACAAACTCGTAAATTACCTGAATAATTAATTGCATTATTTATGACTACTAAGGGTTTGAATTTTACAGATAACGAATCACGAAAGTGTGATTGTGTTTCTCACACAAACTCGCTTTAAGGAAAGTGAAAACAATCGCTCGCTCGTTTCACATTGTCTACACTGTACGGATTTAGGACGACGCAGCGTTACTTGTGAGACCAGAGAAATTATATTGTGTAAGTAATTATGGTGTTACAAATGTGAGAGTCCTAAATTTAATTTAAAAAATTCATATGTAGTAATGTTTCGAATCCTACTTTTGCCGCAGACGATGACGCTGATGACTTGGATATATGGCGTCACTGCTGTGTCGGTAGGAACGACACGAATCCTCAGCTTGGAGTCTGGTATGTACTCTTGGATGATAACTGTCTCTGGCACACTAGGCTTTGGATTTGTAAGTTCTTTCTGTAAGCACACATTTCAAACACAATTTATAATCAGGACTTTAAAAGTGATTTTGTCGTTTCGACTGTTCACCGTTAAGTGGACAGATGTAATGTGTGATTCTTCATTTTGTGAGGTATCTTGTTCTTATCGTATCACTCTCACTGGTAGGTAATCATGTAAGTAGAGGAACGATGTCATTTGTTATTATTAAATGAAGATGTTTAAAGCACTGACTAGACATAAATGCATCGAAAAGAGGAAGATAAGATAAAGAGTTAGGCTTTTAACTAAACGCACCTGCAGTTTTTCCGTATCTTGGAGAGATACGAGAACGACTTTAGCCTTGGCGACTTCATCATCGGTAGCAAATGTGACTGAATAAAACATACCGTCCTTAATATCTTCTGGAATGACATACGTAACATGGAAAGCATCAGTAGCTTTGCCATAGAATATGTTTCCGTCTGTCTTTCCCAGATTCGAGTTTTTGAAGGTGTCTGCCGGATTGAGGGAGAACATCTCGCCATCACATGGTGTGATTGCTGCAACAATGGAACGAATGCTTTCATTTGTCATGTCTTTGTCAAGGTGAAATCGCATTTGTGAATAGATTGTAAAAGCCATATACAGTGAATGAGGCGAATAGTAGACTATACACTTTATTTATGTATGTGTGAATAACATAGGGCTTTCTTGTGTAAATCGGAAAGGTTATTAGGTATTACCAATTTGAAAACGCTGTCCGAAATGAGACATTATTTCCAAAACGATAGCTTATGCAAAAGTAAAAATATGTCTTTAATTTCAGGATGTGCTGCAACTCGACTAGGATGAAAATGTATTTTACCTCATTACGATTTTGCATATCTGTATTGTAACTTATTTCGACTGCCACATGTGAGTATTATGTGTAGAACAAGTTGCAAATAAGTGACTCATATTTGTTATGCCTATCGGTTTGTCTCTGTTGTGCTATTAATTATTGAAAGGAAAGATACACGCTATGCAAATGTTTTGTTGAATATGTTTAACAAGCAATACGACATAATAAGGTGTCATCGGCTGCAACTGGTGCATTTGAAGAGTAGTAGTTTTCTGTTTACTAACTCGGAAACACTTGTAAAATTAGACATAACAACTTGAAAGTTATCAGAATTAATCATTACTATATACACATCTTTGAAGGGATACAATTCTGAAATGAGCGATACTCACTCGATGGCGTTGTTGGTGGCACAGTTGTAGTAGAGGATAGAGTGACAGATGGTGATGTAGATGACGAAATTGAAACTGAAGGTGTGTGCGTCATGGTCACGGGTGTGCCAGTTGGTGGTGTAGAGGTGACAATTGGTGGTGTAGAGGTGATAGTTGGTGGTGTAGAGGTGGCAGTTGGTGGTGTAGAGGTGGTAGTAGATGTAGTGGTTGACACTGAAGAAATACATTGCGCGTTTAGAAATTTTATGACAATTAATTGCACTTATAAATTTAATACGAGTTAATAATAATAACAACAATGACTAGCATTATTGTAAGAGTCGTCACTCGACAATAAATAGAATCATCTAGGCGGACTTATGTTTGGAGTAGCAATCGATTTTACGACGTTTCCATTTTGTGAAGAATGTTAAAGAGATCAGTGGTGAATAATTTTCGGAAGACACAATGAATGTAAATATCATAATTAAGAAGGATAGGATTTATAGACAGGATCACTGGAGAGAAAGGGTAATGTTAACGTAAGTGTGGTATACAAGGACATGGTGGATATATATCGAAAACAAAATAAGATGCGTGATTAAAAACAAAATACTGTAGAGAAAATCTGTTGTTAGAGACGCGTCTTTGAATGAACCATAATCCGATAGGTTCAATGTTGAAGAGTTTAGCATTCCACTAAGAAAATTAAAATATCCAATATAAATGGGCGGTGTGTTATGGCAGTAAAGTACTTCCATTGTTGCAAACTAAGCGTTTGAGAAATTTATTGTTATTAAACTTTACCTAAAGTCGTGGTGGTGGTTGGTGGTTCGGTACGTGTCGTAATGATGTGGTCAGGAGTTATTGAAGTGGTTAGGGAGGATACTGTTGGAAAACACAACAGAAGCAAATTTAGAAAACAAGAACATTTACTACATATCTATTATTTATTCCTAATTAGATGATAATGAAAAGTGACCAAATAATAATCCGATTTAGCATGGTCATAATGGATCTGAAAGTAAATGACAATGCCAACATTTTATAATAATGTACTAATTGTGCAACAGAATGGTGAACTATATGCAAATGTTTTGTTGAATATGTTTAACAAGCAAATGTAGGATATCGGCTGCACCTAGTGCATTTGATGTTAGCGTAAATTGGAAATATATAAAAAGCAGAAATATCAAGTGAAAATCATCAGAATTAATCTTAATATATGCACCATTGAATGGATACAATTCTGAAATGAACTATACACTCTTGATGGCATTAGAGTGACAGTTAGTGATGTAGATGATGAAATTGAAACTGTAGACGGAGGTGTGTACGTTACGGTTCCAGTTTTACCTGTTGTTGGTTTTGAGGTGGAAGAGGATGTAGTAGTTGAAACAGAAACTGACGGTGTGTACGTCACTGTTGCAGTTGTGCCTGTTGGTGGTGTTGAGGTGGAAGTCGATACAGTAGATGAAACTGAAGAAAATACGATGCGTGATTAAAGAAACACTAATATACAGAAAAACTGGTTAGGGACACGTGTGTGCGCTAACAAAATCCGAAAAGTTTCGATATTGAATGGTTTACTATTCCACTAAGAAAATACAAATATCAAATATAAACTGGCCATGCTTTATTCCAATAACGTATTGCTATTGTAGCGAAATACAAGCATTTGAAATTTAGTGTTACAAACTTTCACCTAACGTCGTGTTTGTTGGTGGTTCTGTACGTTTCGTAACGTTCTGGTCGGGTGCTAATGACGTGTTAAGGGAGGGTGTTGTTGCAAAGCACAGTAGAATCAAATTCAGGAAAAGAAGAACACTTTCTATATTTAATACGTATTCACGTTTAGATGTTAAGGAATATTTTACTTAAAATTATCATCCACTTTAACACGGTGACAATGAAACCTTGAAATAAAATGATATAGCCAATAATATTAAATAATCGCCTCAATTTGCAACACAATATTGAACTTTAATTGATTTCAAATTTAGTCTCTACATCGTGAACAGTTTTCCAAATGTATTCTGCGTCTTGTTTACAATCGGATAAACACATGCGAGTGAATTAAATGAAATTACAGGATCATTAAAGGATATATAAATGAATTAAAAAGAGTCTCACCTGACTCTGTCACAGTTGGTGGTGTTGAAATGGTTGTGGTTGTCGTTGGTCCTGTGTTGGACAATAACACAGTGTACATTTACCAGAAATATTTATCATCCTAATATTTCAAATGAAATGTTTGGTTTGTTACACTTCTTTACTAAATGTTTAAAGTTGTTGTAAGCGAATACATTTCTATACAGATAAATTACAAACTCGTAAATTACCTGAATAATTAATTGCATTATTTATGACTACTAAGGGTTTGAATTTTACAGATAACGAATCACGAAAGTGTGATTGTGTTTCTCACACAAACTCGCTTTAAGGAAAGTGAAAACAATCGCTCGCTCGTTTCACATTGTCTACACTGTACGGATTTAGGACGACGCAGCGTTACTTGTGAGACCAGAGAAATTATATTGTGTAAGTAATTATGGTGTTACAAATGTGAGAGTCCTAAATTTAATTTAAAAAATTCATATGTAGTAATGTTTCGAATCCTACTTTTGCCGCAGACGATGACGCTGATGACTTGGATATATGGCGTCACTGCTGTGTCGGTAGGAACGACACGAATCCTCAGCTTGGAGTCTGGTATGTACTCTTGGATGATAACTGTCTCTGGCACACTAGGCTTTGGATTTGTAAGTTCTTTCTGTAAGCACACATTTCAAACACAATTTATAATCAGGACTTTAAAAGTGATTTTGTCGTTTCGACTGTTCACCGTTAAGTGGACAGATGTAATGTGTGATTCTTCATTTTGTGAGGTATCTTGTTCTTATCGTATCACTCTCACTGGTAGGTAATCATGTAAGTAGAGGAACGATGTCATTTGTTATTATTAAATGAAGATGTTTAAAGCACTGACTAGACATAAATGCATCGAAAAGAGGAAGATAAGATAAAGAGTTAGGCTTTTAACTAAACGCACCTGCAGTTTTTCCGTATCTTGGAGAGATACGAGAACGACTTTAGCCTTGGCGACTTCATCATCGGTAGCAAATGTGACTGAATAAAACATACCGTCCTTAATATCTTCTGGAATGACATACGTAACATGGAAAGCATCAGTAGCTTTGCCATAGAATATGTTTCCGTCTGTCTTTCCCAGATTCGAGTTTTTGAAGGTGTCTGCCGGATTGAGGGAGAACATCTCGCCATCACATGGTGTGATTGCTGCAACAATGGAACGAATGCTTTCATTTGTCATGTCTTTGTCAAGGTGAAATCGCATTTGTGAATAGATTGTAAAAGCCATATACAGTGAATGAGGCGAATAGTAGACTATACACTTTATTTATGTATGTGTGAATAACATAGGGCTTTCTTGTGTAAATCGGAAAGGTTATTAGGTATTACCAATTTGAAAACGTTGTCCGAAATGAGACATTATTTCCAAAACGATAGCTTATGCAAAAGTAAAAATATGTCTTTAATTTCAGGATGTGCTGCAACTCGACTAGGATGAAAATGTATTTTACCTCATTACGATTTTGTATATCTGTATTGTAACTTATTTCGACTGCCACATGTGAGTATTATGTGTAGAACAAGTTGCAAATAAGTGACTCATATTTGTTATGCCTATCGGTTTGTCTCTGTTGTGCTATTAATTATTGAAAGGAAAGATACACGCTATGCAAATGTTTTGTTGAATATGTTTAACAAGCAATACGACATAATAAGGTGTCATCGGCTGCAACTGGTGCATTTGAAGAGTAGTAGTTTTCTGTTTACTAACTCGGAAACACTTGTAAAATTAGACATAACAACTTGAAAGTTATCAGAATTAATCATTACTATATACACATCTTTGAAGGGATACAATTCTGAAATGAGCGATACTCACTCGATGGCGTTGTTGGTGGCACAGTTGTAGTAGAGGATAGAGTGACAGATGGTGATGTAGATGACGAAATTGAAACTGAAGGTGTGTGCGTCATGGTCACGGGTGTGCCAGTTGGTGGTGTAGAGGTGACCATTGGTGGTGTAGAGGTGATAGTTGGTGGTGTAGAGGTGGCAGTTGGTGGTGTAGAGGTGGTAGTAGATGTAGTGGTTGACACTGAAGAAATACATTGCGCGTTTAGAAATTTTATGACAATTAATTGCACTTATAAATTTAATACGAGTTAATAATAATAACAACAATGACTAGCATTATTGTAAGAGTCGTCACTCGACAATAAATAGAATCATCTAGGCGGACTTATGTTTGGAGTAGCAATCGATTTTACGACGTTTCCATTTTGTGAAGAATGTTAAAGAGATCAGTGGTGAATAAATTTCGGAAGACACAATGAATGTAAATATCATAATTAAGAAGGATAGGATTTATAGACAGGATCACTGGAGAGAAAGGGTAATGTTAACGTAAGTGTGGTATACAAGGACATGGTGAATATATATCGAAAACAAAATAAGATGCGTGATTAAAAACAAAATACTGTAGAGAAAATCTGTTGTTAGAGACGCGTCTTTGAATGAACCATAATCCGATAGGTTCAATGTTGAAGAGTTTAGCATTCCACTAAGAAAATTAAAATATCCAATATAAATGGGCGGTGTGTTATGGCAGTAAAGTACTTCCATTGTTGCAAACTAAGCGTTTGAGAAATTTATTGTTATTAAACTTTACCTAAAGTCGTGGTGGTGGTTGGTGGTTCGGTACGTGTCGTAATGATGTGGTCAGGAGTTATTGAAGTGGTTAGGGAGGATACTGTTGGAAAACACAACAGAAGCAAATTTAGAAAACAAGAACATTTACTACATATCTATTATTTATTCCTAATTAGATGATAATGAAAAGTGACCAAATAATAATCCGATTTAGCATGGTCATAATGGATCTGAAAGTAAATGACAATGCCAACATTTTATAATAATGTACTAATTGTGCAACAGAATGGTGAACTATATGCAAATGTTTTGTTGAATATGTTTAACAAGCAAATGTAGGATATCGGCTGCACCTAGTGCATTTGATGTTAGCGTAAATTGGAAATATATAAAAAGCAGAAATATCAAGTGAAAATCATCAGAATTAATCTTAATATATGCACCATTGAATGGATACAATTCTGAAATGAACTATACACTCTTGATGGCATTAGAGTGACAGTTAGTGATGTAGATGATGAAATTGAAACTGTAGACGGAGGTGTGTACGTTACGGTTCCAGTTTTACCTGTTGTTGGTTTTGAGGTGGAAGAGGATGTAGTAGTTGAAACAGAAACTGACGGTGTGTACGTCACTGTTGCAGTTGTGCCTGTTGGTGGTGTTGAGGTGGAAGTCGATACAGTAGATGAAACTGAAGAAAATACGATGCGTGATTAAAGAAACACTAATATACAGAAAAACTGGTTAGGGACACGTGTGTGCGCTAACAAAATCCGAAAAGTTTCGATATTGAATGGTTTACTATTCCACTAAGAAAATACAAATATCAAATATAAACTGGCCATGCTTTATTCCAATAACGTATTGCTATTGTAGCGAAATACAAGCATTTGAAATTTAGTGTTACAAACTTTCACCTAACGTCGTGTTTGTTGGTGGTTCTGTACGTTTCGTAACGTTCTGGTCGGGTGTTAATGACGTGTTAAGGGAGGGTGTTGTTGCAAAGCACAGTAGAATCAAATTCAGGAAAAGAAGAACACTTTCTATATTTAATACGTATTCACTTTTAGATGTTAAGGAATATTTTACTTAAAATTATCATCCACTTTAACACGGTGACAATGAAACCTTGAAATAAAATGATATAGCCAATAATATTAAATAATCGCCTCAATTTGCAACACAATATTGAACTTTAATTGATTTCAAATTTAGTCTCTACATCGTGAACAGTTTTCCAAATGTATTCTGCGTCTTGTTTACAATCGGATAAACACATGCGAGTGAATTAAATGAAATTACAGGATCATTAAAGGATATATAAATGAATTAAAAAGAGTCTCACCTGACTCTGTCACAGTTGGTGGTGTTGAAATGGTTGTGGTTGTCGTTGGTCCTGTGTTGGACAATAACACAGTGTACATTTACCAGAAATATTTATCATCCTAATATTTCAAATGAAATGTTTGGTTTGTTACACTTCTTTACTAAATGTTTAAAGTTGTTGTAAGCGAATACATTTCTATACAGATAAATTACAAACTCGTAAATTACCTGAATAATTAATTGCATTATTTATGACTACTAAGGGTTTGAATTTTACAGATAACGAATCACGAAAGTGTGATTGTGTTTCTCACACAAACTCGCTTTAAGGAAAGTGAAAACAATCGCTCGCTCGTTTCACATTGTCTACACTGTACGGATTTAGGACGACGCAGCGTTACTTGTGAGACCAGAGAAATTATATTGTGTAAGTAATTATGGTGTTACAAATGTGAGAGTCCTAAATTTAATTTAAAAAATTCATATGTAGTAATGTTTCGAATCCTACTTTTGCCGCAGACGATGACGCTGATGACTTGGATATATGGCGTCACTGCTGTGTCGGTAGGAACGACACGAATCCTCAGCTTGGAGTCTGGTATGTACTCTTGGATGATAACTGTCTCTGGCACACTAGGCTTTGGATTTGTAAGTTCTTTCTGTAAGCACACATTTCAAACACAATTTATAATCAGGACTTTAAAAGTGATTTTGTCGTTTCGACTGTTCACCGTTAAGTGGACAGATGTAATGTGTGATTCTTCATTTTGTGAGGTATCTTGTTCTTATCGTATCACTCTCACTGGTAGGTAATCATGTAAGTAGAGGAACGATGTCATTTGTTATTATTAAATGAAGATGTTTAAAGCACTGACTAGACATAAATGCATCGAAAAGAGGAAGATAAGATAAAGAGTTAGGCTTTTAACTAAACGCACCTGCAGTTTTTCCGTATCTTGGAGAGATACGAGAACGACTTTAGCCTTGGCGACTTCATCATCGGTAGCAAATGTGACTGAATAAAACATACCGTCCTTAATATCTTCTGGAATGACATACGTAACATGGAAAGCATCAGTAGCTTTGCCATAGAATATGTTTCCGTCTGTCTTTCCCAGATTCGAGTTTTTGAAGGTGTCTGCCGGATTGAGGGAGAACATCTCGCCATCACATGGTGTGATTGCTGCAACAATGGAACGAATGCTTTCATTTGTCATGTCTTTGTCAAGGTGAAATCGCATTTGTGAATAGATTGTAAAAGCCATATACAGTGAATGAGGCGAATAGTAGACTATACACTTTATTTATGTATGTGTGTCACAGTCTGATAAAATTGTCCGACTTCGTGACCCACTTGCCTTGTTTACTTCAAATTCGAATATTTGAAACCCGTGGCCCTTTGTTCAAAGCTTCCTTTTTCTAGGTGCTTCTAGAACAGGTCAAGATGTTATGTAACTTTAGGACCATTGTCCAGTTCTCGAACCAACCACATGCTTTGCGAACAGTCACGTGATACGCAATATACCTTTCTATATATGTACCCACACGCTTCCGCTCCCTCACTTCGAGCACATTTTAGCTAATTCCATCAGCTTACTCGGGTCGTGAGAGGCAGCCGGCGCCATAGAGAATCAAGGTACCCTTCGACTTCTCTCAAAGGTATCATTTTATTTAATAGTATTTGCCTATGTATTGTTTAAGTATGTATTTGTGCTATGTATTATATGATTTCCATATACACTTGAGCATGGTTCAGAGAAATAGCTGAAAACCTATATGTTACGGAATATAAATTTATTGTAACCATTTTTCCATTTCTGTACTTTAATTTATATTGTTTTAATTCACTAAGAGCCAGAATGCTGCGCTCGATATGAATTCTTCATGTAATTCAATTATTGCGTGTAATTTTAATTGTAAATTGTGAAGCGCTCTGTCGGCTTGAATTACCCCTTGTATGAACATTAATTTAACGTTGTATCTATTTTATTGCTTCATACGTCATGACTGTTAAATGGAACACATGTGAGACGATTATATTTTTTCTAAAATTTAATTGTAAGCGACGCGAGGTCGAAACTCTTTGTTCAGCGCATTTAATTGAGCCATGCCTAGGTAGGACCTGTTAGGTTGAGAATTATATCCAAACACGTTGCATCCACAGGTCGGCTCATGGTTCATGTTCACCCATGCCTCACCTGCATTAGCTTATTGGTGTAAGCGTGTCGAAATCCACTCTGAGGGCCATGCTGCAAAAATTCCAGTTCCTAGCCACTAACAAAGGGACATCATTCCTTATGCACCACGTGTGTCGTTAAAGGGGGACTGAGGGAACGAATCAGCATGACTGAGTGTTGAGACCAAGGATACAAGAATAGAGCTAAGTGCAAGATCAAGTGTACAGATCTCAAAGGAACACTTTTCTGGCAATTTAGATTGACAAAAATCAGGCATAGGCGCGTAAAGACAGAGTGAAGACTATTCGCGTTGCATTCGATTTATTGTTAATTTGTTAAACTTTATTAAATCTTATTTTCTTTGTTAATACCTCTTAGTAGTTGATTTCTATGCACAATAGACCAATTAGATCAATTCTTAGATTTGAATGGGGGCGGATGAGCAGAAAGATTGATGACGAGTGCATATTAATTTAGAGGGATTTAACTGTTTTCAAATCTAGCTAAAAGTTCGCAGTTTATTAGTCTGTAAATTTGTCGTCTGAACTACAAGACACACTTTTAATTAGTCAGATAATAAATTGAGCAACCAGTCTGCGTAGAATATGAGAGGAAGAATTAATTATATTTAAAGTCTTTTAATTATTCTAAGCAGGGTCTTTAAATAAATACTGGAAACGTAACAAGTGTGGGTCGTCGCGGGATTGATATGTATTAAATTGTAACTTGTAACATTTTTATACATAGGGCGTATCATAAACCTAGAAACGAACAAACGAAAAGAAATTGCCAATTGTTCTTTTGATTTTTGTATCACTGATTTTCTTGCTTTTGTTGTGACATGTGCATGTATTCTTTTGCAGAGTAGCGTGCATGTTAGTTAATGTTGATATATTTAAGCGTAGTTAAATATGTCATGTTAGCTATTGAATGATTTATTTAGTATTGTGTTACTGAGTACTTCATTGTGAGGAGTCGAAGGTTATACCGCCAGCTAGGAGAGTTATCGGTAGTAACAGACTTCGGACTATTATATTTAGGGTGCTAGATATAATGTGTAATGTTGTATGGTAGGAGCCGTGACATTACGAAAGTCTTGGAACAGCGGACACTGTGACAAGCAGGTGAAACGTGTAAAGAGTTAACGCGTAATTTATTTCGGAAGGTGTTCTGAGTAAATTAAATAATTTTTGTAAGGTTGTAGCCTAAAAGTTATTTTCGGGATAAGCGGAGTTATCGCCGACGGTTAAAAAACACACAATTCACGAGATACATTTTTATTGTAGCCAGCGCGCTAAGACAGTAAAATGGATCGCAAACAGGTTCTCGAAGACCTGAAAGAAACCGGTATCATGATAGGATATCAGGGTGACGAACTGACTAGCTACGTTAGAACTAAGCTAGAGGAAGTGGAGAAAGCGGAAAGAGAAGAACGTATAGCTAATCGCGAGTTGAAGAAGTTAGAAGCTGAAAAACTAGCCGAAACAGAAGCTAAACGCATCGCAGCTGACGCAGAAGCTAAAAGGTTAGAAGCTGAAAGATTAGCCGACATCGAAACAAAACGTATCGCAGCGGACACAGAAGCCAAACGCATCGCGGCAGACGCGGAAATAAAACGGTTAGAATGGGAAGTAAAGAAACTAGAAGTTACTAATCCAAACCGTGACCGCAGAAGCAGTGGTGATTCGCATTCTAGCGATGGAAATAATCACAGTAGAATTGGAAATATCATTCCAAAGATAAATATGGTCCCATTTGATGAGAACAAAGATCAAATAGACGCGTATTTAAAAACGTTTGAAAAGTTAGCCAGAGCAACAAACATTCCAGCGGAACATTGGGCGATAAATTTATCGGGGTTACTGCAGGGAACTGCGAAAAACGAATTCAATAAGCTTAGCGATTCTGAGTCAGATAATTACGACACAGTCAAGGCCGCATTATTGAAACGTTACAAACTCACAGCAGATACTTACCGCCGTAAATTTAAACAGGCCACGAAAGCCAGTTCAGAGACGCACGCACAGTACATACGACGTGTAACTGACTTGTTCCAAAGATGGATAGATCTAGCCGAAACTCCACAGACGTACGCAGGTCTTAGGGATGAAATGGTAAAAGACCATATTCTCGGGTCATACAAATCAGATCTACTGATTCACTTAGCAATAAGGGAAAAATCTACGCTAGAGGAGATAGGCAACGCCGCCGATCGCTTTGATGACGCACATTCTCAATTCTCGAACGCACACGCGAACAACAAGTCTCGACCGAACGAACCGCAGACTCGAAAGGATAAGAAAAATGACGGGAAGGCACCTAATGAGCGTGATGATAAAACATCTAAACCCGACACTAAAAACAAGTCCGACAAACAGAAAGATAAAAAGAATCTTGCATGTTACACTTGTGGTGATAGTGGCCATTTTTCACGAACATGTCCTGAAAAGAAAACAGCTAAAGTTTACGCAGTAGAAAGTCATACACCTAAAACAGAAAAGTCGAATCGAACACCAGTACAGGCAAACGGTCACGATACAATCGCTTTGCTTGATACAGGGTGTGAGCTAGACGCTATTGTAAATGCATCATTAGTTAACCGTACCGACTACACAGGGGAGACAATCTCTGTCACCTTTGCAAACGGCGAACAAGACATTTTACCAGTAGCTGAAGTCTCGATTGTTTCAGACTTTGTAGAAGGAACAGTCAAAGCGGCAGTTATGGAAAACTCACCGCATGACGTGATCCTTGGTTGCAAGTATGTTTTGCCGTGCAAAAAACAAACTTCAACTGAACCACCACTGGTTAACGCTGTAACCAGAGCAGCGAGTAGTAAAGACAAATCTGTAACTGCACCGATGTCTGCCGCACCAGCCGTAGATAAAGCAACAGTTAGCGAGATTAAAATATTACAAGCTGAGGACGAAACACTATACAAGTTACGCAAGCAAGCTGTACTTGTTAGTGACGTCAACACTGACGATTCGAATAAGAGAGCGTGCATTATTCTGAAAAAGGGTTTATTGTACCACTATTCGAAAGTGGGAGACGAATTTCGGAAACAATTAGTCGTTCCACAAACCAAACGAAATGACGTATTACGATTAGGTCATGAGAGTCTTTTTGGTGCACACATGGGTGTACAAAAAACAACTAGTCGTATTACAAGTGAGTTTTATTGGCCGGACATCATTGCCGATATCCGTAGATTCGTGTTAAGTTGCGACACATGCCAGAGAACACAGTCTAAAAATTCAATCAGACCCGCACCGTTAGGAGAGCCTGAACTGATCAGTGAACCCTACAAGCGCGTAGCATTGGATTTGATTGGGCCTATAATACCCACATCAACGAGAGGTAATCGATACGTGCTGACCACTATTGATTACGCAACAAGATTCGCCGACGCAGTACCATTGAAAAATATTGATACTGAAACTGTCGCCGAAGCCCTTTTCGGTCTTTGGAGTCGTGTTGGAATTCCTACTGAAATTTTGACGGATCAGGGGAGTCAATTCATAGGCAACGTAATGAAGGAAGTAAATCGTTTACTTTCCATCAAACATCTTACTTGCACACCATACCACCCCCAGGCAAATGGTCTGATTGAAAAATACAATGGGACATTAAAAACAGCACTTAAAAAGCTCGCCACAGATAAACCGAAAGACTGGGACAGATACATCCCTGCCCTACTATTTGCATATAGGGAGGTGCCACAATCTTCCACCGGGTTTTCACCATTTGAGCTACTTTACGGACGTACTGTACGCGGACCGATGATGATTTTGAAGGCACTTTGGACTGATGAAAAGACAGATGACGAAGTTAAGACAACTTATACATATGTCACTGACTTAAGAAACCGTCTTGAAACTATAGGCAAGATAGCACGGGAAAACTTGACGATAGCTCAGTCTAGACAGGCAGAATATTACAATAAGCACACCAAACCTAGAGAATTTGAAGTTAATGACAAAGTGTTACTGTTGCTTCCTGAAGCACATAACAAACTTCAGATGAAATGGAAGGGGCCCTTTGTAGTTACCGCCAAGCTAGGGGGACTGAACTATAAGGTGCAGACAGGAAAGAGAGAGAAAATCTTTCATGTTAACCTACTCAAAAAGTACATAAGCCGTGAGGATCAAACCACTCAAGCTGATTTTGTCGTAGCGACGATAGTTACAGAAGACGAGGGGGATACTGATTGCGTCACTGGTACTTTACCAAACTGTCCTCTACAGACGGACGAAACTGTCAAAGACGTTAGGGTAAATGAAGCCTTGACAGAAAGACAGAAAAAAGAAGTGAATGAATTGCTTAATGAGTTCTCATCTACTCTGACAGACAAACCAGGGTTGACAGACTTAATAGAATTTTCACTGAAGCTGACCGACAACAAACCGATACGTTTGAAGCCGTATCCGTTGCCACACGCTAAGATAGATGACGTTAGACGTGAGATTAAGACTATGCTAGATCTAGGGGTCATAGAGAAGACTGACAGTGCCTACGGATCACCCATCGTGTTGATTAAAAAACGTGATAACTCGTTCCGTTTTTGCGTAGACTACCGCAAACTCAATCAAGTGACAGAGTTTTGTGCCGAGCCTCTCCCTGATCCGGATCTCATCTTCACTAAGCTAGCTAACGCTCATTACTATACCAAAATAGATTTGTCACGCGGTTTTTGGCAAATCAAGGTCAAGGACACTGATCGACACATACTAGCTTTCACTACACCAGTAGGAAACTACACATGGAAAGTTATGCCTTTCGGAGTTTCAAACGCTCCAAGCATTTTTTCTAAAATGATGCGGTCATTGTTAGAACCACTGTACGGACGTGGAGTTGAGAACTTCATGGATGATTTAATTCTAGGCACCCAGACATGGGAGGAGCACTTAACACTCTTACGAGATGTGCTAGCCAGATTAAAACAAGCCAACCTCACTGCCCGCCCTACGAAGTGTGAAATAGCACAATTCTCCTTAGACTTCTTGGGACACAAGTTGAGTCATGGAACTATGTCGCCAAGTGAAGCTAAGATAGCACAACTTAAGGACACTTCACAACCGCTAACAAAAACACAAGTTAGAAGTTTTCTTGGTCTTGCTAACTACTACAGAAAATTCGTACCAGATTTTAGTGCCATTGCATGTCCTCTGACTGACTTGACACGTAAGAATATGCCTACAAAAGTAGTGTGGACTGATGCATGCCAAAACGCTTTTGACACACTGAAATCTAGACTGACTTCAGATTTAGTTGTTAAACTGCCAGATCTGACAAAACCATTCTTGTTAAGGACTGATGCTAGCAACACAGGATTAGGAGCAGTGTTATTACAAGAACACAATGACACCAAACACCCAGTTGCATATGCAAGCCGTAAACTCACAACTACTGAACAGAAATATTCCACCAGTGAAAAGGAATGTCTTGCAATAGTTTGGGCCATAAAAAAGTTCGAAAACTATTTGTACGGAAAAACCTTTGTCATTGAGTGCGATCACCAGCCGTTGGCCTTTCTCGGACAGGCGCAATTTACGAACAGCCGTTTAATGCGTTGGTCTTTGTTTCTGACACAGTATGACGCAAATATTCATTACATCAAAGGGTCTTTGAATGTTGGCGCAGATTACATGAGTCGTGCTTGATGCCATCAAGTGCCGGTACTGATAGAATGTTGTTTAATCAATTAACTGAACCCTACGGATTCCTTCCTGTAAATATGAAATATAGTTGCACACTTTATTTCTAGGAATGTCGAAATTTTTTTTGTGTAAATTTTTCTTCATTGTGGACTTCTACATTTTATCATACATAATTTGTAGGAGGCATTTTATCTTTGGCAAGATAAACGCCTCAAAAGCAAGGGGGTGTCACAGTCTGATAAAATTGTCCGACTTCGTGACCCACTTGCCTTGTTTACTTCAAATTCGAATATTTGAAACCCGTGGCCCTTTGTTCAAAGCTTCCTTTTTCTAGGTGCTTCTAGAACAGGTCAAGATGTTATGTAACTTTAGGACCATTGTCCAGTTCTCGAACCAACCACATGCTTTGCGAACAGTCACGTGATACGCAATATACCTTTCTATATATGTACCCACACGCTTCCGCTCCCTCACTTCGAGCACATTTTAGCTAATTCCATCAGCTTACTCGGGTCGTGAGAGGCAGCCGGCGCCATAGAGAATCAAGGTACCCTTCGACTTCTCTCAAAGGTATCATTTTATTTAATAGTATTTGCCTATGTATTGTTTAAGTATGTATTTGTGCTATGTATTATATGATTTCCATATACACTTGAGCATGGTTCAGAGAAATAGCTGAAAACCTATATGTTACGGAATATAAATTTATTGTAACCATTTTTCCATTTCTGTACTTTAATTTATATTGTTTTAATTCACTAAGAGCCAGAATGCTGCGCTCGATATGAATTCTTCATGTAATTCAATTATTGCGTGTAATTTTAATTGTAAATTGTGAAGCGCTCTGTCGGCTTGAATTACCCCTTGTATGAACATTAATTTAACGTTGTATCTATTTTATTGCTTCATACGTCATGACTGTTAAATGGAACACATGTGAGACGATTATATTTTTTCTAAAATTTAATTGTAAGCGACGCGAGGTCGAAACTCTTTGTTCAGCGCATTTAATTGAGCCATGCCTAGGTAGGACCTGTTAGGTTGAGAATTATATCCAAACACGTTGCATCCACAGGTCGGCTCATGGTTCATGTTCACCCATGCCTCACCTGCATTAGCTTATTGGTGTAAGCGTGTCGAAATCCACTCTGAGGGCCATGCTGCAAAAATTCCAGTTCCTAGCCACTAACAAAGGGACATCATTCCTTATGCACCACGTGTGTCGTTAAAGGGGGACTGAGGGAACGAATCAGCATGACTGAGTGTTGAGACCAAGGATACAAGAATAGAGCTAAGTGCAAGATCAAGTGTACAGATCTCAAAGGAACACTTTTCTGGCAATTTAGATTGACAAAAATCAGGCATAGGCGCGTAAAGACAGAGTGAAGACTATTCGCGTTGCATTCGATTTATTGTTAATTTGTTAAACTTTATTAAATCTTATTTTCTTTGTTAATACCTCTTAGTAGTTGATTTCTATGCACAATAGACCAATTAGATCAATTCTTAGATTTGAATGGGGGCGGATGAGCAGAAAGATTGATGACGAGTGCATATTAATTTAGAGGGATTTAACTGTTTTCAAATCTAGCTAAAAGTTCGCAGTTTATTAGTCTGTAAATTTGTCGTCTGAACTACAAGACACACTTTTAATTAGTCAGATAATAAATTGAGCAACCAGTCTGCGTAGAATATGAGAGGAAGAATTAATTATATTTAAAGTCTTTTAATTATTCTAAGCAGGGTCTTTAAATAAATACTGGAAACGTAACAATGTGTGAATAACATAGGGCTTTCTTGTGTAAATCGGAAAGGTTATTAGGTATTACCAATTTGAAAACGCTGTCCGAAATGAGACATTATTTCCAAAACGATAGCTTATGCAAAAGTAAAAATATGTCTTTAATTTCAGGATGTGCTGCAACTCGACTAGGATGAAAATGTATTTTACCTCATTACGATTTTGCATATCTGTATTGTAACTTATTTCGACTGCCACATGTGAGTATTATGTGTAGAACAAGTTGCAAATAAGTGACTCATATTTGTTATGCCTATCGGTTTGTCTCTGTTGTGCTATTAATTATTGAAAGGAAAGATACACGCTATGCAAATGTTTTGTTGAATATGTTTAACAAGCAATACGACATAATAAGGTGTCATCGGCTGCAACTGGTGCATTTGAAGAGTAGTAGTTTTCTGTTTACTAACTCGGAAACACTTGTAAAATTAGACATAACAACTTGAAAGTTATCAGAATTAATCATTACTATATACACATCTTTGAAGGGATACAATTCTGAAATGAGCGATACTCACTCGATGGCGTTGTTGGTGGCACAGTTGTAGTAGAGGATAGAGTGACAGATGGTGATGTAGATGACGAAATTGAAACTGAAGGTGTGTGCGTCATGGTCACGGGTGTGCCAGTTGGTGGTGTAGAGGTGACAATTGGTGGTGTAGAGGTGATAGTTGGTGGTGTAGAGGTGGCAGTTGGTGGTGTAGAGGTGGTAGTAGATGTAGTGGTTGACACTGAAGAAATACATTGCGCGTTTAGAAATTTTATGACAATTAATTGCACTTATAAATTTAATACGAGTTAATAATAATAACAACAATGACTAGCATTATTGTAAGAGTCGTCACTCGACAATAAATAGAATCATCTAGGCGGACTTATGTTTGGAGTAGCAATCGATTTTACGACGTTTCCATTTTGTGAAGAATGTTAAAGAGATCAGTGGTGAATAATTTTCGGAAGACACAATGAATGTAAATATCATAATTAAGAAGGATAGGATTTATAGACAGGATCACTGGAGAGAAAGGGTAATGTTAACGTAAGTGTGGTATACAAGGACATGGTGGATATATATCGAAAACAAAATAAGATGCGTGATTAAAAACAAAATACTGTAGAGAAAATCTGTTGTTAGAGACGCGTCTTTGAATGAACCATAATCCGATAGGTTCAATGTTGAAGAGTTTAGCATTCCACTAAGAAAATTAAAATATCCAATATAAATGGGCGGTGTGTTATGGCAGTAAAGTACTTCCATTGTTGCAAACTAAGCGTTTGAGAAATTTATTGTTATTAAACTTTACCTAAAGTCGTGGTGGTGGTTGGTGGTTCGGTACGTGTCGTAATGATGTGGTCAGGAGTTATTGAAGTGGTTAGGGAGGATACTGTTGGAAAACACAACAGAAGCAAATTTAGAAAACAAGAACATTTACTACATATCTATTATTTATTCCTAATTAGATGATAATGAAAAGTGACCAAATAATAATCCGATTTAGCATGGTCATAATGGATCTGAAAGTAAATGACAATGCCAACATTTTATAATAATGTACTAATTGTGCAACAGAATGGTGAACTATATGCAAATGTTTTGTTGAATATGTTTAACAAGCAAATGTAGGATATCGGCTGCACCTAGTGCATTTGATGTTAGCGTAAATTGGAAATATATAAAAAGCAGAAATATCAAGTGAAAATCATCAGAATTAATCTTAATATATGCACCATTGAATGGATACAATTCTGAAATGAACTATACACTCTTGATGGCATTAGAGTGACAGTTAGTGATGTAGATGATGAAATTGAAACTGTAGACGGAGGTGTGTACGTTACGGTTCCAGTTTTACCTGTTGTTGGTTTTGAGGTGGAAGAGGATGTAGTAGTTGAAACAGAAACTGACGGTGTGTACGTCACTGTTGCAGTTGTGCCTGTTGGTGGTGTTGAGGTGGAAGTCGATACAGTAGATGAAACTGAAGAAAATACGATGCGTGATTAAAGAAACACTAATATACAGAAAAACTGGTTAGGGACACGTGTGTGCGCTAACAAAATCCGAAAAGTTTCGATATTGAATGGTTTACTATTCCACTAAGAAAATACAAATATCAAATATAAACTGGCCATGCTTTATTCCAATAACGTATTGCTATTGTAGCGAAATACAAGCATTTGAAATTTAGTGTTACAAACTTTCACCTAACGTCGTGTTTGTTGGTGGTTCTGTACGTTTCGTAACGTTCTGGTCGGGTGCTAATGACGTGTTAAGGGAGGGTGTTGTTGCAAAGCACAGTAGAATCAAATTCAGGAAAAGAAGAACACTTTCTATATTTAATACGTATTCACGTTTAGATGTTAAGGAATATTTTACTTAAAATTATCATCCACTTTAACACGGTGACAATGAAACCTTGAAATAAAATGATATAGCCAATAATATTAAATAATCGCCTCAATTTGCAACACAATATTGAACTTTAATTGATTTCAAATTTAGTCTCTACATCGTGAACAGTTTTCCAAATGTATTCTGCGTCTTGTTTACAATCGGATAAACACATGCGAGTGAATTAAATGAAATTACAGGATCATTAAAGGATATATAAATGAATTAAAAAGAGTCTCACCTGACTCTGTCACAGTTGGTGGTGTTGAAATGGTTGTGGTTGTCGTTGGTCCTGTGTTGGACAATAACACAGTGTACATTTACCAGAAATATTTATCATCCTAATATTTCAAATGAAATGTTTGGTTTGTTACACTTCTTTACTAAATGTTTAAAGTTGTTGTAAGCGAATACATTTCTATACAGATAAATTACAAACTCGTAAATTACCTGAATAATTAATTGCATTATTTATGACTACTAAGGGTTTGAATTTTACAGATAACGAATCACGAAAGTGTGATTGTGTTTCTCACACAAACTCGCTTTAAGGAAAGTGAAAACAATCGCTCGCTCGTTTCACATTGTCTACACTGTACGGATTTAGGACGACGCAGCGTTACTTGTGAGACCAGAGAAATTATATTGTGTAAGTAATTATGGTGTTACAAATGTGAGAGTCCTAAATTTAATTTAAAAAATTCATATGTAGTAATGTTTCGAATCCTACTTTTGCCGCAGACGATGACGCTGATGACTTGGATATATGGCGTCACTGCTGTGTCGGTAGGAACGACACGAATCCTCAGCTTGGAGTCTGGTATGTACTCTTGGATGATAACTGTCTCTGGCACACTAGGCTTTGGATTTGTAAGTTCTTTCTGTAAGCACACATTTCAAACACAATTTATAATCAGGACTTTAAAAGTGATTTTGTCGTTTCGACTGTTCACCGTTAAGTGGACAGATGTAATGTGTGATTCTTCATTTTGTGAGGTATCTTGTTCTTATCGTATCACTCTCACTGGTAGGTAATCATGTAAGTAGAGGAACGATGTCATTTGTTATTATTAAATGAAGATGTTTAAAGCACTGACTAGACATAAATGCATCGAAAAGAGGAAGATAAGATAAAGAGTTAGGCTTTTAACTAAACGCACCTGCAGTTTTTCCGTATCTTGGAGAGATACGAGAACGACTTTAGCCTTGGCGACTTCATCATCGGTAGCAAATGTGACTGAATAAAACATACCGTCCTTAATATCTTCTGGAATGACATACGTAACATGGAAAGCATCAGTAGCTTTGCCATAGAATATGTTTCCGTCTGTCTTTCCCAGATTCGAGTTTTTGAAGGTGTCTGCCGGATTGAGGGAGAACATCTCGCCATCACATGGTGTGATTGCTGCAACAATGGAACGAATGCTTTCATTTGTCATGTCTTTGTCAAGGTGAAATCGCATTTGTGAATAGATTGTAAAAGCCATATACAGTGAATGAGGCGAATAGTAGACTATACACTTTATTTATGTATGTGTGAATAACACAGGGCTTTCTTGTGTAAATCGGAAAGGTTATTAGGTATTACCAATTTGAAAACGTTGTCCGAAATGAGACATTATTTCCAAAACGATAGCTTATGCAAAAGTAAAAATATGTCTTTAATTTCAGGATGTGCTGCAACTCGACTAGGATGAAAATGTATTTTACCTCATTACGATTTTGTATATCTGTATTGTAACTTATTTCGACTGCCACATGTGAGTATTATGTGTAGAACAAGTTGCAAATAAGTGACTCATATTTGTTATGCCTATCGGTTTGTCTCTGTTGTGCTATTAATTATTGAAAGGAAAGATACACGCTATGCAAATGTTTTGTTGAATATGTTTAACAAGCAATACGACATAATAAGGTGTCATCGGCTGCAACTGGTGCATTTGAAGAGTAGTAGTTTTCTGTTTACTAACTCGGAAACACTTGTAAAATTAGACATAACAACTTGAAAGTTATCAGAATTAATCATTACTATATACACATCTTTGAAGGGATACAATTCTGAAATGAGCGATACTCACTCGATGGCGTTGTTGGTGGCACAGTTGTAGTAGAGGATAGAGTGACAGATGGTGATGTAGATGACGAAATTGAAACTGAAGGTGTGTGCGTCATGGTCACGGGTGTGCCAGTTGGTGGTGTAGAGGTGACCATTGGTGGTGTAGAGGTGATAGTTGGTGGTGTAGAGGTGGCAGTTGGTGGTGTAGAGGTGGTAGTAGATGTAGTGGTTGACACTGAAGAAATACATTGCGCGTTTAGAAATTTTATGACAATTAATTGCACTTATAAATTTAATACGAGTTAATAATAATAACAACAATGACTAGCATTATTGTAAGAGTCGTCACTCGACAATAAATAGAATCATCTAGGCGGACTTATGTTTGGAGTAGCAATCGATTTTACGACGTTTCCATTTTGTGAAGAATGTTAAAGAGATCAGTGGTGAATAAATTTCGGAAGACACAATGAATGTAAATATCATAATTAAGAAGGATAGAATTTATAGACAGGATCACTGGAGAGAAAGGGTAATGTTAACGTAAGTGTGGTATACAAGGACATGGTGAATATATATCGAAAACAAAATAAGATGCGTGATTAAAAACAAAATACTGTAGAGAAAATCTGTTGTTAGAGACGCGTCTTTGAATGAACCATAATCCGATAGGTTCAATGTTGAAGAGTTTAGCATTCCACTAAGAAAATTAAAATATCCAATATAAATGGGCGGTGTGTTATGGCAGTAAAGTACTTCCATTGTTGCAAACTAAGCGTTTGAGAAATTTATTGTTATTAAACTTTACCTAAAGTCGTGGTGGTGGTTGGTGGTTCGGTACGTGTCGTAATGATGTGGTCAGGAGTTATTGAAGTGGTTAGGGAGGATACTGTTGGAAAACACAACAGAAGCAAATTTAGAAAACAAGAACATTTACTACATATCTATTATTTATTCCTAATTAGATGATAATGAAAAGTGACCAAATAATAATCCGATTTAGCATGGTCATAATGGATCTGAAAGTAAATGACAATGCCAACATTTTATAATAATGTACTAATTGTGCAACAGAATGGTGAACTATATGCAAATGTTTTGTTGAATATGTTTAACAAGCAAATGTAGGATATCGGCTGCACCTAGTGCATTTGATGTTAGCGTAAATTGGAAATATATAAAAAGCAGAAATATCAAGTGAAAATCATCAGAATTAATCTTAATATATGCACCATTGAATGGATACAATTCTGAAATGAACTATACACTCTTGATGGCATTAGAGTGACAGTTAGTGATGTAGATGATGAAATTGAAACTGTAGACGGAGGTGTGTACGTTACGGTTCCAGTTTTACCTGTTGTTGGTTTTGAGGTGGAAGAGGATGTAGTAGTTGAAACAGAAACTGACGGTGTGTACGTCACTGTTGCAGTTGTGCCTGTTGGTGGTGTTGAGGTGGAAGTCGATACAGTAGATGAAACTGAAGAAAATACGATGCGTGATTAAAGAAACACTAATATACAGAAAAACTGGTTAGGGACACGTGTGTGCGCTAACAAAATCCGAAAAGTTTCGATATTGAATGGTTTACTATTCCACTAAGAAAATACAAATATCAAATATAAACTGGCCATGCTTTATTCCAATAACGTATTGCTATTGTAGCGAAATACAAGCATTTGAAATTTAGTGTTACAAACTTTCACCTAACGTCGTGTTTGTTGGTGGTTCTGTACGTTTCGTAACGTTCTGGTCGGGTGCTAATGACGTGTTAAGGGAGGGTGTTGTTGCAAAGCACAGTAGAATCAAATTCAGGAAAAGAAGAACACTTTCTATATTTAATACGTATTCACGTTTAGATGTTAAGGAATATTTTACTTAAAATTATCATCCACTTTAACACGGTGACAATGAAACCTTGAAATAAAATGATATAGCCAATAATATTAAATAATCGCCTCAATTTGCAACACAATATTGAACTTTAATTGATTTCAAATTTAGTCTCTACATCGTGAACAGTTTTCCAAATGTATTCTGCGTCTTGTTTACAATCGGATAAACACATGCGAGTGAATTAAATGAAATTACAGGATCATTAAAGGATATATAAATGAATTAAAAAGAGTCTCACCTGACTCTGTCACAGTTGGTGGTGTTGAAATGGTTGTGGTTGTCGTTGGTCCTGTGTTGGACAATAACACAGTGTACATTTACCAGAAATATTTATCATCCTAATATTTCAAATGAAATGTTTGGTTTGTTACACTTCTTTACTAAATGTTTAAAGTTGTTGTAAGCGAATACATTTCTATACAGATAAATTACAAACTCGTAAATTACCTGAATAATTAATTGCATTATTTATGACTACTAAGGGTTTGAATTTTACAGATAACGAATCACGAAAGTGTGATTGTGTTTCTCACACAAACTCGCTTTAAGGAAAGTGAAAACAATCGCTCGCTCGTTTCACATTGTCTACACTGTACGGATTTAGGACGACGCAGCGTTACTTGTGAGACCAGAGAAATTATATTGTGTAAGTAATTATGGTGTTACAAATGTGAGAGTCCTAAATTTAATTTAAAAAATTCATATGTAGTAATGTTTCGAATCCTACTTTTGCCGCAGACGATGACGCTGATGACTTGGATATATGGCGTCACTGCTGTGTCGGTAGGAACGACACGAATCCTCAGCTTGGAGTCTGGTATGTACTCTTGGATGATAACTGTCTCTGGCACACTAGGCTTTGGATTTGTAAGTTCTTTCTGTAAGCACACATTTCAAACACAATTTATAATCAGGACTTTAAAAGTGATTTTGTCGTTTCGACTGTTCACCGTTAAGTGGACAGATGTAATGTGTGATTCTTCATTTTGTGAGGTATCTTGTTCTTATCGTATCACTCTCACTGGTAGGTAATCATGTAAGTAGAGGAACGATGTCATTTGTTATTATTAAATGAAGATGTTTAAAGCACTGACTAGACATAAATGCATCGAAAAGAGGAAGATAAGATAAAGAGTTAGGCTTTTAACTAAACGCACCTGCAGTTTTTCCGTATCTTGGAGAGATACGAGAACGACTTTAGCCTTGGCGACTTCATCATCGGTAGCAAATGTGACTGAATAAAACATACCGTCCTTAATATCTTCTGGAATGACATACGTAACATGGAAAGCATCAGTAGCTTTGCCATAGAATATGTTTCCGTCTGTCTTTCCCAGATTCGAGTTTTTGAAGGTGTCTGCCGGATTGAGGGAGAACATCTCGCCATCACATGGTGTGATTGCTGCAACAATGGAACGAATGCTTTCATTTGTCATGTCTTTGTCAAGGTGAAATCGCATTTGTGAATAGATTGTAAAAGCCATATACAGTGAATGAGGCGAATAGTAGACTATACACTTTATTTATGTATGTGTGAATAACATAGGGCTTTCTTGTGTAAATCGGAAAGGTTATTAGGTATTACCAATTTGAAAACGCTGTCCGAAATGAGACATTATTTCCAAAACGATAGCTTATGCAAAAGTAAAAATATGTCTTTAATTTCAGGATGTGCTGCAACTCGACTAGGATGAAAATGTATTTTACCTCATTACGATTTTGTATATCTGTATTGTAACTTATTTCGACTGCCACATGTGAGTATTATGTGTAGAACAAGTTGCAAATAAGTGACTCATATTTGTTATGCCTATCGGTTTGTCTCTGTTGTGCTATTAATTATTGAAAGGAAAGATACACGCTATGCAAATGTTTTGTTGAATATGTTTAACAAGCAATACGACATAATAAGGTGTCATCGGCTGCAACTGGTGCATTTGAAGAGTAGTAGTTTTCTGTTTACTAACTCGGAAACACTTGTAAAATTAGACATAACAACTTGAAAGTTATCAGAATTAATCATTACTATATACACATCTTTGAAGGGATACAATTCTGAAATGAGCGATACTCACTCGATGGCGTTGTTGGTGGCACAGTTGTAGTAGAGGATAGAGTGACAGATGGTGATGTAGATGACGAAATTGAAACTGAAGGTGTGTGCGTCATGGTCACGGGTGTGCCAGTTGGTGGTGTAGAGGTGACAATTGGTGGTGTAGAGGTGATAGTTGGTGGTGTAGAGGTGGCAGTTGGTGGTGTAGAGGTGGTAGTAGATGTAGTGGTTGACACTGAAGAAATACATTGCGCGTTTAGAAATTTTATGACAATTAATTGCACTTATAAATTTAATACGAGTTAATAATAATAACAACAATGACTAGCATTATTGTAAGAGTCGTCACTCGACAATAAATAGAATCATCTAGGCGGACTTATGTTTGGAGTAGCAATCGATTTTACGACGTTTCCATTTTGTGAAGAATGTTAAAGAGATCAGTGGTGAATAATTTTCGGAAGACACAATGAATGTAAATATCATAATTAAGAAGGATAGGATTTATAGACAGGATCACTGGAGAGAAAGGGTAATGTTAACGTAAGTGTGGTATACAAGGACATGGTGGATATATATCGAAAACAAAATAAGATGCGTGATTAAAAACAAAATACTGTAGAGAAAATCAGTTGTTAGAGACGCGTCTTTGAATGAACCATAATCCGATAGGTTCAATGTTGAAGAGTTTAGCATTCCACTAAGAAAATTAAAATATCCAATATAAATGGGCGGTGTGTTATGGCAGTAAAGTAGGCTACTTCCATTGTTGCAAACTAAGCGTTTGAGAAATTTATTGTTATTAAACTTTACCTAAAGTCGTGGTGGTGGTTGGTGGTTCGGTACGTGTCGTAATGATGTGGTCAGGAGTTATTGAAGTGGTTAGGGAGGATACTGTTGGAAAACACAACAGAAGCAAATTTAGAAAACAAGAACATTTACTACATATCTATTATTTATTCCTAATTAGATGATAATGAAAAGTGACCAAATAATAATCCGATTTAGCATGGTCATAATGGATCTGAAAGTAAATGACAATGCCAACATTTTATAATAATGTACTAATTGTGCAACAGAATGGTGAACTATATGCAAATGTTTTGTTGAATATGTTTAACAAGCAAATGTAGGATATCGGCTGCACCTAGTGCATTTGATGTTAGCGTAAATTGGAAATATATAAAAAGCAGAAATATCAAGTGAAAATCATCAGAATTAATCTTAATATATGCACCATTGAATGGATACAATTCTGAAATGAACTATACACTCTTGATGGCATTAGAGTGACAGTTAGTGATGTAGATGATGAAATTGAAACTGTAGACGGAGGTGTGTACGTTACGGTTCCAGTTTTACCTGTTGTTGGTTTTGAGGTGGAAGAGGATGTAGTAGTTGAAACAGAAACTGACGGTGTGTACGTCACTGTTGCAGTTGTGCCTGTTGGTGGTGTTGAGGTGGAAGTCGATACAGTAGATGAAACTGAAGAAAATACGATGCGTGATTAAAGAAACACTAATATACAGAAAAACTGGTTAGGGACACGTGTGTGCGCTAACAAAATCCGAAAAGTTTCGATATTGAATGGTTTACTATTCCACTAAGAAAATACAAATATCAAATATAAACTGGCCATGCTTTATTCCAATAACGTATTGCTATTGTAGCGAAATACAAGCATTTGAAATTTAGTGTTACAAACTTTCACCTAACGTCGTGTTTGTTGGTGGTTCTGTACGTTTCGTAACGTTCTGGTCGGGTGTTAATGACGTGTTAAGGGAGGGTGTTGTTGCAAAGCACAGTAGAATCAAATTCAGGAAAAGAAGAACACTTTCTATATTTAATACGTATTCACTTTTAGATGTTAAGGAATATTTTACTTAAAATTATCATCCACTTTAACACGGTGACAATGAAACCTTGAAATAAAATGATATAGCCAATAATATTAAATAATCGCCTCAATTTGCAACACAATATTGAACTTTAATTGATTTCAAATTTAGTCTCTACATCGTGAACAGTTTTCCAAATGTATTCTGCGTCTTGTTTACAATCGGATAAACACATGCGAGTGAATTAAATGAAATTACAGGATCATTAAAGGATATATAAATGAATTAAAAAGAGTCTCACCTGACTCTGTCACAGTTGGTGGTGTTGAAATGGTTGTGGTTGTCGTTGGTCCTGTGTTGGACAATAACACAGTGTACATTTACCAGAAATATTTATCATCCTAATATTTCAAATGAAATGTTTGGTTTGTTACACTTCTTTACTAAATGTTTAAAGTTGTTGTAAGCGAATACATTTCTATACAGATAAATTACAAACTCGTAAATTACCTGAATAATTAATTGCATTATTTATGACTACTAAGGGTTTGAATTTTACAGATAACGAATCACGAAAGTGTGATTGTGTTTCTCACACAAACTCGCTTTAAGGAAAGTGAAAACAATCGCTCGCTCGTTTCACATTGTCTACACTGTACGGATTTAGGACGACGCAGCGTTACTTGTGAGACCAGAGAAATTATATTGTGTAAGTAATTATGGTGTTACAAATGTGAGAGTCCTAAATTTAATTTAAAAAATTCATATGTAGTAATGTTTCGAATCCTACTTTTGCCGCAGACGATGACGCTGATGACTTGGATATATGGCGTCACTGCTGTGTCGGTAGGAACGACACGAATCCTCAGCTTGGAGTCTGGTATGTACTCTTGGATGATAACTGTCTCTGGCACACTAGGCTTTGGATTTGTAAGTTCTTTCTGTAAGCACACATTTCAAACACAATTTATAATCAGGACTTTAAAAGTGATTTTGTCGTTTCGACTGTTCACCGTTAAGTGGACAGATGTAATGTGTGATTCTTCATTTTGTGAGGTATCTTGTTCTTATCGTATCACTCTCACTGGTAGGTAATCATGTAAGTAGAGGAACGATGTCATTTGTTATTATTAAATGAAGATGTTTAAAGCACTGACTAGACATAAATGCATCGAAAAGAGGAAGATAAGATAAAGAGTTAG
This sequence comes from Sinotaia quadrata, assembly GCA_028829895.1. Classification (NCBI taxonomy): domain Eukaryota; kingdom Metazoa; phylum Mollusca; class Gastropoda; order Architaenioglossa; family Viviparidae; genus Sinotaia; species Sinotaia quadrata. The sequence continues at coordinate 94,435,473 of CM054183.1, read as the reverse complement.
GCTTTTAACTAAACGCACCTGCAGTTTTTCCGTATCTTGGAGAGATACGAGAACGACTTTAGCCTTGGCGACTTCATCATCGGTAGCAAATGTGACTGAATAAAACATACCGTCCTTAATATCTTCTGGAATGACATACGTAACATGGAAAGCATCAGTAGCTTTGCCATAGAATATGTTTCCGTCTGTCTTTCCCAGATTCGAGTTTTTGAAGGTGTCTGCCGGATTGAGGGAGAACATCTCGCCATCACATGGTGTGATTGCTGCAACAATGGAACGAATGCTTTCATTTGTCATGTCTTTGTCAAGGTGAAATCGCATTTGTGAATAGATTGTAAAAGCCATATACAGTGAATGAGGCGAATAGTAGACTATACACTTTATTTATGTATGTGTGAATAACATAGGGCTTTCTTGTGTAAATCGGAAAGGTTATTAGGTATTACCAATTTGAAAACGCTGTCCGAAATGAGACATTATTTCCAAAACGATAGCTTATGCAAAAGTAAAAATATGTCTTTAATTTCAGGATGTGCTGCAACTCGACTAGGATGAAAATGTATTTTACCTCATTACGATTTTGTATATCTGTATTGTAACTTATTTCGACTGCCACATGTGAGTATTATGTGTAGAACAAGTTGCAAATAAGTGACTCATATTTGTTATGCCTATCGGTTTGTCTCTGTTGTGCTATTAATTATTGAAAGGAAAGATACACGCTATGCAAATGTTTTGTTGAATATGTTTAACAAGCAATACGACATAATAAGGTGTCATCGGCTGCAACTGGTGCATTTGAAGAGTAGTAGTTTTCTGTTTACTAACTCGGAAACACTTGTAAAATTAGACATAACAACTTGAAAGTTATCAGAATTAATCATTACTATATACACATCTTTGAAGGGATACAATTCTGAAATGAGCGATACTCACTCGATGGCGTTGTTGGTGGCACAGTTGTAGTAGAGGATAGAGTGACAGATGGTGATGTAGATGACGAAATTGAAACTGAAGGTGTGTGCGTCATGGTCACGGGTGTGCCAGTTGGTGGTGTAGAGGTGACAATTGGTGGTGTAGAGGTGATAGTTGGTGGTGTAGAGGTGGCAGTTGGTGGTGTAGAGGTGGTAGTAGATGTAGTGGTTGACACTGAAGAAATACATTGCGCGTTTAGAAATTTTATGACAATTAATTGCACTTATAAATTTAATACGAGTTAATAATAATAACAACAATGACTAGCATTATTGTAAGAGTCGTCACTCGACAATAAATAGAATCATCTAGGCGGACTTATGTTTGGAGTAGCAATCGATTTTACGACGTTTCCATTTTGTGAAGAATGTTAAAGAGATCAGTGGTGAATAATTTTCGGAAGACACAATGAATGTAAATATCATAATTAAGAAGGATAGGATTTATAGACAGGATCACTGGAGAGAAAGGGTAATGTTAACGTAAGTGTGGTATACAAGGACATGGTGGATATATATCGAAAACAAAATAAGATGCGTGATTAAAAACAAAATACTGTAGAGAAAATCTGTTGTTAGAGACGCGTCTTTGAATGAACCATAATCCGATAGGTTCAATGTTGAAGAGTTTAGCATTCCACTAAGAAAATTAAAATATCCAATATAAATGGGCGGTGTGTTATGGCAGTAAAGTAGGCTACTTCCATTGTTGCAAACTAAGCGTTTGAGAAATTTATTGTTATTAAACTTTACCTAAAGTCGTGGTGGTGGTTGGTGGTTCGGTACGTGTCGTAATGATGTGGTCAGGAGTTATTGAAGTGGTTAGGGAGGATACTGTTGGAAAACACAACAGAAGCAAATTTAGAAAACAAGAACATTTACTACATATCTATTATTTATTCCTAATTAGATGATAATGAAAAGTGACCAAATAATAATCCGATTTAGCATGGTCATAATGGATCTGAAAGTAAATGACAATGCCAACATTTTATAATAATGTACTAATTGTGCAACAGAATGGTGAACTATATGCAAATGTTTTGTTGAATATGTTTAACAAGCAAATGTAGGATATCGGCTGCACCTAGTGCATTTGATGTTAGCGTAAATTGGAAATATATAAAAAGCAGAAATATCAAGTGAAAATCATCAGAATTAATCTTAATATATGCACCATTGAATGGATACAATTCTGAAATGAACTATACACTCTTGATGGCATTAGAGTGACAGTTAGTGATGTAGATGATGAAATTGAAACTGTAGACGGAGGTGTGTACGTTACGGTTCCAGTTTTACCTGTTGTTGGTTTTGAGGTGGAAGAGGATGTAGTAGTTGAAACAGAAACTGACGGTGTGTACGTCACTGTTGCAGTTGTGCCTGTTGGTGGTGTTGAGGTGGAAGTCGATACAGTAGATGAAACTGAAGAAAATACGATGCGTGATTAAAGAAACACTAATATACAGAAAAACTGGTTAGGGACACGTGTGTGCGCTAACAAAATCCGAAAAGTTTCGATATTGAATGGTTTACTATTCCACTAAGAAAATACAAATATCAAATATAAACTGGCCATGCTTTATTCCAATAACGTATTGCTATTGTAGCGAAATACAAGCATTTGAAATTTAGTGTTACAAACTTTCACCTAACGTCGTGTTTGTTGGTGGTTCTGTACGTTTCGTAACGTTCTGGTCGGGTGTTAATGACGTGTTAAGGGAGGGTGATGTTGCAAAGCACAGTAGAATCAAATTCAGGAAAAGAAGAACACTTTCTATATTTAATACGTATTCACTTTTAGATGTTAAGGAATATTTTACTTAAAATTATCATCCACTTTAACACGGTGACAATGAAACCTTGAAATAAAATGATATAGCCAATAATATTAAATAATCGCCTCAATTTGCAACACAATATTGAACTTTAATTGATTTCAAATTTAGTCTCTACATCGTGAACAGTTTTCCAAATGTATTCTGCGTCTTGTTTACAATCGGATAAACACATGCGAGTGAATTAAATGAAATTACAGGATCATTAAAGGATATATAAATGAATTAAAAAGAGTCTCACCTGACTCTGTCACAGTTGGTGGTGTTGAAATGGTTGTGGTTGTCGTTGGTCCTGTGTTGGACAATAACACAGTGTACATTTACCAGAAATATTTATCATCCTAATATTTCAAATGAAATGTTTGGTTTGTTACACTTCTTTACTAAATGTTTAAAGTTGTTGTAAGCGAATACATTTCTATACAGATAAATTACAAACTCGTAAATTACCTGAATAATTAATTGCATTATTTATGACTACTAAGGGTTTGAATTTTACAGATAACGAATCACGAAAGTGTGATTGTGTTTCTCACACAAACTCGCTTTAAGGAAAGTGAAAACAATCGCTCGCTCGTTTCACATTGTCTACACTGTACGGATTTAGGACGACGCAGCGTTACTTGTGAGACCAGAGAAATTATATTGTGTAAGTAATTATGGTGTTACAAATGTGAGAGTCCTAAATTTAATTTAAAAAATTCATATGTAGTAATGTTTCGAATCCTACTTTTGCCGCAGACGATGACGCTGATGACTTGGATATATGGCGTCACTGCTGTGTCGGTAGGAACGACACGAATCCTCAGCTTGGAGTCTGGTATGTACTCTTGGATGATAACTGTCTCTGGCACACTAGGCTTTGGATTTGTAAGTTCTTTCTGTAAGCACACATTTCAAACACAATTTATAATCAGGACTTTAAAAGTGATTTTGTCGTTTCGACTGTTCACCGTTAAGTGGACAGATGTAATGTGTGATTCTTCATTTTGTGAGGTATCTTGTTCTTATCGTATCACTCTCACTGGTAGGTAATCATGTAAGTAGAGGAACGATGTCATTTGTTATTATTAAATGAAGATGTTTAAAGCACTGACTAGACATAAATGCATCGAAAAGAGGAAGATAAGATAAAGAGTTAGGCTTTTAACTAAACGCACCTGCAGTTTTTCCGTATCTTGGAGAGATACGAGAACGACTTTAGCCTTGGCGACTTCATCATCGGTAGCAAATGTGACTGAATAAAACATACCGTCCTTAATATCTTCTGGAATGACATACGTAACATGGAAAGCATCAGTAGCTTTGCCATAGAATATGTTTCTGTCTGTCTTTCCCAGATTCGAGTTTTTGAAGGTGTCTGCCGGATTGAGGGAGAACATCTCGCCATCACATGGTGTGATTGCTGCAACAATGGAACGAATGCTTTCATTTGTCATGTCTTTGTCAAGGTGAAATCGCATTTGTGAATAGATTGTAAAAGCCATATACAGTGAATGAGGCGAATAGTAGACTATACACTTTATTTATGTATGTGTGAATAACATAGGGCTTTCTTGTGTAAATCGGAAAGGTTATTAGGTATTACCAATTTGAAAACGCTGTCCGAAATGAGACATTATTTCCAAAACGATAGCTTATGCAAAAGTAAAAATATGTCTTTAATTTCAGGATGTGCTGCAACTCGACTAGGATGAAAATGTATTTTACCTCATTACGATTTTGCATATCTGTATTGTAACTTATTTCGACTGCCACATGTGAGTATTATGTGTAGAACAAGTTGCAAATAAGTGACTCATATTTGTTATGCCTATCGGTTTGTCTCTGTTGTGCTATTAATTATTGAAAGGAAAGATACACGCTATGCAAATGTTTTGTTGAATATGTTTAACAAGCAATACGACATAATAAGGTGTCATCGGCTGCAACTGGTGCATTTGAAGAGTAGTAGTTTTCTGTTTACTAACTCGGAAACACTTGTAAAATTAGACATAACAACTTGAAAGTTATCAGAATTAATCATTACTATATACACATCTTTGAAGGGATACAATTCTGAAATGAGCGATACTCACTCGATGGCGTTGTTGGTGGCACAGTTGTAGTAGAGGATAGAGTGACAGATGGTGATGTAGATGACGAAATTGAAACTGAAGGTGTGTGCGTCATGGTCACGGGTGTGCCAGTTGGTGGTGTAGAGGTGACAATTGGTGGTGTAGAGGTGATAGTTGGTGGTGTAGAGGTGGCAGTTGGTGGTGTAGAGGTGGTAGTAGATGTAGTGGTTGACACTGAAGAAATACATTGCGCGTTTAGAAATTTTATGACAATTAATTGCACTTATAAATTTAATACGAGTTAATAATAATAACAACAATGACTAGCATTATTGTAAGAGTCGTCACTCGACAATAAATAGAATCATCTAGGCGGACTTATGTTTGGAGTAGCAATCGATTTTACGACGTTTCCATTTTGTGAAGAATGTTAAAGAGATCAGTGGTGAATAATTTTCGGAAGACACAATGAATGTAAATATCATAATTAAGAAGGATAGGATTTATAGACAGGATCACTGGAGAGAAAGGGTAATGTTAACGTAAGTGTGGTATACAAGGACATGGTGGATATATATCGAAAACAAAATAAGATGCGTGATTAAAAACAAAATACTGTAGAGAAAATCTGTTGTTAGAGACGCGTCTTTGAATGAACCATAATCCGATAGGTTCAATGTTGAAGAGTTTAGCATTCCACTAAGAAAATTAAAATATCCAATATAAATGGGCGGTGTGTTATGGCAGTAAAGTACTTCCATTGTTGCAAACTAAAAGTTTGAGAAATTTGTTGTTATTAAACTTTACCTAAAGTCGTGGTGGTGGTTGGTGGTTCGGTACGTGTCGTAATGATGTGGTCAGGAGTTATTGAAGTGGTTAGGGAGGATACTGTTGGAAAACACAACAGAAGCAAATTTAGAAAACAAGAACATTTACTACATATCTATTATTTATTCCTAATTAGATGATAATGAAAAGTGACCAAATAATAATCCGATTTAGCATGGTCATAATGGATCTGAAAGTAAATGACAATGCCAACATTTTATAATAATGTACTAATTGTGCAACAGAATGGTGAACTATATGCAAATGTTTTGTTGAATATGTTTAACAAGCAAATGTAGGATATCGGCTGCACCTAGTGCATTTGATGTTAGCGTAAATTGGAAATATATAAAAAGCAGAAATATCAAGTGAAAATCATCAGAATTAATCTTAATATATGCACCATTGAATGGATACAATTCTGAAATGAACTATACACTCTTGATGGCATTAGAGTGACAGTTAGTGATGTAGATGATGAAATTGAAACTGTAGACGGAGGTGTGTACGTTACGGTTCCAGTTTTACCTGTTGTTGGTTTTGAGGTGGAAGAGGATGTAGTAGTTGAAACAGAAACTGACGGTGTGTACGTCACTGTTGCAGTTGTGCCTGTTGGTGGTGTTGAGGTGGAAGTCGATACAGTAGATGAAACTGAAGAAAATACGATGCGTGATTAAAGAAACACTAATATACAGAAAAACTGGTTAGGGACACGTGTGTGCGCTAACAAAATCCGAAAAGTTTCGATATTGAATGGTTTACTATTCCACTAAGAAAATACAAATATCAAATATAAACTGGCCATGCTTTATTCCAATAACGTATTGCTATTGTAGCGAAATACAAGCATTTGAAATTTAGTGTTACAAACTTTCACCTAACGTCGTGTTTGTTGGTGGTTCTGTACGTTTCGTAACGTTCTGGTCGGGTGCTAATGACGTGTTAAGGGAGGGTGTTGTTGCAAAGCACAGTAGAATCAAATTCAGGAAAAGAAGAACACTTTCTATATTTAATACGTATTCACGTTTAGATGTTAAGGAATATTTTACTTAAAATTATCATCCACTTTAACACGGTGACAATGAAACCTTGAAATAAAATGATATAGCCAATAATATTAAATAATCGCCTCAATTTGCAACACAATATTGAACTTTAATTGATTTCAAATTTAGTCTCTACATCGTGAACAGTTTTCCAAATGTATTCTGCGTCTTGTTTACAATCGGATAAACACATGCGAGTGAATTAAATGAAATTACAGGATCATTAAAGGATATATAAATGAATTAAAAAGAGTCTCACCTGACTCTGTCACAGTTGGTGGTGTTGAAATGGTTGTGGTTGTCGTTGGTCCTGTGTTGGACAATAACACAGTGTACATTTACCAGAAATATTTATCATCCTAATATTTCAAATGAAATGTTTGGTTTGTTACACTTCTTTACTAAATGTTTAAAGTTGTTGTAAGCGAATACATTTCTATACAGATAAATTACAAACTCGTAAATTACCTGAATAATTAATTGCATTATTTATGACTACTAAGGGTTTGAATTTTACAGATAACGAATCACGAAAGTGTGATTGTGTTTCTCACACAAACTCGCTTTAAGGAAAGTGAAAACAATCGCTCGCTCGTTTCACATTGTCTACACTGTACGGATTTAGGACGACGCAGCGTTACTTGTGAGACCAGAGAAATTATATTGTGTAAGTAATTATGGTGTTACAAATGTGAGAGTCCTAAATTTAATTTAAAAAATTCATATGTAGTAATGTTTCGAATCCTACTTTTGCCGCAGACGATGACGCTGATGACTTGGATATATGGCGTCACTGCTGTGTCGGTAGGAACGACACGAATCCTCAGCTTGGAGTCTGGTATGTACTCTTGGATGATAACTGTCTCTGGCACACTAGGCTTTGGATTTGTAAGTTCTTTCTGTAAGCACACATTTCAAACACAATTTATAATCAGGACTTTAAAAGTGATTTTGTCGTTTCGACTGTTCACCGTTAAGTGGACAGATGTAATGTGTGATTCTTCATTTTGTGAGGTATCTTGTTCTTATCGTATCACTCTCACTGGTAGGTAATCATGTAAGTAGAGGAACGATGTCATTTGTTATTATTAAATGAAGATGTTTAAAGCACTGACTAGACATAAATGCATCGAAAAGAGGAAGATAAGATAAAGAGTTAGGCTTTTAACTAAACGCACCTGCAGTTTTTCCGTATCTTGGAGAGATACGAGAACGACTTTAGCCTTGGCGACTTCATCATCGGTAGCAAATGTGACTGAATAAAACATACCGTCCTTAATATCTTCTGGAATGACATACGTAACATGGAAAGCATCAGTAGCTTTGCCATAGAATATGTTTCCGTCTGTCTTTCCCAGATTCGAGTTTTTGAAGGTGTCTGCCGGATTGAGGGAGAACATCTCGCCATCACATGGTGTGATTGCTGCAACAATGGAACGAATGCTTTCATTTGTCATGTCTTTGTCAAGGTGAAATCGCATTTGTGAATAGATTGTAAAAGCCATATACAGTGAATGAGGCGAATAGTAGACTATACACTTTATTTATGTATGTGTGAATAACATAGGGCTTTCTTGTGTAAATCGGAAAGGTTATTAGGTATTACCAATTTGAAAACGCTGTCCGAAATGAGACATTATTTCCAAAACGATAGCTTATGCAAAAGTAAAAATATGTCTTTAATTTCAGGATGTGCTGCAACTCGACTAGGATGAAAATGTATTTTACCTCATTACGATTTTGTATATCTGTATTGTAACTTATTTCGACTGCCACATGTGAGTATTATGTGTAGAACAAGTTGCAAATAAGTGACTCATATTTGTTATGCCTATCGGTTTGTCTCTGTTGTGCTATTAATTATTGAAAGGAAAGATACACGCTATGCAAATGTTTTGTTGAATATGTTTAACAAGCAATACGACATAATAAGGTGTCATCGGCTGCAACTGGTGCATTTGAAGAGTAGTAGTTTTCTGTTTACTAACTCGGAAACACTTGTAAAATTAGACATAACAACTTGAAAGTTATCAGAATTAATCATTACTATATACACATCTTTGAAGGGATACAATTCTGAAATGAGCGATACTCACTCGATGGCGTTGTTGGTGGCACAGTTGTAGTAGAGGATAGAGTGACAGATGGTGATGTAGATGACGAAATTGAAACTGAAGGTGTGTGCGTCATGGTCACGGGTGTGCCAGTTGGTGGTGTAGAGGTGACAATTGGTGGTGTAGAGGTGATAGTTGGTGGTGTAGAGGTGGCAGTTGGTGGTGTAGAGGTGGTAGTAGATGTAGTGGTTGACACTGAAGAAATACATTGCGCGTTTAGAAATTTTATGACAATTAATTGCACTTATAAATTTAATACGAGTTAATAATAATAACAACAATGACTAGCATTATTGTAAGAGTCGTCACTCGACAATAAATAGAATCATCTAGGCGGACTTATGTTTGGAGTAGCAATCGATTTTACGACGTTTCCATTTTGTGAAGAATGTTAAAGAGATCAGTGGTGAATAATTTTCGGAAGACACAATGAATGTAAATATCATAATTAAGAAGGATAGGATTTATAGACAGGATCACTGGAGAGAAAGGGTAATGTTAACGTAAGTGTGGTATACAAGGACATGGTGGATATATATCGAAAACAAAATAAGATGCGTGATTAAAAACAAAATACTGTAGAGAAAATCTGTTGTTAGAGACGCGTCTTTGAATGAACCATAATCCGATAGGTTCAATGTTGAAGAGTTTAGCATTCCACTAAGAAAATTAAAATATCCAATATAAATGGGCGGTGTGTTATGGCAGTAAAGTAGGCTACTTCCATTGTTGCAAACTAAGCGTTTGAGAAATTTATTGTTATTAAACTTTACCTAAAGTCGTGGTGGTGGTTGGTGGTTCGGTACGTGTCGTAATGATGTGGTCAGGAGTTATTGAAGTGGTTAGGGAGGATACTGTTGGAAAACACAACAGAAGCAAATTTAGAAAACAAGAACATTTACTACATATCTATTATTTATTCCTAATTAGATGATAATGAAAAGTGACCAAATAATAATCCGATTTAGCATGGTCATAATGGATCTGAAAGTAAATGACAATGCCAACATTTTATAATAATGTACTAATTGTGCAACAGAATGGTGAACTATATGCAAATGTTTTGTTGAATATGTTTAACAAGCAAATGTAGGATATCGGCTGCACCTAGTGCATTTGATGTTAGCGTAAATTGGAAATATATAAAAAGCAGAAATATCAAGTGAAAATCATCAGAATTAATCTTAATATATGCACCATTGAATGGATACAATTCTGAAATGAACTATACACTCTTGATGGCATTAGAGTGACAGTTAGTGATGTAGATGATGAAATTGAAACTGTAGACGGAGGTGTGTACGTTACGGTTCCAGTTTTACCTGTTGTTGGTTTTGAGGTGGAAGAGGATGTAGTAGTTGAAACAGAAACTGACGGTGTGTACGTCACTGTTGCAGTTGTGCCTGTTGGTGGTGTTGAGGTGGAAGTCGATACAGTAGATGAAACTGAAGAAAATACGATGCGTGATTAAAGAAACACTAATATACAGAAAAACTGGTTAGGGACACGTGTGTGCGCTAACAAAATCCGAAAAGTTTCGATATTGAATGGTTTACTATTCCACTAAGAAAATACAAATATCAAATATAAACTGGCCATGCTTTATTCCAATAACGTATTGCTATTGTAGCGAAATACAAGCATTTGAAATTTAGTGTTACAAACTTTCACCTAACGTCGTGTTTGTTGGTGGTTCTGTACGTTTCGTAACGTTCTGGTCGGGTGTTAATGACGTGTTAAGGGAGGGTGATGTTGCAAAGCACAGTAGAATCAAATTCAGGAAAAGAAGAACACTTTCTATATTTAATACGTATTCACTTTTAGATGTTAAGGAATATTTTACTTAAAATTATCATCCACTTTAACACGGTGACAATGAAACCTTGAAATAAAATGATATAGCCAATAATATTAAATAATCGCCTCAATTTGCAACACAATATTGAACTTTAATTGATTTCAAATTTAGTCTCTACATCGTGAACAGTTTTCCAAATGTATTCTGCGTCTTGTTTACAATCGGATAAACACATGCGAGTGAATTAAATGAAATTACAGGATCATTAAAGGATATATAAATGAATTAAAAAGAGTCTCACCTGACTCTGTCACAGTTGGTGGTGTTGAAATGGTTGTGGTTGTCGTTGGTCCTGTGTTGGACAATAACACAGTGTACATTTACCAGAAATATTTATCATCCTAATATTTCAAATGAAATGTTTGGTTTGTTACACTTCTTTACTAAATGTTTAAAGTTGTTGTAAGCGAATACATTTCTATACAGATAAATTACAAACTCGTAAATTACCTGAATAATTAATTGCATTATTTATGACTACTAAGGGTTTGAATTTTACAGATAACGAATCACGAAAGTGTGATTGTGTTTCTCACACAAACTCGCTTTAAGGAAAGTGAAAACAATCGCTCGCTCGTTTCACATTGTCTACACTGTACGGATTTAGGACGACGCAGCGTTACTTGTGAGACCAGAGAAATTATATTGTGTAAGTAATTATGGTGTTACAAATGTGAGAGTCCTAAATTTAATTTAAAAAATTCATATGTAGTAATGTTTCGAATCCTACTTTTGCCGCAGACGATGACGCTGATGACTTGGATATATGGCGTCACTGCTGTGTCGGTAGGAACGACACGAATCCTCAGCTTGGAGTCTGGTATGTACTCTTGGATGATAACTGTCTCTGGCACACTAGGCTTTGGATTTGTAAGTTCTTTCTGTAAGCACACATTTCAAACACAATTTATAATCAGGACTTTAAAAGTGATTTTGTCGTTTCGACTGTTCACCGTTAAGTGGACAGATGTAATGTGTGATTCTTCATTTTGTGAGGTATCTTGTTCTTATCGTATCACTCTCACTGGTAGGTAATCATGTAAGTAGAGGAACGATGTCATTTGTTATTATTAAATGAAGATGTTTAAAGCACTGACTAGACATAAATGCATCGAAAAGAGGAAGATAAGATAAAGAGTTAGGCTTTTAACTAAACGCACCTGCAGTTTTTCCGTATCTTGGAGAGATACGAGAACGACTTTAGCCTTGGCGACTTCATCATCGGTAGCAAATGTGACTGAATAAAACATACCGTCCTTAATATCTTCTGGAATGACATACGTAACATGGAAAGCATCAGTAGCTTTGCCATAGAATATGTTTCCGTCTGTCTTTCCCAGATTCGAGTTTTTGAAGGTGTCTGCCGGATTGAGGGAGAACATCTCGCCATCACATGGTGTGATTGCTGCAACAATGGAACGAATGCTTTCATTTGTCATGTCTTTGTCAAGGTGAAATCGCATTTGTGAATAGATTGTAAAAGCCATATACAGTGAATGAGGCGAATAGTAGACTATACACTTTATTTATGTATGTGTGAATAACATAGGGCTTTCTTGTGTAAATCGGAAAGGTTATTAGGTATTACCAATTTGAAAACGCTGTCCGAAATGAGACATTATTTCCAAAACGATAGCTTATGCAAAAGTAAAAATATGTCTTTAATTTCAGGATGTGCTGCAACTCGACTAGGATGAAAATGTATTTTACCTCATTACGATTTTGCATATCTGTATTGTAACTTATTTCGACTGCCACATGTGAGTATTATGTGTAGAACAAGTTGCAAATAAGTGACTCATATTTGTTATGCCTATCGGTTTGTCTCTGTTGTGCTATTAATTATTGAAAGGAAAGATACACGCTATGCAAATGTTTTGTTGAATATGTTTAACAAGCAATACGACATAATAAGGTGTCATCGGCTGCAACTGGTGCATTTGAAGAGTAGTAGTTTTCTGTTTACTAACTCGGAAACACTTGTAAAATTAGACATAACAACTTGAAAGTTATCAGAATTAATCATTACTATATACACATCTTTGAAGGGATACAATTCTGAAATGAGCGATACTCACTCGATGGCGTTGTTGGTGGCACAGTTGTAGTAGAGGATAGAGTGACAGATGGTGATGTAGATGACGAAATTGAAACTGAAGGTGTGTGCGTCATGGTCACGGGTGTGCCAGTTGGTGGTGTAGAGGTGACAATTGGTGGTGTAGAGGTGATAGTTGGTGGTGTAGAGGTGGCAGTTGGTGGTGTAGAGGTGGTAGTAGATGTAGTGGTTGACACTGAAGAAATACATTGCGCGTTTAGAAATTTTATGACAATTAATTGCACTTATAAATTTAATACGAGTTAATAATAATAACAACAATGACTAGCATTATTGTAAGAGTCGTCACTCGACAATAAATAGAATCATCTAGGCGGACTTATGTTTGGAGTAGCAATCGATTTTACGACGTTTCCATTTTGTGAAGAATGTTAAAGAGATCAGTGGTGAATAATTTTCGGAAGACACAATGAATGTAAATATCATAATTAAGAAGGATAGGATTTATAGACAGGATCACTGGAGAGAAAGGGTAATGTTAACGTAAGTGTGGTATACAAGGACATGGTGGATATATATCGAAAACAAAATAAGATGCGTGATTAAAAACAAAATACTGTAGAGAAAATCTGTTGTTAGAGACGCGTCTTTGAATGAACCATAATCCGATAGGTTCAATGTTGAAGAGTTTAGCATTCCACTAAGAAAATTAAAATATCCAATATAAATGGGCGGTGTGTTATGGCAGTAAAGTACTTCCATTGTTGCAAACTAAAAGTTTGAGAAATTTATTGTTATTAAACTTTACCTAAAGTCGTGGTGGTGGTTGGTGGTTCGGTACGTGTCGTAATGATGTGGTCAGGAGTTATTGAAGTGGTTAGGGAGGATACTGTTGGAAAACACAACAGAAGCAAATTTAGAAAACAAGAACATTTACTACATATCTATTATTTATTCCTAATTAGATGATAATGAAAAGTGACCAAATAATAATCCGATTTAGCATGGTCATAATGGATCTGAAAGTAAATGACAATGCCAACATTTTATAATAATGTACTAATTGTGCAACAGAATGGTGAACTATATGCAAATGTTTTGTTGAATATGTTTAACAAGCAAATGTAGGATATCGGCTGCACCTAGTGCATTTGATGTTAGCGTAAATTGGAAATATATAAAAAGCAGAAATATCAAGTGAAAATCATCAGAATTAATCTTAATATATGCACCATTGAATGGATACAATTCTGAAATGAACTATACACTCTTGATGGCATTAGAGTGACAGTTAGTGATGTAGATGATGAAATTGAAACTGTAGACGGAGGTGTGTACGTTACGGTTCCAGTTTTACCTGTTGTTGGTTTTGAGGTGGAAGAGGATGTAGTAGTTGAAACAGAAACTGACGGTGTGTACGTCACTGTTGCAGTTGTGCCTGTTGGTGGTGTTGAGGTGGAAGTCGATACAGTAGATGAAACTGAAGAAAATACGATGCGTGATTAAAGAAACACTAATATACAGAAAAACTGGTTAGGGACACGTGTGTGCGCTAACAAAATCCGAAAAGTTTCGATATTGAATGGTTTACTATTCCACTAAGAAAATACAAATATCAAATATAAACTGGCCATGCTTTATTCCAATAACGTATTGCTATTGTAGCGAAATACAAGCATTTGAAATTTAGTGTTACAAACTTTCACCTAACGTCGTGTTTGTTGGTGGTTCTGTACGTTTCGTAACGTTCTGGTCGGGTGCTAATGACGTGTTAAGGGAGGGTGTTGTTGCAAAGCACAGTAGAATCAAATTCAGGAAAAGAAGAACACTTTCTATATTTAATACGTATTCACGTTTAGATGTTAAGGAATATTTTACTTAAAATTATCATCCACTTTAACACGGTGACAATGAAACCTTGAAATAAAATGATATAGCCAATAATATTAAATAATCGCCTCAATTTGCAACACAATATTGAACTTTAATTGATTTCAAATTTAGTCTCTACATCGTGAACAGTTTTCCAAATGTATTCTGCGTCTTGTTTACAATCGGATAAACACATGCGAGTGAATTAAATGAAATTACAGGATCATTAAAGGATATATAAATGAATTAAAAAGAGTCTCACCTGACTCTGTCACAGTTGGTGGTGTTGAAATGGTTGTGGTTGTCGTTGGTCCTGTGTTGGACAATAACACAGTGTACATTTACCAGAAATATTTATCATCCTAATATTTCAAATGAAATGTTTGGTTTGTTACACTTCTTTACTAAATGTTTAAAGTTGTTGTAAGCGAATACATTTCTATACAGATAAATTACAAACTCGTAAATTACCTGAATAATTAATTGCATTATTTATGACTACTAAGGGTTTGAATTTTACAGATAACGAATCACGAAAGTGTGATTGTGTTTCTCACACAAACTCGCTTTAAGGAAAGTGAAAACAATCGCTCGCTCGTTTCACATTGTCTACACTGTACGGATTTAGGACGACGCAGCGTTACTTGTGAGACCAGAGAAATTATATTGTGTAAGTAATTATGGTGTTACAAATGTGAGAGTCCTAAATTTAATTTAAAAAATTCATATGTAGTAATGTTTCGAATCCTACTTTTGCCGCAGACGATGACGCTGATGACTTGGATATATGGCGTCACTGCTGTGTCGGTAGGAACGACACGAATCCTCAGCTTGGAGTCTGGTATGTACTCTTGGATGATAACTGTCTCTGGCACACTAGGCTTTGGATTTGTAAGTTCTTTCTGTAAGCACACATTTCAAACACAATTTATAATCAGGACTTTAAAAGTGATTTTGTCGTTTCGACTGTTCACCGTTAAGTGGACAGATGTAATGTGTGATTCTTCATTTTGTGAGGTATCTTGTTCTTATCGTATCACTCTCACTGGTAGGTAATCATGTAAGTAGAGGAACGATGTCATTTGTTATTATTAAATGAAGATGTTTAAAGCACTGACTAGACATAAATGCATCGAAAAGAGGAAGATAAGATAAAGAGTTAGGCTTTTAACTAAACGCACCTGCAGTTTTTCCGTATCTTGGAGAGATACGAGAACGACTTTAGCCTTGGCGACTTCATCATCGGTAGCAAATGTGACTGAATAAAACATACCGTCCTTAATATCTTCTGGAATGACATACGTAACATGGAAAGCATCAGTAGCTTTGCCATAGAATATGTTTCCGTCTGTCTTTCCCAGATTCGAGTTTTTGAAGGTGTCTGCCGGATTGAGGGAGAACATCTCGCCATCACATGGTGTGATTGCTGCAACAATGGAACGAATGCTTTCATTTGTCATGTCTTTGTCAAGGTGAAATCGCATTTGTGAATAGATTGTAAAAGCCATATACAGTGAATGAGGCGAATAGTAGACTATACACTTTATTTATGTATGTGTGAATAACATAGGGCTTTCTTGTGTAAATCGGAAAGGTTATTAGGTATTACCAATTTGAAAACGCTGTCCGAAATGAGACATTATTTCCAAAACGATAGCTTATGCAAAAGTAAAAATATGTCTTTAATTTCAGGATGTGCTGCAACTCGACTAGGATGAAAATGTATTTTACCTCATTACGATTTTGTATATCTGTATTGTAACTTATTTCGACTGCCACATGTGAGTATTATGTGTAGAACAAGTTGCAAATAAGTGACTCATATTTGTTATGCCTATCGGTTTGTCTCTGTTGTGCTATTAATTATTGAAAGGAAAGATACACGCTATGCAAATGTTTTGTTGAATATGTTTAACAAGCAATACGACATAATAAGGTGTCATCGGCTGCAACTGGTGCATTTGAAGAGTAGTAGTTTTCTGTTTACTAACTCGGAAACACTTGTAAAATTAGACATAACAACTTGAAAGTTATCAGAATTAATCATTACTATATACACATCTTTGAAGGGATACAATTCTGAAATGAGCGATACTCACTCGATGGCGTTGTTGGTGGCACAGTTGTAGTAGAGGATAGAGTGACAGATGGTGATGTAGATGACGAAATTGAAACTGAAGGTGTGTGCGTCATGGTCACGGGTGTGCCAGTTGGTGGTGTAGAGGTGACAATTGGTGGTGTAGAGGTGATAGTTGGTGGTGTAGAGGTGGCAGTTGGTGGTGTAGAGGTGGTAGTAGATGTAGTGGTTGACACTGAAGAAATACATTGCGCGTTTAGAAATTTTATGACAATTAATTGCACTTATAAATTTAATACGAGTTAATAATAATAACAACAATGACTAGCATTATTGTAAGAGTCGTCACTCGACAATAAATAGAATCATCTAGGCGGACTTATGTTTGGAGTAGCAATCGATTTTACGACGTTTCCATTTTGTGAAGAATGTTAAAGAGATCAGTGGTGAATAATTTTCGGAAGACACAATGAATGTAAATATCATAATTAAGAAGGATAGGATTTATAGACAGGATCACTGGAGAGAAAGGGTAATGTTAACGTAAGTGTGGTATACAAGGACATGGTGGATATATATCGAAAACAAAATAAGATGCGTGATTAAAAACAAAATACTGTAGAGAAAATCTGTTGTTAGAGACGCGTCTTTGAATGAACCATAATCCGATAGGTTCAATGTTGAAGAGTTTAGCATTCCACTAAGAAAATTAAAATATCCAATATAAATGGGCGGTGTGTTATGGCAGTAAAGTAGGCTACTTCCATTGTTGCAAACTAAGCGTTTGAGAAATTTATTGTTATTAAACTTTACCTAAAGTCGTGGTGGTGGTTGGTGGTTCGGTACGTGTCGTAATGATGTGGTCAGGAGTTATTGAAGTGGTTAGGGAGGATACTGTTGGAAAACACAACAGAAGCAAATTTAGAAAACAAGAACATTTACTACATATCTATTATTTATTCCTAATTAGATGATAATGAAAAGTGACCAAATAATAATCCGATTTAGCATGGTCATAATGGATCTGAAAGTAAATGACAATGCCAACATTTTATAATAATGTACTAATTGTGCAACAGAATGGTGAACTATATGCAAATGTTTTGTTGAATATGTTTAACAAGCAAATGTAGGATATCGGCTGCACCTAGTGCATTTGATGTTAGCGTAAATTGGAAATATATAAAAAGCAGAAATATCAAGTGAAAATCATCAGAATTAATCTTAATATATGCACCATTGAATGGATACAATTCTGAAATGAACTATACACTCTTGATGGCATTAGAGTGACAGTTAGTGATGTAGATGATGAAATTGAAACTGTAGACGGAGGTGTGTACGTTACGGTTCCAGTTTTACCTGTTGTTGGTTTTGAGGTGGAAGAGGATGTAGTAGTTGAAACAGAAACTGACGGTGTGTACGTCACTGTTGCAGTTGTGCCTGTTGGTGGTGTTGAGGTGGAAGTCGATACAGTAGATGAAACTGAAGAAAATACGATGCGTGATTAAAGAAACACTAATATACAGAAAAACTGGTTAGGGACACGTGTGTGCGCTAACAAAATCCGAAAAGTTTCGATATTGAATGGTTTACTATTCCACTAAGAAAATACAAATATCAAATATAAACTGGCCATGCTTTATTCCAATAACGTATTGCTATTGTAGCGAAATACAAGCATTTGAAATTTAGTGTTACAAACTTTCACCTAACGTCGTGTTTGTTGGTGGTTCTGTACGTTTCGTAACGTTCTGGTCGGGTGTTAATGACGTGTTAAGGGAGGGTGATGTTGCAAAGCACAGTAGAATCAAATTCAGGAAAAGAAGAACACTTTCTATATTTAATACGTATTCACTTTTAGATGTTAAGGAATATTTTACTTAAAATTATCATCCACTTTAACACGGTGACAATGAAACCTTGAAATAAAATGATATAGCCAATAATATTAAATAATCGCCTCAATTTGCAACACAATATTGAACTTTAATTGATTTCAAATTTAGTCTCTACATCGTGAACAGTTTTCCAAATGTATTCTGCGTCTTGTTTACAATCGGATAAACACATGCGAGTGAATTAAATGAAATTACAGGATCATTAAAGGATATATAAATGAATTAAAAAGAGTCTCACCTGACTCTGTCACAGTTGGTGGTGTTGAAATGGTTGTGGTTGTCGTTGGTCCTGTGTTGGACAATAACACAGTGTACATTTACCAGAAATATTTATCATCCTAATATTTCAAATGAAATGTTTGGTTTGTTACACTTCTTTACTAAATGTTTAAAGTTGTTGTAAGCGAATACATTTCTATACAGATAAATTACAAACTCGTAAATTACCTGAATAATTAATTGCATTATTTATGACTACTAAGGGTTTGAATTTTACAGATAACGAATCACGAAAGTGTGATTGTGTTTCTCACACAAACTCGCTTTAAGGAAAGTGAAAACAATCGCTCGCTCGTTTCACATTGTCTACACTGTACGGATTTAGGACGACGCAGCGTTACTTGTGAGACCAGAGAAATTATATTGTGTAAGTAATTATGGTGTTACAAATGTGAGAGTCCTAAATTTAATTTAAAAAATTCATATGTAGTAATGTTTCGAATCCTACTTTTGCCGCAGACGATGACGCTGATGACTTGGATATATGGCGTCACTGCTGTGTCGGTAGGAACGACACGAATCCTCAGCTTGGAGTCTGGTATGTACTCTTGGATGATAACTGTCTCTGGCACACTAGGCTTTGGATTTGTAAGTTCTTTCTGTAAGCACACATTTCAAACACAATTTATAATCAGGACTTTAAAAGTGATTTTGTCGTTTCGACTGTTCACCGTTAAGTGGACAGATGTAATGTGTGATTCTTCATTTTGTGAGGTATCTTGTTCTTATCGTATCACTCTCACTGGTAGGTAATCATGTAAGTAGAGGAACGATGTCATTTGTTATTATTAAATGAAGATGTTTAAAGCACTGACTAGACATAAATGCATCGAAAAGAGGAAGATAAGATAAAGAGTTAGGCTTTTAACTAAACGCACCTGCAGTTTTTCCGTATCTTGGAGAGATACGAGAACGACTTTAGCCTTGGCGACTTCATCATCGGTAGCAAATGTGACTGAATAAAACATACCGTCCTTAATATCTTCTGGAATGACATACGTAACATGGAAAGCATCAGTAGCTTTGCCATAGAATATGTTTCTGTCTGTCTTTCCCAGATTCGAGTTTTTGAAGGTGTCTGCCGGATTGAGGGAGAACATCTCGCCATCACATGGTGTGATTGCTGCAACAATGGAACGAATGCTTTCATTTGTCATGTCTTTGTCAAGGTGAAATCGCATTTGTGAATAGATTGTAAAAGCCATATACAGTGAATGAGGCGAATAGTAGACTATACACTTTATTTATGTATGTGTGAATAACATAGGGCTTTCTTGTGTAAATCGGAAAGGTTATTAGGTATTACCAATTTGAAAACGCTGTCCGAAATGAGACATTATTTCCAAAACGATAGCTTATGCAAAAGTAAAAATATGTCTTTAATTTCAGGATGTGCTGCAACTCGACTAGGATGAAAATGTATTTTACCTCATTACGATTTTGCATATCTGTATTGTAACTTATTTCGACTGCCACATGTGAGTATTATGTGTAGAACAAGTTGCAAATAAGTGACTCATATTTGTTATGCCTATCGGTTTGTCTCTGTTGTGCTATTAATTATTGAAAGGAAAGATACACGCTATGCAAATGTTTTGTTGAATATGTTTAACAAGCAATACGACATAATAAGGTGTCATCGGCTGCAACTGGTGCATTTGAAGAGTAGTAGTTTTCTGTTTACTAACTCGGAAACACTTGTAAAATTAGACATAACAACTTGAAAGTTATCAGAATTAATCATTACTATATACACATCTTTGAAGGGATACAATTCTGAAATGAGCGATACTCACTCGATGGCGTTGTTGGTGGCACAGTTGTAGTAGAGGATAGAGTGACAGATGGTGATGTAGATGACGAAATTGAAACTGAAGGTGTGTGCGTCATGGTCACGGGTGTGCCAGTTGGTGGTGTAGAGGTGACAATTGGTGGTGTAGAGGTGATAGTTGGTGGTGTAGAGGTGGCAGTTGGTGGTGTAGAGGTGGTAGTAGATGTAGTGGTTGACACTGAAGAAATACATTGCGCGTTTAGAAATTTTATGACAATTAATTGCACTTATAAATTTAATACGAGTTAATAATAATAACAACAATGACTAGCATTATTGTAAGAGTCGTCACTCGACAATAAATAGAATCATCTAGGCGGACTTATGTTTGGAGTAGCAATCGATTTTACGACGTTTCCATTTTGTGAAGAATGTTAAAGAGATCAGTGGTGAATAATTTTCGGAAGACACAATGAATGTAAATATCATAATTAAGAAGGATAGGATTTATAGACAGGATCACTGGAGAGAAAGGGTAATGTTAACGTAAGTGTGGTATACAAGGACATGGTGGATATATATCGAAAACAAAATAAGATGCGTGATTAAAAACAAAATACTGTAGAGAAAATCTGTTGTTAGAGACGCGTCTTTGAATGAACCATAATCCGATAGGTTCAATGTTGAAGAGTTTAGCATTCCACTAAGAAAATTAAAATATCCAATATAAATGGGCGGTGTGTTATGGCAGTAAAGTACTTCCATTGTTGCAAACTAAAAGTTTGAGAAATTTGTTGTTATTAAACTTTACCTAAAGTCGTGGTGGTGGTTGGTGGTTCGGTACGTGTCGTAATGATGTGGTCAGGAGTTATTGAAGTGGTTAGGGAGGATACTGTTGGAAAACACAACAGAAGCAAATTTAGAAAACAAGAACATTTACTACATATCTATTATTTATTCCTAATTAGATGATAATGAAAAGTGACCAAATAATAATCCGATTTAGCATGGTCATAATGGATCTGAAAGTAAATGACAATGCCAACATTTTATAATAATGTACTAATTGTGCAACAGAATGGTGAACTATATGCAAATGTTTTGTTGAATATGTTTAACAAGCAAATGTAGGATATCGGCTGCACCTAGTGCATTTGATGTTAGCGTAAATTGGAAATATATAAAAAGCAGAAATATCAAGTGAAAATCATCAGAATTAATCTTAATATATGCACCATTGAATGGATACAATTCTGAAATGAACTATACACTCTTGATGGCATTAGAGTGACAGTTAGTGATGTAGATGATGAAATTGAAACTGTAGACGGAGGTGTGTACGTTACGGTTCCAGTTTTACCTGTTGTTGGTTTTGAGGTGGAAGAGGATGTAGTAGTTGAAACAGAAACTGACGGTGTGTACGTCACTGTTGCAGTTGTGCCTGTTGGTGGTGTTGAGGTGGAAGTCGATACAGTAGATGAAACTGAAGAAAATACGATGCGTGATTAAAGAAACACTAATATACAGAAAAACTGGTTAGGGACACGTGTGTGCGCTAACAAAATCCGAAAAGTTTCGATATTGAATGGTTTACTATTCCACTAAGAAAATACAAATATCAAATATAAACTGGCCATGCTTTATTCCAATAACGTATTGCTATTGTAGCGAAATACAAGCATTTGAAATTTAGTGTTACAAACTTTCACCTAACGTCGTGTTTGTTGGTGGTTCTGTACGTTTCGTAACGTTCTGGTCGGGTGCTAATGACGTGTTAAGGGAGGGTGTTGTTGCAAAGCACAGTAGAATCAAATTCAGGAAAAGAAGAACACTTTCTATATTTAATACGTATTCACGTTTAGATGTTAAGGAATATTTTACTTAAAATTATCATCCACTTTAACACGGTGACAATGAAACCTTGAAATAAAATGATATAGCCAATAATATTAAATAATCGCCTCAATTTGCAACACAATATTGAACTTTAATTGATTTCAAATTTAGTCTCTACATCGTGAACAGTTTTCCAAATGTATTCTGCGTCTTGTTTACAATCGGATAAACACATGCGAGTGAATTAAATGAAATTACAGGATCATTAAAGGATATATAAATGAATTAAAAAGAGTCTCACCTGACTCTGTCACAGTTGGTGGTGTTGAAATGGTTGTGGTTGTCGTTGGTCCTGTGTTGGACAATAACACAGTGTACATTTACCAGAAATATTTATCATCCTAATATTTCAAATGAAATGTTTGGTTTGTTACACTTCTTTACTAAATGTTTAAAGTTGTTGTAAGCGAATACATTTCTATACAGATAAATTACAAACTCGTAAATTACCTGAATAATTAATTGCATTATTTATGACTACTAAGGGTTTGAATTTTACAGATAACGAATCACGAAAGTGTGATTGTGTTTCTCACACAAACTCGCTTTAAGGAAAGTGAAAACAATCGCTCGCTCGTTTCACATTGTCTACACTGTACGGATTTAGGACGACGCAGCGTTACTTGTGAGACCAGAGAAATTATATTGTGTAAGTAATTATGGTGTTACAAATGTGAGAGTCCTAAATTTAATTTAAAAAATTCATATGTAGTAATGTTTCGAATCCTACTTTTGCCGCAGACGATGACGCTGATGACTTGGATATATGGCGTCACTGCTGTGTCGGTAGGAACGACACGAATCCTCAGCTTGGAGTCTGGTATGTACTCTTGGATGATAACTGTCTCTGGCACACTAGGCTTTGGATTTGTAAGTTCTTTCTGTAAGCACACATTTCAAACACAATTTATAATCAGGACTTTAAAAGTGATTTTGTCGTTTCGACTGTTCACCGTTAAGTGGACAGATGTAATGTGTGATTCTTCATTTTGTGAGGTATCTTGTTCTTATCGTATCACTCTCACTGGTAGGTAATCATGTAAGTAGAGGAACGATGTCATTTGTTATTATTAAATGAAGATGTTTAAAGCACTGACTAGACATAAATGCATCGAAAAGAGGAAGATAAGATAAAGAGTTAGGCTTTTAACTAAACGCACCTGCAGTTTTTCCGTATCTTGGAGAGATACGAGAACGACTTTAGCCTTGGCGACTTCATCATCGGTAGCAAATGTGACTGAATAAAACATACCGTCCTTAATATCTTCTGGAATGACATACGTAACATGGAAAGCATCAGTAGCTTTGCCATAGAATATGTTTCCGTCTGTCTTTCCCAGATTCGAGTTTTTGAAGGTGTCTGCCGGATTGAGGGAGAACATCTCGCCATCACATGGTGTGATTGCTGCAACAATGGAACGAATGCTTTCATTTGTCATGTCTTTGTCAAGGTGAAATCGCATTTGTGAATAGATTGTAAAAGCCATATACAGTGAATGAGGCGAATAGTAGACTATACACTTTATTTATGTATGTGTGAATAACATAGGGCTTTCTTGTGTAAATCGGAAAGGTTATTAGGTATTACCAATTTGAAAACGCTGTCCGAAATGAGACATTATTTCCAAAACGATAGCTTATGCAAAAGTAAAAATATGTCTTTAATTTCAGGATGTGCTGCAACTCGACTAGGATGAAAATGTATTTTACCTCATTACGATTTTGTATATCTGTATTGTAACTTATTTCGACTGCCACATGTGAGTATTATGTGTAGAACAAGTTGCAAATAAGTGACTCATATTTGTTATGCCTATCGGTTTGTCTCTGTTGTGCTATTAATTATTGAAAGGAAAGATACACGCTATGCAAATGTTTTGTTGAATATGTTTAACAAGCAATACGACATAATAAGGTGTCATCGGCTGCAACTGGTGCATTTGAAGAGTAGTAGTTTTCTGTTTACTAACTCGGAAACACTTGTAAAATTAGACATAACAACTTGAAAGTTATCAGAATTAATCATTACTATATACACATCTTTGAAGGGATACAATTCTGAAATGAGCGATACTCACTCGATGGCGTTGTTGGTGGCACAGTTGTAGTAGAGGATAGAGTGACAGATGGTGATGTAGATGACGAAATTGAAACTGAAGGTGTGTGCGTCATGGTCACGGGTGTGCCAGTTGGTGGTGTAGAGGTGACAATTGGTGGTGTAGAGGTGATAGTTGGTGGTGTAGAGGTGGCAGTTGGTGGTGTAGAGGTGGTAGTAGATGTAGTGGTTGACACTGAAGAAATACATTGCGCGTTTAGAAATTTTATGACAATTAATTGCACTTATAAATTTAATACGAGTTAATAATAATAACAACAATGACTAGCATTATTGTAAGAGTCGTCACTCGACAATAAATAGAATCATCTAGGCGGACTTATGTTTGGAGTAGCAATCGATTTTACGACGTTTCCATTTTGTGAAGAATGTTAAAGAGATCAGTGGTGAATAATTTTCGGAAGACACAATGAATGTAAATATCATAATTAAGAAGGATAGGATTTATAGACAGGATCACTGGAGAGAAAGGGTAATGTTAACGTAAGTGTGGTATACAAGGACATGGTGGATATATATCGAAAACAAAATAAGATGCGTGATTAAAAACAAAATACTGTAGAGAAAATCTGTTGTTAGAGACGCGTCTTTGAATGAACCATAATCCGATAGGTTCAATGTTGAAGAGTTTAGCATTCCACTAAGAAAATTAAAATATCCAATATAAATGGGCGGTGTGTTATGGCAGTAAAGTAGGCTACTTCCATTGTTGCAAACTAAGCGTTTGAGAAATTTATTGTTATTAAACTTTACCTAAAGTCGTGGTGGTGGTTGGTGGTTCGGTACGTGTCGTAATGATGTGGTCAGGAGTTATTGAAGTGGTTAGGGAGGATACTGTTGGAAAACACAACAGAAGCAAATTTAGAAAACAAGAACATTTACTACATATCTATTATTTATTCCTAATTAGATGATAATGAAAAGTGACCAAATAATAATCCGATTTAGCATGGTCATAATGGATCTGAAAGTAAATGACAATGCCAACATTTTATAATAATGTACTAATTGTGCAACAGAATGGTGAACTATATGCAAATGTTTTGTTGAATATGTTTAACAAGCAAATGTAGGATATCGGCTGCACCTAGTGCATTTGATGTTAGCGTAAATTGGAAATATATAAAAAGCAGAAATATCAAGTGAAAATCATCAGAATTAATCTTAATATATGCACCATTGAATGGATACAATTCTGAAATGAACTATACACTCTTGATGGCATTAGAGTGACAGTTAGTGATGTAGATGATGAAATTGAAACTGTAGACGGAGGTGTGTACGTTACGGTTCCAGTTTTACCTGTTGTTGGTTTTGAGGTGGAAGAGGATGTAGTAGTTGAAACAGAAACTGACGGTGTGTACGTCACTGTTGCAGTTGTGCCTGTTGGTGGTGTTGAGGTGGAAGTCGATACAGTAGATGAAACTGAAGAAAATACGATGCGTGATTAAAGAAACACTAATATACAGAAAAACTGGTTAGGGACACGTGTGTGCGCTAACAAAATCCGAAAAGTTTCGATATTGAATGGTTTACTATTCCACTAAGAAAATACAAATATCAAATATAAACTGGCCATGCTTTATTCCAATAACGTATTGCTATTGTAGCGAAATACAAGCATTTGAAATTTAGTGTTACAAACTTTCACCTAACGTCGTGTTTGTTGGTGGTTCTGTACGTTTCGTAACGTTCTGGTCGGGTGTTAATGACGTGTTAAGGGAGGGTGATGTTGCAAAGCACAGTAGAATCAAATTCAGGAAAAGAAGAACACTTTCTATATTTAATACGTATTCACTTTTAGATGTTAAGGAATATTTTACTTAAAATTATCATCCACTTTAACACGGTGACAATGAAACCTTGAAATAAAATGATATAGCCAATAATATTAAATAATCGCCTCAATTTGCAACACAATATTGAACTTTAATTGATTTCAAATTTAGTCTCTACATCGTGAACAGTTTTCCAAATGTATTCTGCGTCTTGTTTACAATCGGATAAACACATGCGAGTGAATTAAATGAAATTACAGGATCATTAAAGGATATATAAATGAATTAAAAAGAGTCTCACCTGACTCTGTCACAGTTGGTGGTGTTGAAATGGTTGTGGTTGTCGTTGGTCCTGTGTTGGACAATAACACAGTGTACATTTACCAGAAATATTTATCATCCTAATATTTCAAATGAAATGTTTGGTTTGTTACACTTCTTTACTAAATGTTTAAAGTTGTTGTAAGCGAATACATTTCTATACAGATAAATTACAAACTCGTAAATTACCTGAATAATTAATTGCATTATTTATGACTACTAAGGGTTTGAATTTTACAGATAACGAATCACGAAAGTGTGATTGTGTTTCTCACACAAACTCGCTTTAAGGAAAGTGAAAACAATCGCTCGCTCGTTTCACATTGTCTACACTGTACGGATTTAGGACGACGCAGCGTTACTTGTGAGACCAGAGAAATTATATTGTGTAAGTAATTATGGTGTTACAAATGTGAGAGTCCTAAATTTAATTTAAAAAATTCATATGTAGTAATGTTTCGAATCCTACTTTTGCCGCAGACGATGACGCTGATGACTTGGATATATGGCGTCACTGCTGTGTCGGTAGGAACGACACGAATCCTCAGCTTGGAGTCTGGTATGTACTCTTGGATGATAACTGTCTCTGGCACACTAGGCTTTGGATTTGTAAGTTCTTTCTGTAAGCACACATTTCAAACACAATTTATAATCAGGACTTTAAAAGTGATTTTGTCGTTTCGACTGTTCACCGTTAAGTGGACAGATGTAATGTGTGATTCTTCATTTTGTGAGGTATCTTGTTCTTATCGTATCACTCTCACTGGTAGGTAATCATGTAAGTAGAGGAACGATGTCATTTGTTATTATTAAATGAAGATGTTTAAAGCACTGACTAGACATAAATGCATCGAAAAGAGGAAGATAAGATAAAGAGTTAGGCTTTTAACTAAACGCACCTGCAGTTTTTCCGTATCTTGGAGAGATACGAGAACGACTTTAGCCTTGGCGACTTCATCATCGGTAGCAAATGTGACTGAATAAAACATACCGTCCTTAATATCTTCTGGAATGACATACGTAACATGGAAAGCATCAGTAGCTTTGCCATAGAATATGTTTCCGTCTGTCTTTCCCAGATTCGAGTTTTTGAAGGTGTCTGCCGGATTGAGGGAGAACATCTCGCCATCACATGGTGTGATTGCTGCAACAATGGAACGAATGCTTTCATTTGTCATGTCTTTGTCAAGGTGAAATCGCATTTGTGAATAGATTGTAAAAGCCATATACAGTGAATGAGGCGAATAGTAGACTATACACTTTATTTATGTATGTGTGAATAACATAGGGCTTTCTTGTGTAAATCGGAAAGGTTATTAGGTATTACCAATTTGAAAACGCTGTCCGAAATGAGACATTATTTCCAAAACGATAGCTTATGCAAAAGTAAAAATATGTCTTTAATTTCAGGATGTGCTGCAACTCGACTAGGATGAAAATGTATTTTACCTCATTACGATTTTGTATATCTGTATTGTAACTTATTTCGACTGCCACATGTGAGTATTATGTGTAGAACAAGTTGCAAATAAGTGACTCATATTTGTTATGCCTATCGGTTTGTCTCTGTTGTGCTATTAATTATTGAAAGGAAAGATACACGCTATGCAAATGTTTTGTTGAATATGTTTAACAAGCAATACGACATAATAAGGTGTCATCGGCTGCAACTGGTGCATTTGAAGAGAAGTAGTTTTCTGTTTACTAACTCGGAAACACTTGTAAAATTAGACATAACAACTTGAAAGTTATCAGAATTAATCATTACTATACACACATCTTTGAAGGGATACAATTCTGAAATGAGCGATACTCACTCGATGGCGTTGTTGGTGGCACAGTTGTAGTAGAGGATAGAGTGACAGATGGTGATGTAGATGACGAAATTGAAACTGAAGGTGTGTGCGTCATGGTCACGGGTGTGCCAGTTGGTGGTGTAGAGGTGACAATTGGTGGTGTAGAGGTGATAGTTGGTGGTGTAGAGGTGGCAGTTGGTGGTGTAGAGGTGGTAGTAGATGTAGTGGTTGACACTGAAGAAATACATTGCGCGTTTAGAAATTTTATGACAATTAATTGCACTTATAAATTTAATACGAGTTAATAATAATAACAACAATGACTAGCATTATTGTAAGAGTCGTCACTCGACAATAAATAGAATCATCTAGGCGGACTTATGTTTGGAGTAGCAATCGATTTTACGACGTTTCCATTTTGTGAAGAATGTTAAAGAGATCAGTGGTGAATAATTTTCGGAAGACACAATGAATGTAAATATCATAATTAAGAAGGATAGGATTTATAGACAGGATCACTGGAGAGAAAGGGTAATGTTAACGTAAGTGTGGTATACAAGGACATGGTGGATATATATCGAAAACAAAATAAGATGCGTGATTAAAAACAAAATACTGTAGAGAAAATCTGTTGTTAGAGACGCGTCTTTGAATGAACCATAATCCGATAGGTTCAATGTTGAAGAGTTTAGCATTCCACTAAGAAAATTAAAATATCCAATATAAATGGGCGGTGTGTTATGGCAGTAAAGTAGGCTACTTCCATTGTTGCAAACTAAGCGTTTGAGAAATTTATTGTTATTAAACTTTACCTAAAGTCGTGGTGGTGGTTGGTGGTTCGGTACGTGTCGTAATGATGTGGTCAGGAGTTATTGAAGTGGTTAGGGAGGATACTGTTGGAAAACACAACAGAAGCAAATTTAGAAAACAAGAACATTTACTACATATCTATTATTTATTCCTAATTAGATGATAATGAAAAGTGACCAAATAATAATCCGATTTAGCATGGTCATAATGGATCTGAAAGTAAATGACAATGCCAACATTTTATAATAATGTACTAATTGTGCAACAGAATGGTGAACTATATGCAAATGTTTTGTTGAATATGTTTAACAAGCAAATGTAGGATATCGGCTGCACCTAGTGCATTTGATGTTAGCGTAAATTGGAAATATATAAAAAGCAGAAATATCAAGTGAAAATCATCAGAATTAATCTTAATATATGCACCATTGAATGGATACAATTCTGAAATGAACTATACTCTCTTGATGGCATTAGAGTGACAGTTGGTGATGTAGATGATGAAATTGAAACTGTACACGGAGGTGTGTACGTTACGGTTACAGTTTTACCTGTTGTTGGTTTTGAGGTGGAAGAGGATGTAGTAGTTGAAACAGAAACTGACGGTGTGTACGTCACTGTTGCAGTTGTGCCTGTTGGTGGTGTTGAGGTGGAAGTCGATACAGTAGATGAAACTGAAGAAAATATGATGCGTGATTAAAGAAACACCAATATACAGAAAAACTGGTTAGGGACACGTGTGTGCGTTAACAAAATCCGAAAAGTTTCGATATTGAATGGTTTACTATTCCACTAAGAAAATACATATATCAAATATAAACAGGCCATACTTTATTCCAATAACGTATTGCTATTGTAGCGAAATACAAGCATTTGAAATTTAGTGTTACAAACTTTCACCTAACGTCGTGTTGGTGGTTCTGTACGTTTCGTAACGTTCTGGTCGGGTGTTAATGACGTGTTAAGGGAGGGTGTTGTTGCAAAGCACAGTAGAATCAAATTCAGGAAAAGAAGAACACTTTCTATATTTAATACGTATTCACTTTTAGATGTTAAAGAATATTTTACTTAAAATTATCATCCACTTTAACACGGTGACAATGAAACCTTGAAATAAAATGATATAGCCAACAATATTGAATGATCGCCTCAATTTGCAACAGAATATTGAACTTTAATTGATTTCAAATTTAGTCTCTACATCGTGAACAGTTTTCCAAATGTATTCTGCGTCTTGTTTACAATCGGATAAACACATGCGAGTGAATTAAATGAAATTACAGGATCATTAAAGGATATATAAATGAATTAAAAAGAGTCTCACCTGACTCTGTCACAGTTGGTGGTGTTGAAATGGTTGTGGTTGTCGTTGGTCCTGTGTTGGACAATAACACAGTGTACATTTACCAGAAATATTTATCATCCTAATATTTCAAATGAAATGTTTGGTTTGTTACACTTCTTTACTAAATGTTTAAAGTTGTTGTAAGCGAATACATTTCTATACAGATAAATTACAAACTCGTAAATTACCTGAATAATTAATTGCATTATTTATGACTACTAAGGGTTTGAATTTTACAGATAACGAATCACGAAAGTGTGATTGTGTTTCTCACACAAACTCGCTTTAAGGAAAGTGAAAACAATCGCTCGCTCGTTTCACATTGTCTACACTGTACGGATTTAGGACGACGCAGCGTTACTTGTGAGACCAGAGAAATTATATTGTGTAAGTAATTATGGTGTTACAAATGTGAGAGTCCTAAATTTAATTTAAAAAATTCATATGTAGTAATGTTTCGAATCCTACTTTTGCCGCAGACGATGACGCTGATGACTTGGATATATGGCGTCACTGCTGTGTCGGTAGGAACGACACGAATCCTCAGCTTGGAGTCTGGTATGTACTCTTGGATGATAACTGTCTCTGGCACACTAGGCTTTGGATTTGTAAGTTCTTTCTGTAAGCACACATTTCAAACACAATTTATAATCAGGACTTTAAAAGTGATTTTGTCGTTTCGACTGTTCACCGTTAAGTGGACAGATGTAATGTGTGATTCTTCATTTTGTGAGGTATCTTGTTCTTATCGTATCACTCTCACTGGTAGGTAATCATGTAAGTAGAGGAACGATGTCATTTGTTATTATTAAATGAAGATGTTTAAAGCACTGACTAGACATAAATGCATCGAAAAGAGGAAGATAAGATAAAGAGTTAGGCTTTTAACTAAACGCACCTGCAGTTTTTCCGTATCTTGGAGAGATACGAGAACGACTTTAGCCTTGGCGACTTCATCATCGGTAGCAAATGTGACTGAATAAAACATACCGTCCTTAATATCTTCTGGAATGACATACGTAACATGGAAAGCATCAGTAGCTTTGCCATAGAATATGTTTCCGTCTGTCTTTCCCAGATTCGAGTTTTTGAAGGTGTCTGCCGGATTGAGGGAGAACATCTCGCCATCACATGGTGTGATTGCTGCAACAATGGAACGAATGCTTTCATTTGTCATGTCTTTGTCAAGGTGAAATCGCATTTGTGAATAGATTGTAAAAGCCATATACAGTGAATGAGGCGAATAGTAGACTATACACTTTATTTATGTATGTGTGAATAACATAGGGCTTTCTTGTGTAAATCGGAAAGGTTATTAGGTATTACCAATTTGAAAACGCTGTCCGAAATGAGACATTATTTCCAAAACGATAGCTTATGCAAAAGTAAAAATATGTCTTTAATTTCAGGATGTGCTGCAACTCGACTAGGATGAAAATGTATTTTACCTCATTACGATTTTGTATATCTGTATTGTAACTTATTTCGACTGCCACATGTGAGTATTATGTGTAGAACAAGTTGCAAATAAGTGACTCATATTTGTTATGCCTATCGGTTTGTCTCTGTTGTGCTATTAATTATTGAAAGGAAAGATACACGCTATGCAAATGTTTTGTTGAATATGTTTAACAAGCAATACGACATAATAAGGTGTCATCGGCTGCAACTGGTGCATTTGAAGAGTAGTAGTTTTCTGTTTACTAACTCGGAAACACTTGTAAAATTAGACATAACAACTTGAAAGTTATCAGAATTAATCATTACTATACACACATCTTTGAAGGGATACAATTCTGAAATGAGCGATACTCACTCGATGGCGTTGTTGGTGGCACAGTTGTAGTAGAGGATAGAGTGACAGATGGTGATGTAGATGACGAAATTGAAACTGAAGGTGTGTGCGTCATGGTCACGGGTGTGCCAGTTGGTGGTGTAGAGGTGACAATTGGTGGTGTAGAGGTGATAGTTGGTGGTGTAGAGGTGGCAGTTGGTGGTGTAGAGGTGGTAGTAGATGTAGTGGTTGACACTGAAGAAATACATTGCGCGTTTAGAAATTTTATGACAATTAATTGCACTTATAAATTTAATACGAGTTAATAATAATAACAACAATGACTAGCATTATTGTAAGAGTCGTCACTCGACAATAAATAGAATCATCTAGGCGGACTTATGTTTGGAGTAGCAATCGATTTTACGACGTTTCCATTTTGTGAAGAATGTTAAAGAGATCAGTGGTGAATAATTTTCGGAAGACACAATGAATGTAAATATCATAATTAAGAAGGATAGGATTTATAGACAGGATCACTGGAGAGAAAGGGTAATGTTAACGTAAGTGTGGTATACAAGGACATGGTGGATATATATCGAAAACAAAATAAGATGCGTGATTAAAAACAAAATACTGTAGAGAAAATCTGTTGTTAGAGACGCGTCTTTGAATGAACCATAATCCGATAGGTTCAATGTTGAAGAGTTTAGCATTCCACTAAGAAAATTAAAATATCCAATATAAATGGGCGGTGTGTTATGGCAGTAAAGTAGGCTACTTCCATTGTTGCAAACTAAGCGTTTGAGAAATTTATTGTTATTAAACTTTACCTAAAGTCGTGGTGGTGGTTGGTGGTTCGGTACGTGTCGTAATGATGTGGTCAGGAGTTATTGAAGTGGTTAGGGAGGATACTGTTGGAAAACACAACAGAAGCAAATTTAGAAAACAAGAACATTTACTACATATCTATTATTTATTCCTAATTAGATGATAATGAAAAGTGACCAAATAATAATCCGATTTAGCATGGTCATAATGGATCTGAAAGTAAATGACAATGCCAACATTTTATAATAATGTACTAATTGTGCAACAGAATGGTGAACTATATGCAAATGTTTTGTTGAATATGTTTAACAAGCAAATGTAGGATATCGGCTGCACCTAGTGCATTTGATGTTAGCGTAAATTGGAAATATATAAAAAGCAGAAATATCAAGTGAAAATCATCAGAATTAATCTTAATATATGCACCATTGAATGGATACAATTCTGAAATGAACTATACTCTCTTGATGGCATTAGAGTGACAGTTGGTGATGTAGATGATGAAATTGAAACTGTACACGGAGGTGTGTACGTTACGGTTACAGTTTTACCTGTTGTTGGTTTTGAGGTGGAAGAGGATGTAGTAGTTGAAACAGAAACTGACGGTGTGTACGTCACTGTTGCAGTTGTGCCTGTTGGTGGTGTTGAGGTGGAAGTCGATACAGTAGATGAAACTGAAGAAAATATGATGCGTGATTAAAGAAACACCAATATACAGAAAAACTGGTTAGGGACACGTGTGTGCGTTAACAAAATCCGAAAAGTTTCGATATTGAATGGTTTACTATTCCACTAAGAAAATACATATATCAAATATAAACAGGCCATACTTTATTCCAATAACGTATTGCTATTGTAGCGAAATACAAGCATTTGAAATTTAGTGTTACAAACTTTCACCTAACGTCGTGTTGGTGGTTCTGTACGTTTCGTAACGTTCTGGTCGGGTGTTAATGACGTGTTAAGGGAGGGTGTTGTTGCAAAGCACAGTAGAATCAAATTCAGGAAAAGAAGAACACTTTCTATATTTAATACGTATTCACTTTTAGATGTTAAAGAATATTTTACTTAAAATTATCATCCACTTTAACACGGTGACAATGAAACCTTGAAATAAAATGATATAGCCAACAATATTGAATGATCGCCTCAATTTGCAACAGAATATTGAACTTTAATTGATTTCAAATTTAGTCTCTACATCGTGAACAGTTTTCCAAATGTATTCTGCGTCTTGTTTACAATCGGATAAACACATGCGAGTGAATTAAATGAAATTACAGGATCATTAAAGGATATATAAATGAATTAAAAAGAGTCTCACCTGACTCTGTCACAGTTGGTGGTGTTGAAATGGTTGTGGTTGTCGTTGGTCCTGTGTTGGACAATAACACAGTGTACATTTACCAGAAATATTTATCATCCTAATATTTCAAATGAAATGTTTGGTTTGTTACACTTCTTTACTAAATGTTTAAAGTTGTTGTAAGCGAATACATTTCTATACAGATAAATTACAAACTCGTAAATTACCTGAATAATTAATTGCATTATTTATGACTACTAAGGGTTTGAATTTTACAGATAACGAATCACGAAAGTGTGATTGTGTTTCTCACACAAACTCGCTTTAAGGAAAGTGAAAACAATCGCTCGCTCGTTTCACATTGTCTACACTGTACGGATTTAGGACGACGCAGCGTTACTTGTGAGACCAGAGAAATTATATTGTGTAAGTAATTATGGTGTTACAAATGTGAGAGTCCTAAATTTAATTTAAAAAATTCATATGTAGTAATGTTTCGAATCCTACTTTTGCCGCAGACGATGACGCTGATGACTTGGATATATGGCGTCACTGCTGTGTCGGTAGGAACGACACGAATCCTCAGCTTGGAGTCTGGTATGTACTCTTGGATGATAACTGTCTCTGGCACACTAGGCTTTGGATTTGTAAGTTCTTTCTGTAAGCACACATTTCAAACACAATTTATAATCAGGACTTTAAAAGTGATTTTGTCGTTTCGACTGTTCACCGTTAAGTGGACAGATGTAATGTGTGATTCTTCATTTTGTGAGGTATCTTGTTCTTATCGTATCACTCTCACTGGTAGGTAATCATGTAAGTAGAGGAACGATGTCATTTGTTATTATTAAATGAAGATGTTTAAAGCACTGACTAGACATAAATGCATCGAAAAGAGGAAGATAAGATAAAGAGTTAGGCTTTTAACTAAACGCACCTGCAGTTTTTCCGTATCTTGGAGAGATACGAGAACGACTTTAGCCTTGGCGACTTCATCATCGGTAGCAAATGTGACTGAATAAAACATACCGTCCTTAATATCTTCTGGAATGACATACGTAACATGGAAAGCATCAGTAGCTTTGCCATAGAATATGTTTCCGTCTGTCTTTCCCAGATTCGAGTTTTTGAAGGTGTCTGCCGGATTGAGGGAGAACATCTCGCCATCACATGGTGTGATTGCTGCAACAATGGAACGAATGCTTTCATTTGTCATGTCTTTGTCAAGGTGAAATCGCATTTGTGAATAGATTGTAAAAGCCATATACAGTGAATGAGGCGAATAGTAGACTATAAACTTTATTTATGTACGTGTGAATAACATAGGGCTTTCTTGTGTAAATCGGAAAGGTTATTAGGTATTACCAAGTTGAAAACGCTGTCCGAAATGAGACATTATTTCCAAAACGATAGCTTTTGCAAAAGTAAAAATATGTCTTTAATTTCAGGATGTGCTGCAACTCGACTAGTATGAAAATGTATTTTACCTCATTACGATTTTGTATATCTGTATTGTAACTTATTTCGACTGCCACATGTGAGTATTATGTGTAGAACAAGTTGCAAATAAGTGACACATATTTGTTATGTCTATCGGTTTGTCTCTGTTGTGCTATTAATTATTGAAAGGAAAGATACACGCTATGCAAATGTTTTGTTGAATATGTTTAACAAGCAATTCGACATAATAAGGTGTCATCGGCAGCAACAGGTGCATTTGAAGAGTAGTAGTTTTCTGTTAACTAAAATCGGAAACACTTGTAACATTAGACATAGCAACTAAAGGTTATCGGAAACACTTGTAACATTAGACATAACAACTGAAAGTTATCAGAATTAATCATTACTATACACACATCTTTGAAGGGATACAATTCTGAAATGAGCGATACTCACTCGATGGCGTTGTTGGTGGCACAGTTGTAGTAGAGGATAGAGTGATAGATGGTGATGTAGATGACGAAATTGAAACTGAAGGTGTGTGCGTCATGGTCACAGGTGTGACAGTTGGTGATGTAGAGGTGACAGTTGGTGGTGTAGAGGTGATAGTTGGTGGTGTAGAGGTTGCAGTAGATATAGTGGTTGACACTGAAGTAATAAATTGCGCGTTTAGAAATTTTGGGAATAATTAATTGCACTTATAAAATTAATACGAGTCAATAATAATAATAATAATAATAATAACAATGTCTAGCATTATTGTTAGAGTCCTCACTCGACAACACATAGAATCATCTAGGCGGACTCATGTTTGAGTAGCAATGGAATTTACGACGTTTCCAGGTTGTGAAGAATGTTAAAGAGATCAGTGGTGAGTAATTTTCGGAAGACACAATGAATGTAAATATCATAATTAATGAAGGATAGGATTTATAGACAGGATCACTGGACAGACAGGGTAATGGTAACTTAAGTCTGGTATACAAGGACATGGTGGATATATATCGAAAACAAAATAAGATGCGTGATTAAAAACAAAATACTATAGAGAAAATCTGTTGTTAGAGACTCGTCGGTGAATGAACCATAATCCGATAGGTTCAATGTTGAAGAGTTTAGCATTCCACTAAGAAAATTAAAATATCCAATATAAACGGGCCATGTGTTATGGCAGTAAAGTACTTCCATTGTTGCAAACTAAGCGTTTGAGAAATTTATTGTTATTAAACTTTACCTAAAGTCGTGGTGGTGGTTGGTGGTTCGGTACGTGTCGTAAGGTCGTGGTCAGGAGTTATTGAAGTGGTTAGGGAGGATACTGTTGGAAAACACAACAGAAGCAAATTTAGAAAACAAGAACATTTACTACATATCTATTATTTATTCCCAATTAGATGATAATGAAAAGTGACCAAATAATAATCCGATTTAGCATGGTCATAATGGATCTGAAAGTAAATGACAATGCCAACATTTTATAATAATCTACTAGTTGTGCAACAGAATAGTTAACAATATGCAAATGTTTTGTTGAATATGTTTAACAAGCAAATGTAGGATATCGGCTGCACCTAGTGCATTTGATGTTAGCGTAAATTGGAAATATATAAAAAGCAGAAATATCAAGTGAAAATCATCAGAATTAATCTTAATATATGCACCATTGAATGGATACAATTCTGAAATGAACTATACTCTCTTGATGGCATTAGAGTGACAGTTGGTGATGTAGATGATGAAATTGAAACTGTACACGGAGGTGTGTACGTTACGGTTACAGTTTTACCTGTTGTTGGTTTTGAGGTGGAAGAGGATGTAGTAGTTGAAACAGAAACTGACGGTGTGTACGTCACTGTTGCAGTTGTGCCTGTTGGTGGTGTTGAGGTGGAAGTCGATACAGTAGATGAAACTGAAGAAAATATGATGCGTGATTAAAGAAACACCAATATACAGAAAAACTGGTTAGGGACACGTGTGTGCGTTAACAAAATCCGAAAAGTTTCGATATTGAATGGTTTAGTATTCCACTAAGAAAATACAAATATCAAATATAAACAGGCCATACTTTATTCCAATAACGTATTGCTATTGTAGCGAAATACAAGCATTTGAAATTTAGTGTTACAAACTTTCACCTAACGTCGTGTTTGTTGGTGGTTCTGTACGTTTCGTAACGTTCTGGTCGGGTGTTAATGACGTGTTAAGGGAGGGTGTTGTTGCAAAGCACAGTAGAATCAAATTCAGGAAAAGAAGAACACTTTCTATATTTAATACGTATTCACTTTTAGATGTTAAAGAATATTTTACTTAAAATTATCATCCACTTTAACACGGTGACAATGAAACCTTGAAATAAAATGATATAGCCAACAATATTGAATGATCGCCTCAATTTGCAACAGAATATTGAACTTTAATTGATTTCAAATTTAGTCTCTACATCGTGAACAGTTTTCCAAATGTATTCTGCGTCTTGTTTAGAATCGGATAAACACATGCGAGTGAATTAAATGAAATTACAGGATCATTAAAGGATATATAAATGAATTAAAAAGACTCTCACCTGACTCTGTCACAGTTGGTGGTGTTGAAATCGTTGTGGTTGTCGTTGGTCCTGTGTTGGACAATAACACAGTGTACATTTACCAGAAATATTTATCATCCTAATATTTCAAATGAAATGTTTGGTTTGTTACACTTCTTTACTAAATGTTTAAAGTTGTTGTAAGCGAATACATTTCTATACAGATAAATTACAAACTCGTAAATTACCTGAATAATTAATTGCATTATTTATGACTACTAAGGGTTTGAATTTTACAGATAACGAATCACGAAAGTGTGATTGTGTTTCCCACACAAACTCGCTTTAAGGAAAGTGAAAACAATCGCTCGCTCGTTTTACATTGTCTACACTGTACGGATTTAGGACGACGCAGCGTTACTTGTGAGACCAGAGAAATTATATTGTGTAAGTAATTATGGTGTTACAAATGTGAGAGTCCTAAATTTAATTTAAAAAATTCATATGTAGTAATGTTTCGAATCCTACTTTTGCCGCAGACGATGACGCTGATGACTTGGATATATGGCGTCACTGCTGTGTCGGTAGGAACGACACGAATCCTCAGCTTGGAGTCTGGTATGTACTCTTGGATGATAACTGTCTCTGGCACACTAGGCTTTGGATTTGTAAGTTCTTTCTGTAAGCACACATTTCAAACACAATTTATAATCAGGACTTTAAAAGTGATTTTGTCGTTTCGACTGTTCACCGTTAAGTGGACAGATGTAATGTGTGATTCTTCACTTTGTGAGGTATCTTGTTCTTATCGTATCACTCTCACTGGTAGGTAATCATGTAAGTAGAGGAACGATGTCATTTGTTATTATTAAATGAAGATGTTTAAAGCACTGACTACACATAAATGCATCGAAAAGAGAAAGATAAGATAAAGAGTTAGGCTTTTAACTAAACGCACCTGCAGTTTTTCCGTATCTTGGAGAGATACGAGAACGACTTTAGCCTTGGCGACTTCATCATCGGTAGCAAATGTGACTGAATAAAACATACCGTCCTTAATATCTTCTGGAATGACATACGTAACATGGAAAGCATCAGTAGCTTTGCCGTAGAATATGTTTCCGTCTGTCTTTCCCAGATTCGAGTTTTTGAAGGTGTCTGCCGGATTGAGGGAGAACATCTCGCCATCACATGGTGTGATTGCTGCAACAATGGAACGAATGCTTTCATTTGTCATGTCTTTGACAAGGTGAAATCGCATTTGTGATAGATTGTAAAAGCCATATACAGTGAATGAGGCGAATAGTAGACTATAAACTTTATTTATGTACGTGTGAATAACATAGGGCTTTCTTGTGTAAATCGGAAAGGTTATTAGGTATTACCAAGTTGAAAACGCTGTCCGAAATGAGACATTATTTCCAAAACGATAGCTTTTGCAAAAGTAAAAATATGTCTTTAATTTCAGGATGTGCTGCAACTCGACTAGTATGAAAATGTATTTTACCTCATTACGATTTTGTATATCTGTATTGTAACTTATTTCGACTGCCACATGTGAGTATTATGTGTAGAACAAGTTGCAAATAAGTGACACATATTTGTTATGTCTATCGGTTTGTCTCTGTTGTGATATTAATTATTGAAAGGAAAGATACACGCTATGCAAATGTTTTGTTGAATATGTTTAACAAGCAATTCGACATAATAAGGTGTCATCGGCTGCAACTGGTGCATTTGAAGAGTAGTAGTTTTCTGTTAACTAACATCGGAAACACTTGTAAAATTAGACATAACAACTGAAAGTTATCAGAATTAATCATTACTATACACACATCTTTGAAGGGATACAATTCTGAAATGAGCGATACTCACTCGATGGCGTTGTTGGTGGCACAGTTGTAGTAGAGGTTAGAGTGACAGATGGTGATGTAGATGACGAAATTGAAACTGAAGGTGTGTGTGTCATGGTCACGGGTGTGCCAGTTGGTGGTGTAGAGGTGACAATTGGTGGTGTAGAGGTGATAGTTGGTGGTGTAGAGGTGGCAGTTGGTGGTGTAGAGGTGGCAATAGATGTAGTGGTTGACACTGAAGAAATACATTGCGCTTTTAGAAATTTCGAGACAATTAATTGCACTTATAAATTTAATACGAGTTAATAATAATAACAATGACTAGCATTATTGTTAGAGTCCCCACTCGACAATAAATAGAATCATCTAGGCGGTCTTATGTTTGGAGTAGCAATCAATTTTACGACGTTTCCATGTTGTGAAAAATGTGAAAGAGATCAGTGGTGAATAATTTTCGGAAGACACAATGAATGTAAATATCATAATTAATAAGGATAGGATTTATAGACAGGATCACTGGAGAGAAAGGGTAATGGTCACTTAAGTCTGGTATACAAGGACATGGTGGATATATATCGAAAACAAAATAAGATGCGTGATTAAAAACAAAATACTGTAGAGAAAATCTGTTGTTAGAGACTCGTCTGTGAATGAACCATAATCCGATAGGTTCAATGTTGAAGAGTTTAGCATTCCACTAAGAAAATAAAAATATCCAATATAAATGGGCGGTGTGTTATGGCAGTAAAGTACTTCCATTTTTGCAAACAAAGCGTTTGAAAAATTTATTGTTATTAAACTTTACCTAAAGTCGTGGTGGTGGTTGGTGGTTCGGTACGTGTCGTAATGATGTGGTCAGGAGTTATTGAAGTGGTTAGGGAGGATACTGTTGGAAAACACAACAGAAGCAAATTTAGAAAACAAGAACATTTACTACATATCTATTATTTATTCCCAATTAGATGATAATGAAAAGTGACCAAATAATAATCCGATTTAGCATGGTCATAATGGATCTGAAAGTAAATGACAATGCCAACATTTTATAATAATCTACTAATTGTGCAACAGAATGGTGAACTATATGCAAATGTTTAGTTGAATATGTTTAACAAGCAAATGTAGGATATCGGCTGCACCTAGTGCATTTGATGTTAGCGTAAATTGGAAATATATAAAAAGCAGAAATATCAAGTGAAAATCATCAGAATTAATCTTAATATATGCACCATTGAATGGATACAATTCTGAAATGAACTATACTCTCTTGATGGCATTAGAGTGACAGTTGGTGATGTAGATGATGAAATTGAAACTGTACACGGAGGTGTGTACGTTACGGTTACAGTTTTACCTGTTGTTGGTTTTGAGGTGGAAGAGGATGTAGTAGTTGAAACAGAAACTGACGGTGTGTACGTCACTGTTGCAGTTGTGCCTGTTGGTGGTGTTGAGGTGGAAGTCGATACAGTAGATGAAACTGAAGAAAATATGATGCGTGATTAAAGAAACACCAATATACAGAAAAACTGGTTAGGGACACGTGTGTGCGTTAACAAAATCCGAAAAGTTTCGATATTGAATGGTTTAGTATTCCACTAAGAAAATACATATATCAAATATAAACAGGCCATACTTTATTCCAATAACGTATTGCTATTGTAGCGAAATACAAGCATTTGAAATTTAGTGTTACAAACTTTCACCTAACGTCGTGTTTGTTGGTGGTTCTGTACGTTTCGTAACGTTCTGGTCGGGTGTTAATGACGTGTTAAGGGAGGGTGTTGTTGCAAAGCACAGTAGAATCAAATTCAGGAAAAGAAGAACACTTTCTATATTTAATACGTATTCACTTTTAGATGTTAAAGAATATTTTACTTAAAATTATCATCCACTTTAACACGGTGACAATGAAACCTTGAAATAAAATGATATAGCCAACAATATTGAATGATCGCCTCAATTTGCAACAGAATATTGAACTTTAATTGATTTCAAATTTAGTCTCTACATCGTGAACAGTTTTCCAAATGTATTCTGCGTCTTGTTTACAATCGGATAAACACATGCGAGTGAATTAAATGAAATTACAGGATCATTAAAGGATATATAAATGAATTAAAAAGACTCTCACCTGACTCTGTCACAGTTGGTGGTGTTGAAATCGTTGTGGTTGTCGTTGGTCCTGTGTTGGACAATAACACAGTGTACATTTACCAGAAATATTTATCATCCTAATATTTCAAATGAAATGTTTGGTTTGTTACACTTCTTTACTAAATGTTTAAAGTTGTTGTAAGCGAATACATTTCTATACAGATAAATTACAAACTCGTAAATTACCTGAATAATTAATTGCATTATTTATGACTACTAAGGGTTTGAATTTTACAGATAACGAATCACGAAAGTGTGATTGTGTTTCCCACACAAACTCGCTTTAAGGAAAGTGAAAACAATCGCTCGCTCGTTTTACATTGTCTACACTATACGGATTTAGGACGACGCAGCGTTACTTGTGAGACCAGAGAAATTATATTGTGTAAGTAATTATGGTGTTACAAATGTGAGAGTCCTAAATTTAATTTAAAAAATTCATATGTAGTAATGTTTCTAATCCTACTTTTGCCGCAGACGATGACGCTGATGACTTGGATATATGGCGTCACTGCTGTGTCGGTAGGAACGACACGAATCCTCAGCTTGGAGTCTGGTATGTACTCTTGGATGATAACTGTCTCTGGCACACTAGGCTTTGGATTTGTAAGTTCTTTCTGTAAGCACACATTTCAAACACAATTTATAATCAGGACTTTAAAAGTGATTTTGTCGTTTCCACTGTTCACCGTTAAGTGGACAGATGTAATGTGTGATTCTTCATTTTGTGAGGTATCTTGTTCTTATCGTATCACACTCACTGGTAGGTAATCATGTAAGTAGAGGAACGATGTCATTTGTTATTATTAAATGAAGATGTTTAAAGCACTGACTAGACATAAATGCATCGAAAAGAGAAAGATAAGATAAAGAGTTATGCTTTTAACTAAACGCACCTGCAGTTTTTCCGTATCTTGGAGAGATACGAGAACGACTTTAGCCTTGGCGACTTCATCATCGGTAGCAAATGTGACTGAATAAAACATACCGTCCTTAATATCTTCTGGAATGACATACGTAACATGGAAAGCATCAGTAGCTTTGCCATAGAATATGTTTCCGTCTGTCTTTCCCAGATTCGAGTTTTTGAAGGTGTCTGCCGGATTGAGGGAGAACATCTCGCCATCACATGGTGTGATTGCTGCAACAATGGAACGAATGCTTTCATTTGTCATGTCTTTGTCAAGGTGAAATCGCATTTGTGATAGATTGTAAAAGCCATATACAGTGAATGAGGCGAATAGTAGACTATAAACTTTATTTATGTACGTGTGAATAACATAGGGCTTTCTTGTGTAAATCGGAAAGGTTATTAGGTATTACCAATTTGAAAACGCTGTCCGAAATGAGACGTTATTTCCAAAACGATAGCTTATGCAAAGGTAAAGATATATCTTTAACTTCAGGATGTGCTGCAACTCGACTAGGATGAAAATGTATTTTACCTCATTACGATTTTGTATATCTGTATTGTAACTTATTTCGACTGCCAGATGTGAGTATTATGTGTAGAACAAGTTGCAAATAAGTGACACATATTTGTTATGTCTATCGGTTTGTCTCTGTTGTGCTATTAATTATTGAAAGGAAAGATACACGCTATGCAAATGTTTTGTTGAATATGTTTAACTAGCAATTCGACATAATGAGGTGTCATCGGCTGCAACTGGTGCATTTGAAGAGTAGTAGTTTTCTGTTAACTAACATCGGAAACACTTGTAAAATTAGACATAACAACTGAAAGTTATCAGAATTAATCATTACTATACACACATCTTTGAAGGGATACAAT
This sequence comes from Sinotaia quadrata, assembly GCA_028829895.1. NCBI lineage: Eukaryota > Metazoa > Mollusca > Gastropoda > Architaenioglossa > Viviparidae > Sinotaia > Sinotaia quadrata. The sequence continues at coordinate 94,391,069 of CM054183.1, read as the reverse complement.
TCTGAAATGAGCGATACTCACTCGATGGCGTTGTTGGCGGCACAGTTGTAGTAGAGGATAGAGTGACAGATGGTGATGTAGATGACGAAATTGAAACTGAAGGTGTGTGCGTCATGGTCACGGGTGTGCCAGTTGGTGGTGTAGAGGTGATAATTGGTGGTGTAGAGGTGATAGTTGGTGGTGTAGAGGTGGCAGTTGGTGGTGTAGAGGTGGTAGTTGGTGGTGTAGAGGTGGCAGTAGATGTAGTGGTTGACACTAAGGAAATACATTGCGCGTTTAGAAATTTTGTGATAATTAATTGCACTTATAAATTTAATACGAGTTAATAATAATAACAATGACTAGCATTATTGTTAGAGTCCTCACTCGACAATAAATAGAATCATCTAGGCGGACTTATGTTTGGAGTAGCAATCGGTTTTACGACGTTTCCATTTTGTGAAGAATGTTAAAGAGATCAGTGGTGAATAATTTTCGGAAGACACAATGAATGTAAATATCATAATTAATAAGGATAGGATTTATAGACAGGATCACTGGAGAGAAAGGGCAATGGTAACTTAAGTCTGGTATACAAGGACATGGTGGATATATATCGAAAACAAAATAAGATGCGTGATTAAAAACAAAATACTGTAGAGAAAATCTGTTGTTAGAGACTCGTCTTTGAATGAACCACAATCCGATAGGTTCAATGTTGAAGAGTTTAGCATTACACTAAGAAAATTAAAATATCCAATATAAATGGGCGGTGTGTTATGGCAGTAAAGTACTTCCATTGTTGCAAACTAAGCGTTTGAGAAATTTATTGTTATTAAACTTTACCTAAAGACGTGGTGGTGGTTGGTGGTTCGGTACGTGTCGTAAGGTCGTGGTGAGGAGGTATTGAAGTGGTTAGGGAGGATACTGTTGGAAAACACAACAGAAGCAAATTTAGAAAACAAGAACATTTACTACACATCTATTATTTATTCCCAATTAGATGATAATGAAAAGTGACCAAATAATAATCCGATTTAGCATGGTCATAATGGATCTGAAAGTAAATGACAATGCCAACATTTTATAATAATCTACTAATTGTGCAACAGAATGGAGAACTATATGCAAATGTTTTGTTGAATATGTTTAACAAGCAAATGTAGGATATCGGCTGCACCTAGTGCATTTGATGTTAGCGTAAATTGGAAATATATAAAAAGCAGAAATATCAAGTGAAAATCATCAGCATTAATCATTAATATAATCACCATTGAATGGATACAATTCTGAAATGAACTATACTCTCTTGATGACTTTAGAGTGACAGTTGGTGATGTAGATGATGAAATTGAAACTGTAGACGGAGGTGTGTACGTTACGGTTATAGTTGTACCTGTTGTTGGTTTTGAGGTGGAAGAGGATGGAGTAGTTGAAACAGAAGCTGACGGTGTGTACGTCACGGTTCCAGGTGTGCCTGTTGGTGGTGTTGAGGTGGAAGAGGGTGTAGTAGTTGAAACAGAAGCTGACGGTGTGTGCGTCACTGTTCCAGTTGGTGGTGTTGAGGTGGAAGTCGTTACAGTAGATGAAACTGAAGAAAATACGATGCGTGATTAAAGAAACAATAATATACAGAAAAACTGGTTAGGGACACGACTGTGCGCTAACACAATCCGAAAGTTTCGATGTTGAATGGTTTAGTATTCCACTAAGAAAATACAAATATCAAATATAAACAGGCCATGCTTTATTCCAATAACGTATTGCTATTGTAGCGAAATACAAGCATTTGAAATTTAGTGTTACAAACTTTCACCTAACGTCATGTTTGTTGGTGGTTCTGTACGTTTCGTAACGTTCTGGTCGGGTGTGAATGACGTGTTCAGGGAGGGTGTTGTTGCAAAGCACAGTAGAATCAAATTCAGGAAGAGAAGAACACTTTCTATATTTAATACGTATTCACTCTAAGATGTTAAAGAATATTTTACCTAAAATTATAATCCTCTTTAACACTGTGACAATGAAACCTTGAAATAAAATGATATAGCCAACAATATTGAATGATCGCCTCAATTTGCAACAGAATATTGAACTTTAATTGATTTCAAATTTAGTCTCTACATCGTGAACAGTTTTCCAAATGTATTCTGCGTCTTGTTAGAATCGGATACACACATGCGAGGTAATTAAATGAAATTACAGGATCATTAAAGGATATATAAATGAATTAAAAAGACTCTCACTTGGCTCTGTCACAGTTGGTGATGTTGATGAAGGAACAGTTGAAATCGTTGTGGTTGTCGTTGGTCCTGTGTTGGACAATAACACAGTGTACATTTACCAGAAATATTTATCATCCTAATATTTCAAATGAAATGTTTGGTTTGTTACACTACTTTACTAAATGTTTAAAGTTGTTGTAAGCGAATACATTTCTATACAGATAAATTACAAACTCGTAAATTGCATGAATAATTAATTGCATTATTTATGACTACTAAGGGTTTGAATTTTACAGATAACGAATCACGAAAGTGTGATTGTGTTTCCCACACAAACTCGCTTTAAGGAAAGTGAAAACAATCGCTCGCTCGTTTTACATTGTCTACACTGTACGGATTTAGGACGACGCAGCGTTACTTGTGAGAGCAGAGAAATTATATTGTGTAAGACAGTAATTATGGTGTTACAAATAATATGAGAGTCCTAAATTTAATTAATTTAATTTAAAAATTCATATGTAGTAATGTTTCGAATCCTACTTTTGCCGCAGACGATGACGCTGATGACTTGGATATATGGCGTCACTGCTGTGTCGGTAGGAACGACACGAATCCTCAGCTTGGAGTCTGGTATGTACTCTTGGATGATAACTGTCTCTGGCACACTAGGCTTTGGATTTGTAAGTTCTTTCTGTAAGCACACATTTCAAACACAATTTATAATCAGGACTTTAAAAGTGATTTTGTCGTTTCGACTGTTCACCGTTAAGTGGACAGATGTAATGTGTGATTCTTCATTTTGTGAGGTATCTTGTTCTTATCGTATCACTCTCACTGGTAGGTAATCATGTAAGTAGAGGAACGATGCCATTTGTTATTATTAAATGAAGATGTTTAAAGCACTGACTAGACATAAAAGCATCGACAAGAGAAAGATAAGATAAAGAGTTAGGCTTTTAACTAAACGCACCTGCAGTTTTTCCGTATCTTGGAGAGATACGAGAACGACTTTAGCCTTGGCGACTTCATCATCGGTAGCAAATGTGACTGAATAAAACATACCGTCCTTAATATCTTCTGGAATGACATACGTAACATGGAAAGCATCAGTAGCTTTGCCATAGAATATGTTTCCGTCTGTCTTTCCCAGATTCGAGTTTTTGAAGGTGTCTGCCGGATTGAGGGAGAACATCTCGCCATCACATGGTGTGATTGCTGCAACAATGGAACGAATGCTTTCATTTGTCATGTCTTTGTCAAGGTGAAATCGCATTTGTGATAGATTGTAAAAGCCATATACAGTGAATGAGGCGAATAGTAGACTATAATCTTTATTTATGTATGTGTGAATAACATAGGGCTTTCTTGTGTAAATAGGAAAGGTTATTAGGTATTACCAATTTGAAAACGCTGTCCGAAACGAGACGTTATTTCCAAAACGATAGCTTATGCAAAGGTAAAGATATATCTTAATTTCAGGATGTGCTGCAACTCGACTAGGATGAAAATGTATTTTACCTCATTACGATTTTGTATATCTGTATTGTAACTTATTTCGACTGCCAGATGTGAGTATTATGTGTAGAACAAGTTGCAAATAAGTGACACATATTTGTTATGTCTATCGGTTTGTCTCTGTTGTGCTATTAATTATTGAAAGGAAAGATACACGCTATGCAAATGTTTTGTTAAATATGTTTAACAACAAATTCGACATAATAAGGTGTCATCGGCTGCAACTGGTGCATTTGAAGAGTAGTAGTTTTCTGTTAACTAACATCGGAAACACTTGTAAAATTAGACATAACAACTGAAAGTTATCAGAATTAATCATTACTATATACACATCTTTGAAGGGATACAATTCTGAAATGAGCGATACTCACTCGATGGCGTTGTTGGTGGCACAGTTGTAGTAGAGGATAGAGTGACAGATGGTGATGTAGATGACGAAATTGAAACTGAAGGTGTGTGCGTCATGGTCACGGGTGTGCCAGTTGGTGGTGTAGAGGTGACAATTGGTGGTGTAGAGGTGATAGTTGGTGGTGTAGAGGTGGCAGTTGGTGGTGTAGAGGTGGTAGTTGGTGGTGTAGAGGTGGCAGTAGATGTAGTGGTTGACACTGAAGAAATACATTGCGCGTTTAGAAATTTTGTGATAATTAATTGCACTTATAAATTTAATACGAGTTAATAATAATAACAATGACTAGCATTATTGTTAGAGTCCTCACTCGACAATAAATAAAATCATCTAGGCGGACTTATGTTTGGAGTAGCAATCGGTTTTACGACGTTTCCATTTTGTGAAGAATGTTAAAGAGATCAGTGGTGAATAATTTTCGGAAGACACAATGAATGTAAATATCATAATTAATAAGGATAGGATTTATAGACAGGATCACTGGAGAGAAAGGGCAATGGTAACTTAAGTCTGGTATACAAGGACATGGTGGATATATATCGAAAACAAAATAAGATGCGTGATTAAAAACAAAATACTGTAGAGAAAATCTGTTGTTAGAGACTCGTCTTTGAATGAACCACAATCCGATAGGTTCAATGTTGAAGAGTTTAGCATTACACTAAGAAAATTAAAATATCCAATATAAATGGGCGGTGTGTTATGGCAGTAAAGTACTTCCATTGTTGCAAACTAAGCGTTTGAGAAATTTATTGTTATTAAACTTTACCTAAAGACGTGGTGGTGGTTGGTGGTTCGGTACGTGTCGTAAGGTCGTGGTCAGGAGTTATTGAAGTGGTTAGAGAGGATACTGTTGGAAAACACAACAGAAGCAAATTTAGAAAACAAGAACATTTACTACACATCTATTATTTATTCCCAATTAGATGATAATGAAAAGTGACCAAATAATAATCCGATTTAGCATGGTCATAATGGATCTGAAAGTAAATGACAATGCCAACATTTTATAATAATCTACTAATTGTGCAACAGAATGGAGAACTATATGCAAATGTTTTGTTGAATATGTTTAACAAGCAAATGTAGGATATCGGCTGCACCTAGTGCATTTGATGTTAGCGTAAATTGGAAATATATAAAAAGCAGAAATATCAAGTGAAAATCATCAGCATTAATCATTAATATATGCACCATTGAATGGATACAATTCTGAAATGAACTATACTCTCTTGATGGCTTTAGAGTGACAGTTGGTGATGTAGATGATGAAATTGAAACTGTAGACGAAGGTGTGTACGTTACGGTTATAGTTGTACCTGTTGTTGGTTTTGAGGTGGAAGAGGATGGAGTAGTTGAAACAGAAGCTGACGGTGTGTACGTCACGGTTCCAGGTGTGCCTGTTGGTGGTGTTGAGGTGGAAGAGGGTGTAGTAGTTGAAACAGAAGCTGACGGTGTGTGCGTCACTGTTCCAGTTGGTGGTGTTGAGGTGGAAGTCGATACAGTAGATGAAACTGAAGAAAATACGATGCGTGATTAAAGAAACAATAATATACAGAAAAACTGGTTAGGGACACGACTGTGCGCTAACATAATCCGACAGTTTCGATGTTGAATGGTTTAGTATTTCAAATGAAATGTTTGGTTTGTTACATGTCTTTACTAAATGTTTAAAACTGTTGTAAGCGAATACATTTCCATACAGATAAATTACAAACTCGTAAATTGCATGAATAATTAATTGCATTATTTATGACTACTAAGGGTTTGAATTTTACAGATAACGAATCACGAAAGTGTGATTGTGTTTCCCAAACTCGCTTTAATGAAGGTGAAAACAATCGCTCGTTTTACATTGTCTACACTGTACGGATTTAGGACGACGCAGCGTTACTTGTGGTACCAGGGAAATTATTGTACAAAAAAAATACAAAAATAACTATGAAGAGAACGAGTGGATAATACTAGTAACAAGAAAATATGAAAATAGACTTACTTGTTACTGACATGCTTGGAGTAATGGTCTGTGTGTTCGGGGAAGGCGGCGGTTGTGAGTGAGACACACTTGGGGTCGTAACAGACACAATAGGTGTTGTGGTCTGTGTTCTCGAGATCGTTGTGAACACTTCTGTAGGGGATGCAGAGAAAGACTAACGGTCAATAGAATCAATAATGCACAGATTAAAATGCATGTAGCTCATTTGTGTGGAAACCCATCTTGGCGATATGACTATTGTGTCATTGTTAACTTTGCTAAAGAAAAGAAGTGTGGCCAATTTGTAGCTAAGTACGAAATCAATAAATAGATAATTATTGTTAACTTTGCTAAAGAAAAGAAGTGTGGCCAATATATAGCTAAGTACGAAATAAATAAATATATATTTAAGAAAACCTGAATAATATACTCTATGAACGGAAAACACTATATAGGAATATATTTACATGGCTGATGAACAAGAAAATACCAATATGCAACAGATAGTATAAAGACATATGAAACTGTAGAAATAAATGATAAAAAAACGCGCTTGTGGAAATTATGCAAATAGTTGAAAACAATTGTACAATGTCTTTGTTGCGTACAAAGTGCAATAAAAAGAAATCAATGAAATCAAAATAAAGAAAATGTTTAATAAAATATAATAAAGAAAACAGTTAAAGAAACTATGCTAAATTTATTTAAAATTTTGAGTGAAAAGAATAACACAACATTCGAAAAACAGCACGATGAAAAAGCAAGATATTTCCACTTGATCCTTAAGATATTTGAACTTTCGTTCGGACTGATAGACCGATATTAACAATTTGTTCGTTAATATTATCGTTTTCATGTACGTTATAAATTCAGTACTGAAAACGACAGTATAGGGTAACAGTCATCACCCGAAGTGAGGGAGAAAGGACAGACATTTTGTCTATTGTGGGAGAAAGAACTGACACATTTGTATAGTGAGGGAGAAAGGACTGAGACATTTGTTTAGTGAAGGAGAAAGGACTGACACATTTGTATAGTGAGGGAGAAAGGACACATTATGTCTAGTGAGGGAGAAATGGACCAAAACATTTTGTCTCTTCTGTCATACATGACACACAGAAAGCTTATGCTTTTCACGAAGACGGAAATAATTTATTTATTTATCCTTCTATAATCTTTGCATTTTTGAATAATAAATCTTTGTCGAATCTTGTTTCGAAACAATGTGGAGTACACGACAGTGGTGAATGTGAAAAACGTCCATATCAGCTTACCATTGCAAGTTAGGATATTTTGAATGTTCACCTCCTGGACATCAGTGTTATCTTTCCTTATGAATAGAACAGTCATTATAGTGGTTCGTACTTCCGTGAACCCCAAAGAAAATTCACCATTGATATCCTGAAAGAAATGCTTTATTTTAATTTAAAATCACATCTTGCTAATAATGTATTAATAATTCTAACTATACAAAAATCTAAATAATTTTATTTGTGTAACATACAATAAAATAAAAAAAAGTACGCATTTATTTTTTAAATATTCTTATTTCTCTGGTATCTTCATAGGTTATAAAAGAGTTTATAAGTCCTTGTCATGGTTTGCTATATTTGTTCTAAATGTAGAGATTTGAAAGAGTAATTCGTCTTTTCACCTCTCTAAGTGTTTACTAAATGTAAGATTAAAAGAGCATGTATGTATTGTGAAAGTTGGTAGAATGTCTGTTTGGGAGAAATTAGTCCGTTATCGACTCCAGTGTCTAATGACAACAAGCATGACGTTAATGTTCTAAATTATTTTACAGTTAAACGACAACAATTGCGCATGACAGAGTAAAAAGAACTATTTGGGGATTGCAGACTTTGTCACACTTCTCTCGTTTTATCGTTATTGCAATTTCAAGAAAGGGAAGTTTAAATTGTGTAGCGATTGATCTTACTGAATACATCTGGCTGTTTGACAGAAAATATATTTTTATTAAAACATAAGCTTCTTCTGAAATACTTACCAGAAGTGTATACAAATAACTCCCCCAACGCCCATCGCTATCAGTTCAGGCGCGGACACTGGGCAACGGTGATCTCTATGGGGAAGGGACTTAATTTGTAAGTAAATTTACCTTTCATCTTCCCCGGGTCATTCTATCGTAACCCCCTTCGGTCGATTGGCTTTCAAAGAAACTCTGAGACTAATTATACTCCTACTGCATACACATCTGATAAATATTCAGAAAACGTTTTCACAAAGCAAATCAGTTAAGATATACAACTTTTGTTTGGAATGATTTAGTCATAGCGTACCAATTAAAATGCAACTTACGTCAGTGGGTAGTGAAGATAGGAGTTCGCCAATGTCGTTGAAAACGTTGACTGATTTGACATTTCGAACTTTTCCAACTAATTTAAACAATTCGACTTGGTTTGCGAAGTCCACTTGCACATTAATTTGGTCCACGTTGTACGCACCACTCTTAAAGTTGCTTCCGTCATCCAACTGCATCTTGACGTTAGCAGTCACATCAACTACATTACTGCACACTTTAGGAGCTGTAAATGTAAATGCATACGTTTCAAAAATCCAGACCAGGAGCTAAATGAAAAACGAAGCGTTTCCACTAAATAATCTTAACGTACATTGCTAACTCATTCGAGTTTGAAACGAATATCTGTATTTCATGACTTTAATCAATTGTGATTAAAAATATACAGCACAATTAACCATGCTGCAGAATTTGTTTTCGATAACTTCTTTCCTCACAGGAATCGCAACTTTTCATCTAGTGATGTTTTCTGACTTGGTTTGTTCCTGTGAGGATTTCCTTTTCTCAGTTTTCTTTTAAGAGGACATTCTACTTGTTAAGTTCATGTAGAGGTGATTAGTTCCTTATAATGCAGATGGTAGTTGTGTTTTTGTTTTGATTAGTTTATTAAATTTATTTAATTTTTAAAGTTACTATCTATAATGTTTTAGAGAAAGTGTATTGTAAGCTTCTGTAAGTGCCTTTTGGGCTTTGTTTTCTGTTTGTGACTGTGGTTAACGTAGATATTGCATGCAGAGCGGGACTTGTGGACAGAAATTTGGTGTCGATTGCTTTTCTTTCTTCGTTGTGTAGTGGACATTGCAATAGGAAGTATTGTGCAGTAGACATTGCAATAGGAAGTGTTGTGTAGTAGACATTGCAATAGGAAGTGTTGTGTAGTAGACATTGCAATAGGAAGTGTTATGTAGTAGACATTGCAATGGGAAGTGTTGTGTAGTAGACATTGCAATAGGAAGTGTTGTATAGTGGACATTGCAATAGGAAGTGTTGTATAGTGGACATTGCAATAGGAAGTGTTGTACAGTGTTCTCTGTTCTACAGTGATTGCTTGTTTTTGTTTGACCTGAAACCTTGTGTGGTGTTATGAGTTTTAAATTTAGTCTTAATCTGAAAATGGTTTGTTTTTGTTTGACCTGAAACCTTGTGTGGTGTTATGAGTTTTAAATTTAGTCTTAATCTGAAAATGTCTTTGTTTTTGTTTGACCTGAAACCTTGTGTGGTGTTATGAGTGTAAAATTTAGTCTTAATCTGAAAATGGCTTTGTTTGTAAGGTGTTGGGGAAGTTAGGCGGTCTTGGCGTATGTTTAATTTTATAAAAATGTTTAATTTGTGAGTGTATTTTTGAATTGTATTACGGGAGTGGGGAACTGTCTGCATTGTTTGTACCTTTATCTGCTGTTTCATTTCCTGTTATATTCTTTGGCTTGGTATCCATTTTAATGTGGTTTTAATGTTTTGTTTATCTAGTTTTTTGAAGTAGTGTCTTGTTTTGTTTGTTCTTTTCGTTTGTCATTCTAAGTATATTAATTGTTTTGCTGATTTTTGCAAGAATGTGAGATGATTTTTGTGAAAATTATATTTTCATCAAAGGTAATTCCTAAGAATCTTTGAGACCTTTCATACTTAATATTTGCTTGCCTGAGGTTGAGCTTTGGGTAGATAATTTTTTATTTTAGAAAAGTCTAGGGCAGTTGTTTTCTCTGGTGCTAAAACAAAATCTCATGTTTCTGCTTTTGATTTAATACTTGTTACATTTGACTTTCTATTTGCGTCCTATTTCTGTGTGCATAGTATATTGATGAGTCATCTGAAAATTATATAATTTGTGTATTTATATTTCTTATTGTTATGTCATATGACGCTGTGTTGAATAATATAGGACTCAGATCACATCCTTGTGGTGTACTATTTATTGTTGTTTATTTTGTGTTGACAGATTGTGTTAATTACTTTGCCTTTGTGTCCTTGAATTTATTGTTAATTTTTGTTTTACCTTCTTAAACATATTGATAACCATATGATGGATAGACGGTGGATGGATGAGGGCTTGCTAAATACAGATTTAAAGATGGATTTGTCTTCTCCTTTGGTAAGAAGTTTCCTACCTACGGAAATATTGTGTAACAGTAAATGTTTGTCTTCAAAGTTGTGGAAGAGAGAAAACTTCTACAGCGCCCGCATATCCGTCAAGTGAGAGAAACAAATCATGTCATCTGGAGAATTATTAATACATAAATTAAGATTCTCATTACTTGTAATTAGTTATGGGCGATTAAGTAATAATATCAATCAGAACCAATAACTAAGGTGGCGTTGACATTTGCATCACACATTGTTACGAAAGTTCGCATAATGTTGTGGCTTACGTCATTGAACAGTTTATGTACGCACTATTATCACTCCATTTATCTATTATAAGAAAAGCCTAGTTATGTTGTACTAATCTGACTGCTGAATAGTATGTTAGAATATATAAAGTTAAATAAGTACTGAAATTATGTGAACGTTGTTTCATAGAATATTAATGTCAGATAATCATTTCATTGTATTTGTCATATGTATATTTGGCTGTTGATTTAATAAATTTATTAACCTCCTTGCTATATGTTGGAGTAATAGTGTGTGGATGGGGGCTTGTTAAATATAAATAAATACGGATTTTTATTACTCCTTTAGTAAGACGTTTCAACCTAAGTAAATATTGTGTAAAAGTAAAATGTCTGCCTTATTGTTGTGGAAAGGGAGAAGACTTTACTACATCTGTACAAATCCGCCAAGTGAGAGTTAAGTGGTGTTTCCTGGGAGAATTATTAATAAACATAAATTAAGATTTCTCCTTCATTTGTAATTAGGTACGGCTGATTAACAATAATCATAACCAGTAACAAGGACGGACATTTTACAGATACATTTACATTTAAAAGCAAAATATTGCTATAGAGCTCTGATAAATAAATTTCCAATCATTAATACAATTCGAATAAGCGATTAAGCGTTTGACTTCAGCGTAATAAATATATATCGATTCGAAATTTGCAATATTTTTCAAAATTAAAATTAAGATCTGGATCCTGAGTTTCGTTGAATGCAACAAGGTTGACGTTTACCTTTAATGGTGGCAATGTGTCAAGTGCAACAAAGGCTTACATTTATTTTAATGGTGGTAATGTGTCAAGTGCAACAAAGGCTTACATTTATTTTAATGGTGGTAATGTCTTACATTTATTTTAATGGTAGTAATGCCTTGCGTGCAGCAATGATGATGCTTTATTGTAATGAAGTTAACGCGTCGAGAGCAACAAAGGCTACTTTCTTTTTAGTGATGATAACTGGAACTGCTGATAATTCTTTCAATGCGCTCTCAAAATTAGGTATTAGTTTGGAATAATATGCACAAAAACAAAAAAAAAGTATTTAATTAAAGAAACAAATTTAATAGAGAAAAAATGCACTTACTAGTTCTTGTTGATGTTGTGGTCGATGAAGTTGTGCTCGTTGACCTTGAAGATGGTGGTGTCAGAGTTGAAGTTGAAAAAGGAGAAGAAGTGGTGGATATTGCTGTTGTCGATGACACTGGAGTAGTTGATGGGATCACTGTCATTTAGATCAGAAATGTACATATATATATCATTCGTCATTTAGAGCAGAAATGTACATTAGTATATATATATATATATATATATATATATATATTTCATTCGTCATGGCGTTTCGCATACTCATGCACAATACAGAATGAGGCATTGACAAGAAGTTATTAATAGCCACCAAGTGAAAATACCGTGCATATTTAAACTGAACGTTTGACAGTATGGTATGATCTGCACAAGATGGTCATGGTATTTCAAATATTTGTATGTTTACTATCTATGCATTTCATTCTTGTTAAGCTTATGTTCGGGTTTAAAAGCTATAGGGCTTTTAAAAGAATACCTTGTTCACATATTAAGCTTATGTTCGGGTTTAAAAGCTATAGGGCTTTTAAAAGAATACCGCATAACCTTGTTCACATTTTATCAATTTGATCTGTTATGATTTGTTCATATACTCAGATAAGTAAGTTTACAGTTTCAAAATCTTCCACTATCTTATTCTAACAACATAGCAGAATTCAATTCCATAAACCAGACAGAATGATCCAACTTAGGATATAAACGAACACTTCATTCGTTGTAGTTAACAAACTTCTAATTTTTGATACATAAATGAGAGAGAGAGAGAGAGAGAGAGAGAGAGAGAGAGAGAGAGAGAGAGAGAGAGAGAGAGAGAGAGAGAGAGAGAGAGAGAGAGTGAGAGAGAGAGAGAAAAGAGAGAGAGAGACGAGAGAGATAATAATTTAAATATTTTATTGACATAGGTTATTATCCTTAGGCAGAATGGTGAAGAACAACTAAGAATAGTACAACAACATTATTATAAAACACGCATAGCTAATAATGGCAAAGAGATAACTGATATACAAAAATATTTTTTAAAAATTAATGTAGAGACATCTATTTAAATATGGCAAAATAGATAATTACATTATTACGAACACGTGATCGTCAAATATGTAAACAAGAGTTAACACAAAGACATTCTAAGTAATTCTTACATACACGGTTTTCGGTCTGTGACTAAAAGCGTTGTATGCACAAACACATCTATATTTCTAAAGAATTACAAGTCAGCAGAGTTTAAAACAAAGGGTCTACATTTCTTTTCTCAATATGTACTTTCTTAAATCATTCACAGTATGACTTTGGAAATAAAACGAAATTAATATTTTGGGATAAAAACGGTGCAAAGCTAATAGGTCGTTATGACATTATGATTTTAGTGTCACTTGAGCACCTGAACAAATAAATGAAAAGGGGAAAGAGGCAAAACTACATGTTTCTCTCTCTCTCTCTCTCCCCCCCCCCCGCACGCTTGTGACATATATTATGTGTATATAGGGGGATTTATTTTTCCTTTAAATCACCAAAATTGAAATCGTCAACAACAGAAAGATACGTAATTGTACGAAATTCTAGTGGTATACTTTCAGCACTCCACATTATAATATAATGCAATATTTCGATGCATTACTGAACGATGTGGAGCTACATGTGTTAGGAATCAAATGGGAGAACATTTTAATTAATTACACGAAAAATCTAATTGCATTATTTCATATCTTACCTTTGACGCAGGCATTGATGCTAATGACTGTAATGCTAGGCGTCACAGCAGTGTCTGTAGGAACCACACGAATCCTCATTTTTAAATCTGGTATGAAATCATTCATGAAAACTGTCTGTGGCACATATGGTTCTGGGTAGGTCAGTTCTTTCTGTACATACAAATGTAGGAGATGGACATTTATAAGTTGGTATTAGAAATAGCTTAGTTTTGTTTTCAATAGTCATATCATTAGCACCTAAAGTATTGGACATTGAAAGCGTTAATATTAATTTCACACGTCTAATTAGTTCACGTAATACGACGACCTCGAAATGAAAGTGGTTAATCTGTAAACAAAATTGGAGGCGTTGATGATTTCTTTCAAAACTGACTAATATACTAAATTTAAACGACCCTTACCAACTATTTATAAATGCTTAGCTGGAAGGTACTGAATACGAACACTTAATGCTTATTGCGTACCTCAGTAATTTCACTGTCTGTGAGCGTCACCATAACGACTTTAGCCTTGCGGACTTCATCGTCGACAGTAAACGTCACTGAATAGAAATACCCAGTGTCGACGTATTCCGGAAGGACGTATGTGACGTGGAAAGCATCAGTGTCTTTTCCAGTGAACGTACTATCGATTGTCTTTCCGAGACTGGTGTATTTGTAAACCTCTGTTGGATTGAGTGGAATCATCTCAAAACCATATGGACACTGAGTTGCAGCTGTGAAAAATCGATTAATTAATAAAATTAGATTAAGGGAATAATCATTAAAAATATAGTAAAATCATTATTCATGCATTTACACTTGCAATCAGCTCGATAATCTAAACTGTTAATAAATCTGTAATATATTTATTACTATTGTTAAGGTTGAAAGTTTAGTTGCTGAAAATGTATTGAAAATAAGCACGTTACGCAAACATGTCAATATATTTGTTTAATTATGTTTATACATTACCGTTGTCTTTTATGAAGAACAAACGCATGCAATATTAAAAGAAAGTGTTCGTTTATCATATACTACATACAGTAACTGATAATTGTTGTTGCTCCTGCAGTAAGCTACTGTTATTACTGTATCACAATCTTATAAACGCTTCAGTCAATAATGTGTCCATGACAACAGAAAGAGTACGTAACAATGAGGATTATGTGGACGAAATACGTTAACTGATAAGTCGTTAGAATTATTGAAAACAGATAAGTACGGTACTCACTCAATGTTATAAATTATTTCTGATTAACATACAATTAGATATTTAAATGTATTTAAACAACTTTAAAACAGATAAGTACGGTACTCACTCAATGTTATAAATTATTTCTGATTCACATACAATTAGATATTTAAATGTATTTAAACAACTTTAAAACAGATAAGTACGGTACTCACAAGTACTTGAAGGATAAATTGTCGATGTCGTTGCCGATGATGGTGTAGATGGTGGTGGCGCAGTTTGAGAAGTAGAAATTGAAGGTGTGGTTGAAGTTGTATATGAGGTTATAGTTGGTGGCGTTGAAGATGGTGGTATCACAGTCGGAGAAGATGAATGAGGTGGAGTGATTGTTGATATAGTGGTGGTAGATATTGATGTTGTTGGTGATACTAGAGTTGTAGTTGTGGACACTGTGATTTAGAGTGGATATATATATTTGAATTAATTCTACTAAAGTTTCGCAATTTCTCGAAATAAAAATGTAAATTTAATAATTTATGTTTAATTCACGAAAAGGTATTAATAAGTATCAATTGTAAACATTATAGCATGATACACAAATCTCTCTCTCTCCCCATATATATTCGACAATATAAATCGTTTCTGTGTTTCCTATCTACTCATACATGTTTCTGATTATGTCAGTGTATATAAAATTTAGTTTTAATTACACCTTTACTTAGAAAATACAACATACCAATATTTAAATGACCTATATTTAAGCTTTAACTGGAGAAGTCATCAGGTCAGATTAGTAGACTCAAATGTTACAAAATCTGTTCCAAACAATGTACTACTCACATCATTATGAACTAGGTAATTATTTAAATCACTAGAAGTATTGTAAAATAACTTTAATTCACATGAGCTCAATTATGTAAATTTCTGAACAGATACATGGAGAGTGGAGACGTGAGCAGGGAAAGGTGGGTAATTATGTGTAAATTAAACTAGAGTAAACAAAAATAATGACCGCAAGCCGTATTAAAATAATAGGCTACTTCAGTTAAAACCGCACAGCGGTATTTCCAGAAACAATAACTCTTGTATGACATAAGCCAGGTGTCTGCAGAATGCACACCTTTTCCACGTGAACAATGGGGTTACTGGAAATTGCTACAATTGTTGTCCCCCTTGAGGGAGCTAAACACAGTGAAAGAGCGCTCGTTAAGCCTCGAGGGAATAACATGGAATCAGTGTTCTGCAAGTGAGGAGAGAATCTCGTGGAGTTGATTAATTATTAATTAATAACAATATTAATTGAACAATAACTTTTCTGCTTTGTTGCACACAAAGCATGCAAAAGACTGTTGAGACAGCATCTAAGTGAGGTTATGTTCAAACTATTATCACTTCTCTCTAATAGTCCATTTCTCCTCTCTAACAGGAACTCTCCCATGATTTGTACTGACACTAATCTATAGAACTATATCTTAGGATATAAGACTGTGTGGTATACAAAATTATATGAACGTGGTTTAATGGAAATATTGAGGTCAAGTAATCTTTTTAATTGTATTTGTTATATGTTTATTTCATTTTAGATTTAAAAAAGAATTATTGTTACATTTATGACCTTATTACACATATTGATAACTTTATGCTGGAGAAGAAAACTGGTGGATGGGGGCTCGCTAAATATAGATTAAAAACGGATTTGTCTTCTCCTTTAGTAAGAAGTTTTCGACGTACGGAAATATTGTGTGACGATAAATGTTTGTCGTTAATGCTGCGGAAGAGAAAACGTTTACACCGCCCACACATCCGCTATGTGAGAGAGAGGGGTGGTGTCTGTAAGATTCTCATCACACTTATTAGATATGGACGATTAATTAACTAATAATAATCATAACCATTAACTAGGTGTCGTTGGCGTCACACATTCACAGCAGCTGAAATAGTCAAATGCAACAACAGGAAAATACAAACATCTGTTGATTTAGTTATAGCTTAGATCCAAATTGAGAGTCAAGTATATGTTTTTGTTTTTAATTTTAAATTTTAAACAGCCACGTAACTCTGATTGTTTGTATTGTATCTGTTGGTATGTTTGTTCTTGAATGTGCAAAGTTAATTATTACTTAGTTACGTCATAAGAGCAACGAATCATTATAATTTTAGGGGTGGGTATACACATTTCTTAAATATCTTTTGTTTAGTTTTCACTTTAGAATAATATATTTTCAGTCCTTCTTATCAGTTTTTAGAATAAAAATGAATCACTGTTTTTTTATTTCCATGAACCAGGAAATTTTCAAAATAGATTTTTGATTGACAAAATCATTTTTGAATATCTTTTATTGCTATTATAAACTGATAATTTATTTGTGGGTGTTATTACACTTCAAACGGGTATTTTTACTCCCACTGCATAAACCCCCATCGTCTATAGGGTGTCTGATCTAAACAAATTGACTGGTCGATAGGAAGCTGCTTTATCTGGAAAAACTCCACTAACAAAGCTGCTCTATAAATAGTGGCCGTTAGGGAAAGAGATAACTAATTAAACAGATTACACAATCGCATCAGTCCGTACTTACATTTGACGCAGGCCTCGATGTCGGTGACCGTAATGCTGGGCGTCACAGCAGTGTCTGTAGGAACCACACGAATCCTCATTTTTAAATCTGGGATGAAATCGTTCATGAAAACTGTCTGTGGCACGAACGGTTCTGGGTAGGTCAGCTCTTTCTGCACGGCATACAAAAGTAGAATTTAAAGGTTCATCAATAAAGGTGTCTAGATTTATTTGCAAATCACATCACTCGCATTCATTATATTCCATATTAATATATACTATTCCATATTAATATATACTATTATTTTCAATTTTCTGGATTTAGTATAAGATGGATGCTGAAACGAAAGCTTTTATTGTGCAATTAATATAGAAAAATAGAAACAGAAAATGGAAAGCGGCTGAGTTCTTTCAAGCCTAATTAATGTATTATATTCAAAATACGTTTTTAAAAATAACTTTTAAAGATGCATAAATACTGAAAAGATGAATACGATATAGGTTTCATGATTATGACGTACCTCAGTAATTTCACTGTCGGTTAGTGTCACCATGACAACTTTAGCCTTGCGAACTTCATCATCGACAGTAAACGTGACAGAATAGAAATATCCAGTGTCGACGTATTCCGGAAGGACGTATGTGACGTGGAAAGCATCAGTGTCTTTTCCAGTGAACGTACTATCGATTGTCTTTCCGAGACTGGTGTATTTGTAAACCTCTGTTGGATTGAGTGGAATCATCTCAAAACCATATGGACACTGGGTTGCGGCTGTAACAATTGATTAATTAATGATATTACATTATGGGATTTAACGTGGAAAAATAGTCTAATCTTTATAAAACGCATTTTCATTCATAATCCTGTGGAAAATTCACGAACCTTTCTTAGCGGGTTTGGACCTATAAATGAAAAATAAAATTTTCAACTAAAATGCAGCGCTATATTTTCAAAGAGTATATGATTTTCAAAAATAGAAATATGGCAACAGATGAGAGTGGTACTTACAAGTACTTGAAGGATAGATTGTTGACGTCGTTGTCGATGGAGGTGTGAATGTTGAAGTTGAAGATGGTGTTGTCACAACTGGAGAGGTTGAATGAGGTGGAGTGATTGTCGATATTGGGGGCGATATTGACGTTGTCGTTGACACTGGAGTAGTAGTCGACGTCTCTGTGAATACGAGTAAAGATTCAATTGTACATTTGTTTAAGTAATGACTCTTAGCGTCCTTCGACACAAAACTGCACGAGTTATCCGGTTTAATGCATAAAATATATTTGAAGACATCTACTGTAAACAGTAAGTAGTGCTGTTGACTTGAACAAGAACATGATCACAGTCACGAAAATACACATTTGCTGAATAAATAATTATGCTTTAGGCAATATTTAAAAAAAAACAATGCAGAGTAACAGGTCTATGTTGTAATGCAATTACTGCCAAAATACCACTGATATAAATTTACTGTTTAGCGAATTTTACCTGTTGTGGTTGTTTGTACACGTGTAGTAATGTCGGGGTAAGGTGTTCCAGTCGTAGTTGAAGTTGCAGTTGAGGTTGAAGGTGTAGAGGCTACTGTGGAAACTACTGCAAAGACAAAGTAGAAGCAAGAATGAATATTAAAAATGTTAAACATTCCCGTATAGCTAGTAATCTGTTTGACACTTTTGTTTTTGTAATATTTATTCAGGTAGTCCAGATTAGTAACATTACAATCGCACCATCTTTCAAGAAACTGTTCCTCAAAATTTTGTACTCATGTCATGTCTCAGACATAAAGAACTAAATAATGCAACGAGCAAATATTACAGGCAGCTCAGGGCTTAATCCAAATGAAATAACCAGTTATCAGGTTTAATATACAAAAATATTGCAAGACATCTACTGTAAATAGTGCTCTTAAAGTGTGAAAACAATAGAAAATGAAAATGCAATGAGCATTTGCTGCATTTCTAATTGTGTTTCAGAAAATGAAGTTATTATGTCAAGACGCAAGACAATCACTGCTTTGTTGTAAATACTACTCGTAAAAATTAACGATTTAGAGAATTTTACCTCTTGTCGTGGTTGCTTGTGTAAGTGTGGTGGTGTCGTGGTACGGTGTTCCTGATGTAGTTGAAGTGGTAGAGGTTATGGTGGTAACTACTGTAAAAACACAATAAAAGAAAACCTGACTAAACAATAACACATATGAAGTAAATTAATTATTTTCACTTGGCTTGTAAGGTAGTAATACGTAATAAACTAACCATCTTGTGAGTAATAAAAAAATGTCAGGTGATATCACTGACAAACTTTTACAAACTCCTAAATTCGCATTAACTGCAGACGTGCTACAGTAACCTACAAAACAGCAAGAAACAGCAATGCACACACAAAGCAGTAATGCAATAACTAGCAGACTCAAACACATTAGAAAAATATAAAACAACAACAATCCAGTTACAAAAGACAATGGGGTAATACTTTAATTTATTCCAAAAACCCACCAAAATACATCTTCTCATAATTATACAATTAACAAATTAATTAATTAATAAACGAGTGTTAAATTGGAAATGAAAATGAAAATATCTGACCTTGCGAATTCAGGGATATATTTCGTTTTCATTATTAAAAAAGGTATTGCGACATTAAGATAAAAAAATACAAAAATACATAGGTTCCGAAGAACATCTTTGAACAAGTGAAATAAAAATCACTAATTCATTCATTCAACAATAAATAAAAGCTTTAGAGAAGATTCAAAATAATAAGCAATATAATAATTTGGCAATCGACAAGGAGAAATAATTTGACTAAATTAATTAAACAAGCAGAATAATAACCGTCTGCCCTTTACCTTTGACGCAGGCATCGATGCTGTTGACTGTAATGCTAGGCGTCACAGCAGTGTCTGTAGGAACCACACGAATCCTCATTTTTAAATCTGGTATGAAATCATTCATGAAAACTGTCTGTGGCACGAATGGTTCTGGGTAGGTCAGCTCTTTCTGCACATGCACATGCAGACGTTGGTCAAATAAAATCTCGTTGTGGAGTTGATCGACTTGATCGAATTTATTTGTGTGTGTGTGTGTGTGTGTGTGTGTGTGTGTGTGTGTGTGTATGTGTGTGTGTGTGTGTGTGTATGTGTGTGTGTGTGTGTGTGTGTGTGTGTGTGTGTGTGTGTGTGTGTGTGTAGTCTCGTTAGCAATTATAGTACTGGATATCGGACGCTAGAGAATTTATTCCAGTTAATGTATGTCAAAAGAAAGTTGTTGAAACAAATACGGGTATTCTGCAAATAATATATAAAGAGAAACGGAAGAAAGATTTCTGTCAAACCTGACTATTGCATTATTTTTAAACAATGTTTGAAAGTTATTTCAAAAAGAATTATAAACTGAAATCGTTAAGAAGACAAATGGTATATGTTGATAAAGTACCTCAGTAATCTCACTGTCTGTAAGCGTCACCATGACAACTTTAGCCTTGCGAACTTCATCATCGACAGTAAACGTGACGGAATAGAAATATCCAGTGTCGACGTATTTAGGAAGGACGTATGTGACGTGGAAAGCATCAGTGTCTTTTCCAGTGAACGTACTATCGATTGTCTTTCCGAGACTGGTGTATTTGTAAACCTCTGTTGGATTGAGTGGAATCATCTCAAAACCATATGGACACTGGGTTGCGGCTGTAACAATTGATTAATTAATGAAATTACATTATGGGATTTAACGTCGAAAAATAGTCTAATCTTTATAAAACGCATTTTCATTCATAATCCTGTGGAAAATTCACGAACCTTTCTTAGCGGGTTTGGACCTATAAATGAAAAATAAAATTTTCAACTAAAATGCAACGCTATATTTTCAAAGAGTATATGATTTTCAAAAATAGAAATATGGCAACAGATGAGAGTGGTACTTACAAGTACTTGAAGGATAGATTGTTGACGTCGTTGTCGATGGAGGTGTGAATGTTGAAGTTGAAGATGGTGTTGTCACAACTGGAGAGGTTGAATGAGGTGGAGTGATTGTCGATATTGGGGGCGATATTGACGTTGTCGTTGATACTGGAGTAGTAGTCGACGTCTCTGTGAATACGAGTAAAGATTCAAATGTACATTTGTTTAATGACTCTTAGCGTCCTTCTACACAAAACAGCACGAGTTATCCGGTTTAATGCATAAAATATATCTGAAGACATCTACTGTAAACAGTAAGTAGTGCTGTTGACTTGCACAAGAACATGACCACAGTCACGAAAATACACATTTGATGAATATATAATTATGCTTTAGGCAATAATTTTTAAAAAAACAATGCAGAGTAACAGGTCTATGTTGTAATGCAATTACTGCCAAAATACCACTGATATAAATTTACTGTTTAGCGAATTTTACCTGTTGTGGTTGTTTGTACACGTGTAGTAATGTCGGTGTAAGGTGTTCCTGTCGTAGTTGAAGTTGCAGTTGAAGTTGTAGAGGCTACTGTGGAAACTACTGCAAAGACAAAGTAGAAGCAAAAATGAATATTAAAAATGTTAAACATTTCCGTATAGCTAGTAATCTGTTTGAAACTTTTGTTTTTGTAATATTTATACAGGTAGGCCAGATTAGTAACATTACAATCTCACAATCTTCCAAAATACTGTTCCAATCAAAATTTTGTACTCTAGTCATATCTCAGACATAATGAACTAAATAATGCAAATAGCAAATATTACAGGCAGCTCAGGGCATAATCCAAATGAAATACACACAAAAATTGCATGACATCTACTGTAAATAGTGCTCTTAACATGTGAAAACCATAGAAAATGAAAATGCAATGAGCATTTGCTGCATTTCTAAGTGTGTTTCAGAAAAGCAGTAATGCAATACCTAGCAGACACAAACACATTAGAAAAATATAAAACAACAACAATCCAGTTACAAAAGACAATGGGGTAATACTTTCATTTATTCCAAAAACCCACCAAAATACATCTTCTGATAATTATATAATTAACATATTAATTAATTAATAAACGAGTGTTAAATTGGAAATGAAAATGAAAATATCTGACCTTGCGAATTCAGGGATATATTTCGTTTTCATTATTAAAAAAGGTATTGCGACATTAATATAAAAAAATACAAAAATACATAGGTTCCGAAGAACATCTTTGAACAAGTGAAATAAAAATCACTAATTCATTCATTCAACAATAAATAAAAGCTTTAGAGAAGATTCAAAATAATAAGCAATATAATAATTTGGCAATCGACAAGGAGAAATAATTTGACTAAATTAATTAAACAAGCAGAATAATAACCGTCTGCCGTTTACCTTTGACGCAGGCATCGATGCTGTTGACTGTAATGCTAGGCGTCACAGCAGTGTCTGTAGGAACCACACGAATCCTCATTTTTAAATCTGGTATGAAATCATTCATGAAAACTGTCTGTGGCACGAATGGTTCTGGGTAGGTCAGCTCTTTCTGCACATGCACATGCAGACGTTGGTCAAATAAAATCTCGTTGTGGAGTTGATCGACTTGATCGAATTTATTTGTGTGTGTGTGTGTGTGTGTGTGTGTGTGTGTGTGTGTGTGTATGTGTGTGTGTGTGTGTGTGTGTATGTGTGTGTGTGTGTGTGTGTGTGTGTGTGTGTGTGTGTGTGTGTAGTCTCGTTAGCAATTATAGTACTGGATATCGGACGCTAGAGAATTTATTCCAGTTAATGTATGTCAAAAGAAAGTTGTTGAAACAAATACGGGTATTCTGCAAATAATATATAAAGAGAAACGGAAGAAAGATTTCTGTCAAACCTGACTATTGCATTATTTTTAAACAATGTTTGAAAGTTATTTCAAAAAGAATTATAAACTGAAATCGTTAAGAAGACAAATGGTATATGTTGATAAAGTACCTCAGTAATCTCACTGTCTGTAAGCGTCACCATGACAACTTTAGCCTTGCGAACTTCATCATCGACAGTAAACGTGACGGAATAGAAATATCCAGTGTCGACGTATTTAGGAAGGACGTATGTGACGTGGAAAGCATCAGTGTCTTTTCCAGTGAACGTACTATCGATTGTCTTTCCGAGACTGGTGTATTTGTAAACCTCTGTTGGATTGAGTGGAATCATCTCAAAACCATATGGACACTGGGTTGCGGCTGTAACAATTGATTAATTAATGAAATTACATTATGGGATTTAACGTCGAAAAATAGTCTAATCTTTATAAAACGCATTTTCATTCATAATCCTGTGGAAAATTCACGAACCTTTCTTAGCGGGTTTGGACCTATAAATGAAAAATAAAATTTTCAACTAAAATGCAACGCTATATTTTCAAAGAGTATATGATTTTCAAAAATAGAAATATGGCAACAGATGAGAGTGGTACTTACAAGTACTTGAAGGATAGATTGTTGACGTCGTTGTCGATGGAGGTGTGAATGTTGAAGTTGAAGATGGTGTTGTCACAACTGGAGAGGTTGAATGAGGTGGAGTGATTGTCGATATTGGGGGCGATATTGACGTTGTCGTTGATACTGGAGTAGTAGTCGACGTCTCTGTGAATACGAGTAAAGATTCAAATGTACATTTGTTTAATGACTCTTAGCGTCCTTCTACACAAAACAGCACGAGTTATCCGGTTTAATGCATAAAATATATCTGAAGACATCTACTGTAAACAGTAAGTAGTGCTGTTGACTTGCACAAGAACATGACCACAGTCACGAAAATACACATTTGATGAATATATAATTATGCTTTAGGCAATATTTTTTAAAAAAACAATGCAGAGTAACAGGTCTATGTTGTAATGCAATTACTGCCAAAATACCACTGATATAAATTTACTGTTTAGCGAATTTTACCTGTTGTGGTTGTTTGTACACGTGTAGTAATGTCGGTGTAAGGTGTTCCTGTCGTAGTTGAAGTTGCAGTTGAAGTTGTAGAGGCTACTGTGGAAACTACTGCAAAGACAAAGTAGAAGCAAAAATGAATATTAAAAATGTTAAACATTTCCGTATAGCTAGTAATCTGTTTGAAACTTTTGTTTTTGTAATATTTATACAGGTAGGCCAGATTAGTAACATTACAATCTCACAATCTTCCAAAATACTGTTCCAATCAAAATTTTGTACTCTAGTCATATCTCAGACATAAAGAACTAAATAATGCAAATAGCAAATATTACAGGCAGCTCAGGGCATAATCCAAATGAAATACACACAAAAATTGCATGACATCTACTGTAAATAGTGCTCTTAACATGTGAAAACCATAGAAAATGAAAATGCAATGAGCATTTGCTGCATTTCTAAGTGTGTTTCAGAAAAGCAGTAATGCAATACCTAGCAGACACAAACACATTAGAAAAATATAAAACAACAACAATCCAGTTACAAAAGACAATGGGGTAATACTTTCATTTATTCCAAAAACCCACCAAAATACATCTTCTGATAATTATATAATTAACATATTAATTAATTAATAAACGAGTGTTAAATTGGAAATGAAAATGAAAATATCTGACCTTGCGAATTCAGGGATATATTTCGTTTTCATTATTAAAAAAGGTATTGCGACATTAATATAAAAAAATACAAAAATACATAGGTTCCGAAGAACATCTTTGAACAAGTGAAATAAAAATCACTAATTCATTCATTCAACAATAAATAAAAGCTTTAGAGAAGATTCAAAATAATAAGCAATATAATAATTTGGCAATCGACAAGGAGAAATAATTTGACTAAATTAATTAAACAAGCAGAATAATAACCGTCTGCCGTTTACCTTTGACGCAGGCATCGATGCTGTTGACTGTAATGCTAGGCGTCACAGCAGTGTCTGTAGGAACCACACGAATCCTCATTTTTAAATCTGGTATGAAATCATTCATGAAAACTGTCTGTGGCACGAATGGTTCTGGGTAGGTCAGCTCTTTCTGCACATGCACATGCAGACGTTGGTCAAATAAAATCTCGTTGTGGAGTTGATCGACTTGATCGAATTTATTTGTGTGTGTGTGTGTGTGTGTGTGTGTGTGTGTGTGTGTGTGTGTGTGTATGTATGTGTGTGTGTGTGTGTGTGTGTAGTCTCGTTAGCAATTATAGTACTGGATATCGGACGCTAGAGAATTTATTCCATTTAATGTATGTCAAAAGAAAGTTGTTGAAACAAATACGGGTATTCTGCAAATAATATATAAAGAGAAACGGAAGAAAGATTTCTGTCAAACTTGACTATTGCATTATTTTTAAACAATGTTTGAAAGTTATTTCAAAAAGAATTAGAAACTGAAATCGTTAAGAAGACAAATGGTATATGTTGATAAATTACCTCAGTAATCTCACTGTCTGTAAGCGTCACCATGACAACTTTAGCCTTGCGAACTTCATCATCGACAGTAAACGTGACGGAATAGAAATATCCAGTGTCGACGTATTTAGGAAGGACGTATGTGACGTGGAAAGCATCAGTGTCTTTTCCAGTGAACGTACTATCGATTGTCTTTCCGAGACTGGTGTATTTGTAAACCTCTGTTGGATTGAGTGGAATCATCTCAAAACCATATGGACACTGGGTTGCGGCTGTAACAATTGATTAATTAATGAAATTACATTATGGGATTTAACGTTGAAAAATAGTCTAATCTTTATAAAACGCATTTTCATTCATAATCCTGTGGAAAATTCACGAACCTTTCTTAGCAGGTTTGGACCTATAAATGAAAAATAAAATTTTCAACTAAAATGCAACGCTATATTTTCAAAGAGTATATGATTTTCAAAAATAGAAATATGGCAACAGATGATAGTGGTACTTACAAGTACTTGAAGGATAGATTGTTGACGTCGTTGTCGATGGAGGTGTGAATGTTGAAGTTGAAGATGGTGTTGTCACAACTGGAGAGGTTGAATGAGGTGGAGTGATTGTCGATATTGGGGGCGATATTGACGTTGTCGTTGATACTGGAGTAGTAGTCGACGTCTCTGTGAATACGAGTAAAGATTCAATTGTACATTTGTTTACGTAATGACTCTTAGCGTCTTTCTACACAAAACAGCACGAGTTATCCAGTTTAAGAAGACATCTACTGTAAACAGTAAGTAGTGCTGTTGACTTGCACAAGTCAAGACTCTAGAATACGATTACATTATGAAAATACAGATTTGCTGAATATATAATTATGCTTTAAGCAATATTTTAAGAAAAAACAATGCAGAGTAACAGGTCTATGTTGTAATGCAATTACTGCCAAAATGCCACTGATATAAATTTACTGTTTAGCGAATTTTACCTGTTGTGGTTGTTTGTACACGTGTAGTAATGTCGGGGTAAGGTGTTCCTGTCGTAGTTGAAGTTGCAATTGAAGTTGAAGTTGTAGAGGCTACTGTGGAAACTACTGCAAAGACAAAGTAAAAGCAAGAATGAATATTAAAAATGTTAAATATTCTCATATAGCTAGTAATCTGTTTGACACTTTTGTTTTTGTAATATTTATTCATGTAGGCCAGATTAGTAACATTACAATCTCACAATCTTCCAAAAAACTGTTCCAATCAAAATTTTGTACTCAAGTCATATATCAGACAATGAAATAACCAGTTATCAGGTTTAATATACAAAAATATTACAAGACATCTACTGTAAATAGTGCTCTTAACATGTGAAAACCATAGAAAATGAAAATGCAATGAGCATTTGCTGCATTTCTAAGTGTGTTTCAGAAAAGCAGTAATGCAATACCTAGCAGACACAAACACATTAGAAAAATATAAAACAACAACAATCCAGTTACAAAAGACAATGGGGTAATACTTTCATTTATTCCAAAAACCCACCAAAATACATCTTCTGATAATTATATAATTAACATATTAATTAATTAATAAACGAGTGTTAAATTGGAAATGAAAATGAAAATATCTGACCTTGCGAATTCAGGGATATATTTCGTTTTCATTATTAAAAAAGGTATTGCGACATTAAGATAAAAAAATACAAAAATATATAGGTTCCAAAGAACATCTTTGAACAAGTGAAATAAAAATCACTAATTCATTCATTCAACAATAAATAAAAGCTTTAGAGAAGATTCAAAATAATATAATAATTTGGCAATCGACAAGGAGAAATAATTTGACTAAATTAATTAAACAAGCAGAATAATAACCGTCTGCCGTTTACCTTTAACGCAGGCTTCGATGCTGTTGACTGTAATGCTAGGCGTCACAGCAGTGTCTGTAGGAACCACACGAATCCTCATTTTTAAATCTGGTATGAAATCATTCATGAAAACTGTCTGTGGCACGAATGGTTCTGGGTAGGTCAGCTCTTTCTGCACATGCACATGCAGACGTTGGTCAAATAAAATCTCGTAGGGAGTTGATCGACTTGATCGAATTTATTTGTGTGTGTGTGTGTGTGTGTGTGTGTGTGTGTGTGTGTGTGTGTGTGTGTAGTCTCGTTAGCAATTATAGTACTGGATATTGGACGCTAGAGAATTTATTCCATTTAATGTATGTCAAAAGAAAGTTGTTGAAACAAATACGGGTATTCTGCAAATAATATATAAAGAGAAACGAAAGAAAGATCTCTGTCAAACCTGACTATTGCATTATTTTTAAACAATGTTTGAAAGTTATTTCAAAAAGAATTAGAAACTGAAATCGTTAAGAAGACAAATGGTATATGTTGATAAAGTACCTCAGTAATCTCACTGTCAGTAAGCGTCACCATGACGACCTTAGCCTTGGACACTTCATCGTCGACAGTAAACGTCACTGAATAGAAATATCCAGTGTCGACGTATTTTGGAAGGACGTATGTGACGTGGAAAGCATCGGTATCTTTTCCAGTGAACGTACTATCGATTGTCTTTCCAAGACTGGTGTATTTGTAAACCTCTGTTGGATTGAGTGGAATCATCTCAAACCCATATGGGCACTGGGTTGCAGCTGTGAAAATCAATTAATTAATGAAATTAAATGATGAGATTACACATCTTGAAATATTTTATAATCTCTACAAACATATGCTCATTTATATGTTGAAAAGACAGATTGTTTATTAATTTGTATCATAGCTCTTTAAAAATGAAAGTTTCGGAAAATATATAAGAAATAAATTTGCATTAATTTCCATACTGAGTTTCCTTCTTCAGATGAATTATACATACAAGTAAGATTTAATTCACAATCTCGTTCTTGTAAAACATTATGACAAATCAAAAGTACGAGATTTAGCAGATGTAACTACGTTGCAGACGACGTTTGAGTACGACAAAGATACATAACTCTCATCTAACAAAATTTATAGTTAAAACGCAGTGCATCTGCAGAATACGTTCATCTACAGACCTCACCTGATCTCCTCAGAATACTTTAAACATAACGAGAACTACAATGATCTTTCAAACGAGTTCATTTGCGGTTACAATATACAAGAGTACACAAAAATTAAAACCACATATCACACAATTTGACTTTATATAGTGTGTAACATGGGAAATA
Organism: Sinotaia quadrata; assembly: GCA_028829895.1. NCBI lineage: Eukaryota > Metazoa > Mollusca > Gastropoda > Architaenioglossa > Viviparidae > Sinotaia > Sinotaia quadrata. The sequence continues at coordinate 94,362,242 of CM054183.1, read as the reverse complement.
TAAAGACATTATTTACGAGATGTTTTATACCGTTTTAAATCTGCGACAAACACAAGCGTATAATTCATATAATATCTTTCTCGGATTCCGTGATTCCGTGTGGCAAGAATTGTTTGACTATTATTCAGTTTTTACTACAAGTCAGTGGTGATTAAATGTTCAATACTGGTCAATCGTTCTGTGTGACGTTACGTAATGCAAAAAAAGAAATAAAAGGAATGGAATTTCAGTTTCACTCTTTCCTTCCATATTCAATACATGTTATGCAATAATAAATCGACAATTATGAAAGTTGCACAAAACAACTTACAACAAATAAATACAGTTGTACAAAAAGCTTACAACAAATAATTACATATACGATTATTAAATATGCTCAGCTCAGTGAACTTAGAAATACCTTTAACTGAAAAGGAACTCACTCATTAATGTATTCAATACACATTGTAAAAATACTTTTGACTCGTGTTTAGATATATATTGTCAAATTTAATTGGAAACATTTGGAGAAGCGGAAATAGGGTACTCACAAGTACTTGAAGGATAACTGGTCAATGTCGTTGTCGATGGTGATGTAAATGTTGAACTTGAAGATGGTGGTGATACAGTTGGAGAAATTGAAATTGAGGGAGTAGTTGGTGGTGTAGGTGAAGAAGGAGTCAGTGACGTTGAAGATGGTGTCACAATTGGAGATGATGAATGAGGTGGAGTGAATGTTGATGTAGGTGTAGATACTGACGTTGTCGACGATACTGGACTAGTTGTTGTGAACACTGCGATTTAGAGTAGATTAATATATAAGTAGATGAATTCATCTAAAGTGATGAAGCCGTCTGATACAAAATACAGAATGAGTTATCCTGCTTAATCCACAAGAAGGTATTAATAGACATCTGATGTCAGTAGTATGAATCATGTAAATGATTATACATTAACCTATACAACAAATATACTGTGTAATCCCAAAAAGGAGCAGATGGTCAACAAAGTGATGTAACCTTTCTTCTATTTAAATGTTTTCTCTCTACCCATTACTTACGGTTTATAGTTATGTTGGTCTATAGAGTTCAATATTTTCACCTAACTAGGCCAAATTAGAAAATTTACAATCTCAAAAGATTCTAATAAATATTTTCAAACAGATACTATTTACAGCAGTAAGAAAGAAAGATAATACCTAAATTATGAGAATTATTGTTCTTTGAATTATTTAAATTCACCAGTACATAATTATGTGCAAATGAGGACTAAGCCCTTAGTTCCATAAGTTGGTAAAAACAACATATACAACTACATTGTGACAATGTAACGTATGATTCGGGTAAGAGATATTTCTCAAAAAGAAATATTTCGAATGGATTTCACGTAAAACAGTTAATATACGTCTAGAATAGTAATTACCCCACTTAATTTTTAAAATAATGAAAAATATCACATTACTTTTACTTTATATATTACATCTGTTCACTCTTTCATTTAAAAAGGATGCATATATTTTCCTTATTACTTATACCAACACTAGAGTTCACTATTGTACGAATGTCATTAGGAATCTAATAGAGAAATTCTTGAGCAAAATTAATGGTCTTTGTTCGTATCTTACCTTTGACGCAGGCATCAATACTGATGACTGTAATAGTAGGCGTCACAGCAGTGTCTGTAGGAACCACACGAATCCTCATTTTCAAATCAGGTATGAAGTCATTCATGAAAACTGTCTGTGGCACATATGGCTCTGGATAGGTCAACTCTTTCTGCAACAACACAATCAAAAGGATGGAAAATTAAAACGTCACCTCTGGAAGAGCTTAGTTTTGTTTCAAAATAGCGTCTCATTAGCTTTTCTTGTACGAATATTCATAGTACAATATTAGTATCAGTCTGTTGGTATGTGCATGAAATAAGGGTGTTGAAACTGAAATGGGTATCGAGCATATATTACATAAAACTAGAAACTAAAATAAAAAGTGAATTATTTCTTTGAAACCTGAATATTATATTTATTTGAAAAGGTGTTTGAAAACTATTCAACAATATGTATAAAAACTGATAACATGAATCATATATATTAAAGATTCATGATTTTTCTTGGAGTTTTTATTTTGATAATTTCTTTTCCGAACAGTAACCGCAATAGATCTTGGCTTGATCCTGTGAGAATTTCATCTTCTCACTTTATACTGAAGCGGGTATTCTACTTGTTATAGTTCTTGTGAAGGTGGCTAGTTCTTTATGTTGCAGGTGATATGCATATTTATTAGTTTATTTGTTTTGTTTTTATTTTTATTGTCATAACCTAAAATATTTTAAAGCAGGTGTATTGTGTTTGTTTCTGTAAAGAAACTGATTGAATGCAATTTGAATTATTTTTTGTTTGTGGCTGTGGATAAAGTAAACATGGAGAGTGGGACTTATAACCTATTTGTTGTGTCAATGATTGTTTTTTTCTTTCTTCATTGTATAGTGGCCAATGCACTATGAAGTATTCAATAGTATTTTCAGTTCTGCAGTGATTGCATGTTTTTGTTTGACCTGAAATCTTGTGTTAGATTCATGTTAACGTACCTCAGTAATTTCACTGTCTGTGAGCGTCACCATGACGACTTTAGCCTTGGATACTTCATCGTCGACAGCAAACGTCACTGAATAGAAATATCCAGTGTCGACGTATTCCGGAAGGACGTATGTGACGTGGAAAGCATCTGTGTCTTTTCCAGTGAACGTACTATCGATTGTCTTTCCAAGACTGGTGTATTTGTAAACCTCTGTTGGATTGAGTGGAATCATCTCAAAACCATATGGGCACTGGGTTGCAGCTGTAATAATTGATTTAATAATTAAATTAGGGTAGGAAACATGGCTCGCAAGTAATAAAGTCTCTAGTAACAACATGTATAATGACTATAAGAACACTTTCATGTATAGTTTTGACCTGAACTCAGAAGAAATCACAGAGATAGCTAAACTACACTTTCAAATGTCTGTTTCTGTACAAGTTACGATGTACGAGGAAAAATAATTAGATATCAAAGATCAACTAATCAGAGCCTTTAAATAAAACGTTTTCAATACGGAAACTACAAAAGGAATTTGTCTGGCTACGTTATAACATTTAGACTAAGACTGTTTCAAATGCGATAAATACACATTTATGACCCATATGACGTCATTACAAATTTCGCGGTTTCTATGATGTTGGAAATATAGGACAAGGCCGGTCTTAAATATTTCGTAAAATCAGCGACGAATGAGCGTTAAGTACATCACCGATCTTTCTATAAGGTTTATAAACACATTATAAAATATCAAAAGTTGAAATTCGATGTTTTTCATTCTTGCACATAAAATTAATATTACATATTAATGTTACGGCAATAGAAATTAGCAATACATTTAATTCATTATAGATTTACAATCATTAAATGTAAATATGCATAATCTATTCAGTGCATACTAAGAAATACTTTACAAGTGAAATGCAATTCAAACATTAATTAATTATTAATTTTTATATACAATGTGGTAAGTTCTTCTGGAGTAAAAAGCAAAGATAAATTTAAGAGTGTCTAATTAAAGATAAAACCTGAAAAGAGATAATAATGCTACTCACAAGTACTTGAAGGATAACTTTCTGTTGTTGAGGTCGATGGTGGTGTAAATGCTGAACTTGAAGACGGTTGTGACACAGTTGGAGAAGTTAAAATTGAAGGAGTGGTTGTAGATGTATGTGAGGATGTAGTCGGTGACATTGACGATGGTGGTGTCACAGTTGAAGGAGGCGGAGTTATTGTTGATGTAGGGGTGGATACTGACGTTGTCGATGATACTGGACTTGTAGTTGAGGACACTGTGGTTTACAACGAATACACATTTAGATATATGAATGAATTCAAGTAAAATGTCACAGTTTTCAGACATTAATGCACATGTTTGAGGTTTCGAATTATGAATGTTAGGAAACGAATAGAACAATTATGCAATTAACCTAATGAACTATAATACATTATCGCATCAATCCTATCTAACCTTTCACGCAGGCCTCGATGTTGTTGACTGTAATGCTAGGCGTCACAGCAGTGTCTGTAGGAACCACACGAATCCTCATTTTTAAATCTGGTATGAAATCGTTCATGTAAACTGTTTGTGGCACATATGGTTCTGGGTAGGTCAGTTCTTTCTGCACGGCATAACAACAGTAGGAATATAAAGGCTCGTCTTTATATGTGTCTAGATTTTATTTGCAAGTCATCTCAATAACACTTATTGTTTTGAATATTAAAACATAGTATTATATTCAGTCTCCTGGAGTGTAGTGTAATATGGACGCTGAAACGAAAGTGGTTATTCTGCAATTAATATAATTACAACAGAAACAGAAAATGAGAATTGGCTGTGTGCTTTCAAGCAGAACCCATATATCATAATATTTAAATGATGTTAATAAAAATTACTTTTAAAGATGCAGAAATACTTTAAACATGAATAAGACACAAGTTTCATGATTATGACGTACCTCAGTAATTTCACTGTCTGTGAGCGTCACCATGACAACTTTAGCTTTGGACACTTCATCGTCGACAGTAAACGTCACTGAATAGAAATATCCAGTGTCGACGTATTCCGGAAGGACGTATGTGACGTGGAAAGCATCAGTGTCTTTTCCAGTGAACGTACTATCGATTGTCTTTCCGAGACTGGTGTATTTGTAAACCTCTGTTGGATTGAGTGGAATCATCTCAAAACCATATGGGCACTGGGTTGCGGCTGTAAGAACGGATTGATGTTTGAAATGAGGTAATGGGAGTAAACGGGTGAAATACATGATTATTTTCCTTTGTAATCAAATATGAACAATCTCTATTGTCTGTCTGTGTGTTCTATCCTAATGATCTATCTATCTAAAAACCGTAACAGTACTCATACAAACTTGAAGTTTACATATTTTTATATACCTTACACGTGATCACAACAGTACACGTACAAACCTGAAGTTTAAATATGTTTTATACACCTTACAAGCGATCACAACAGTACACGTACAAACCTGAAGTTTAAATATGTTTTATACACCTTACAAGCGATCACAACAGTACACGTACAAACCTGAAGTTTAAATATGTTTTATATAACTTACAAGTGATCACAACGGTACTCACAGGTGCTTGAAAAAACGCTTGTTGATGTCGTTATCGATGGAGGTGTGAATGTTGAACTTGAAGATGGTGTTGTCACAACTGGAGAGGTTGAATGAGGTGGAGTGATTGTCGATATTGGGGGCGATATTGACGTTGTCGTTGACACTGGACTAGTAGTCGACGTCTCTGTGAATATGAGTAAAGATTTAATTGTACATTTGTTTACGTAATGACTCTTAGCGTCCTTCTACACAAAACTGCACGAGTTATCCAGTTTAAGAAGACATCTACTGTAAACAGTAAGTAGTGCTGTTGACTTGCACAAGTCAAGACTCTAGAACACGATTACATTCACGAAAATACACATTTGTTGAATATATAATTATGCTTTAGGCAATAGTTGTTTTTTTTTAAAGCAATGCAGCGTAACAGGTCTATTTCGTAATGCAATTACTGCCCAAATACCACTGATTTAAATTGACTGTTTAGCGAATTTTACCTGTGGTTGTGGTTGTTTGTACACGTGTAGTAATGTCGGGGTAAGGTGTTCCTGTTGTAGTTGAAGATGAAGTTGAAGTTGATGTTGCAGTTGAAGTTGCAGTTGAGGTTGAAGTTGTAGAGGCTACTGTGGTAGTTACTGCAAAGACCAAGTTGAAGCAAGATTGTATGAATATTACAAATGTTAAATATTCTCGTATAGCTAGTAATATGTTTGACACTTTTGTTTTTGTAATATTTATTCAGGTAGGCCAATTAGTAACATTACAATCTCACAATCGTCCAAGAAACTGTTCCAAACAAAACTTTGTAAAAACGCCATGTCTCAGACATAATGAACTAAATAATGCAACGAGCAAATATTACAGGCAGCTCAGGGCATAATCCAAATGAAATTACCCGTGATGACATTCAGAAGGACGGATGTAATGTAGTAAAGATCTGCAGCTGAATTTAGCATGCATAGAGGGTGGGTGGGTTGTGCGTGCTTGTGTGTGTGCGTGTTTGTATGTGATAGAGTCAAATAGAGAGAGACGTGTTTCACGCTCAACTAGAGCCAAACACAATAACTACAAGCCGTATTATTATAAAGAAACACATCCCGGAGTTTGAAGAAAGGATAACTCCTGTAGGGTTTCAGATTCCTGAGAATACGCGTTTGCTCATGCTTGATTGCAGTACGTTGTAGGCGTACGAAATATACAGACGAGTAAACAATGCTGACATTAATGAATACACGCACACACATACTCTCTCTCTCTCTCTCTCTCTCTCTCTCTCACACACACACACACACACACACACACACACACACACACATATATATATATATATATAGAGAGAGAGAGAGAGAGAGAGCGAGAGAGCGAGAGAGAGATATGTTTTCCTTAAAGAAAAAGAATTATTATTAGCACTGAGATCTTGACTACATTTAGGTAGAGATTTTAAGTATTCACTCTGTTTATCATCCCATTATAAAATATTTAAGAGAAATAATTACATAATACATAATTATATACATGCACACGTAAAGACACCTCTACGCTTGAAGACATGAATGCTGTATATGTGATAGTTTGATGCACGCCATTTTGTGATCTCTCTCAAGAAATGACACGTCTCGAAATGATTTTACATACATTATCTGTAATAATTTCCATTTAATATATGAAATCAGGAATTTATCGCATTCTGGGGTGTAAAATGCTTTTGACCGAGTATCATTCAAACGTAATTACTTTATTTTTGTATCGTCTCCTTATTATCATTTTGTTCACTCTTCCATGCAAGCATGTCTGCCTGTCATATCTTATTTGTAAACATATGAATCAGACTTATACTATTAAATCACCAGCATCAAATCATTAACATAATAAATTGCTAAACAATGAAATATGTGTGTAAACAGCTTTTAGCATATAAATTCAAATATAAAGATCATTTATCGCACCATTTCTATATTTTGCAGTGTCTAGGAATGTCTTGAGACCTGAGATTATAGGCATTTGAATGAACAAATTCTGCAACTAAACTAATTGAACTCTATAGATATTTACGTCAGTCCGTACTTACATTTGACACATGCACTGATGCTGATGACCGTTATACTAGGCTTCACAGCAGTGTCTGTGGGAACCACACGAATCCTCATTTTTAAATCAGGTAAGAAATCGTTCATGTAAACTGTCTGTGGCACATTTGGTGCTGGGTAGGTCAGGTCTTTCTGCATTTACACACGTAAGAGAGAGATAATTAATGTTTCGTCTCTGGAACTCTTTTGGTTTCGTCTGAAAACATCACTTATTAGCGCGGATTGTATTGGAATATTGAATTATACTATTAATTTAGTTTTTGTCAAATGTACATAGTAATACTGATGAAGCGAAAGTGGATATTTTGATTGGAATATTGAATTATGCTATTAATTTCAGTTTTCTGTCAAATGTACATACTAATACTGATGAAAAGAAAGTTGATAATTTGCAAATAGTACACACACACACACACACACACACACACACACACACACACACACACACACACACACACACACACACACACACATACACACACATACACACACACACACACATACACACACATACACACACATACACACACACACACACACACACACACACACACACACACATGTATTCAGAAATTTAAAATGGGCTATTTTTTCCAACCTAAATAGTTAATTAGATTTAAACTGCACATAACGTTTTTTAATACAATGCTTAAAGACTGAAAATAAAAACAGAATAAAAGGTTTATATTCATATAATACCTCAGTAATTTCACTGCCCGTAAGAGGCACCATAACGACTTTGGTCTTGGCGACTTCATTGTTGACAGAATACGTGACTGAATAGAAATATCCAGTGGTGACGTTTTTAGGAAGGGTGTATGTGACGTGGAAAGCATCGACACTTTTTCCTGTGAACGTAGTACCGACTGTCATTCCGAGGTTGGTCGATTTGTAACCCTCTTTTGGATTCAGTGGAATCATCTCAAAACCATATGGGCACTGGGTTGAAGCTGAGAAAAGACAATTAGTTAATTAAACTATGGGATTAAACGTTGAAATATAATGTAATCTTTATAAACGTTCCTCCACTTAGAATAAGTTCGAAATGCTACGACTGTTTATTAATCTGTTATATAGTCTTGGTTAAAATTAAGTGAAGAGAAATGTAATTAGTTTCTACAGCAAATGTACATAAATGTATTTGCATGTATATTATGTACAATCAATACGTAATAAAGACAAAATGTACATAAATGTATTTGCATGTATATTATGTACAATCAATACGTAATAAAGACAAAATCATAACTTTTGTACTTGGTTTGTATATTTCCGTTGTCTCTAATATACCACACATACACGTACAATCCCATAAGGATTTCGTTTATTATCTATTACCACTGTGAACTATCATATAAGTATACGGATGGTTTCTTCTTTTCATTTTAGTTAATTAAAGTTAATCATTGTGATGTTTTCATCCTTTCATAGTAGGGAATAGTTAGTAGTTAATTAAAATTAATCATTATGATGTTGTAAACGTTTACATATTTTGAATTGTTAGTAGTTAATTAAAATTAATCATTCTATGTTTTTATCTTTTCATATTAGAAAATTAATACTAATTTATTAAAAATAATCATTATTAAATTTAATCTTTTCATATTAGGGAATTGTTGGTAGTTAATTAAAATTAATCATTATGATGTTTTCATATTTTCATCTAAGAGAATGGTTAGAGACATTAATTAAAATTAATCATTATGATGTAAACGTTTTCATATTTTGAATTGTTAGTAGTTAATTAAAGTTAGTCATTATGATGTTTTCATCTTTTCATATTGGGTAATTGTTAGTAATTTACTAAATTTAATCATCATGATGTTTTCATCTTTTCATATTAGGGAATTGTTATTAGTAAATTAATCATTATGATGTTTTCGTCTTTACATATTAGGAAATCTTTAGTAGTTAACTTAAGTTGATCGTTATTTCTCAAGACAATTGTCTAGGAAATATTGGTTATGCAGCATTATATGAGGAAATATAAATAAGAGCTTTAGCAACTTTAAGGACATTTGCAGAAGACGTTTGAGTAAGAGCAAGAGCAAAGCTCCCATGTAATAAATAAGTATGTATCAAATATAGCTCGTATATAAAATATATATCATACACAGCTTGCATTTCAATATGTACATATCAAAACACACAAAATAACCCGAATACATTCATGCATAGGCGTGAACTGAACTCCTGAAACCCTTTAATACAGAAGTTAGAGAACTGTTTTAAACATGCATTCATTCAGACGTTAGGATATGCAAGAATACATAAGGAGAAAGGCAGATCACATAGTCTGAATTCACAGAAAGTTCGGAAACTTAAATGGACATTCGCGAAGGGATGTTTAAAAACATTCACATTAAGATTTTTTTCAAAAAGTGCACTCTACACTTACTTGATTCATACTTCTCGAAACATTTCGTGGTTTCCAAACAAGGATGAAAATAATTATCAAGGTGTGTGAGTGCTAGAACAACTATTTAGTACGTCACTATCGAATAAACGTGAGTGCTAGAACAACTATTTAATACGTCACTATCGAATAAACGTGAGTGCTAGAACAACTATTTAATACGTCACTATCGAATAAACGTGAGTGCTAGAACAACTATTTAATACGTCACTATCGAATGAACGTGTAGCTTTAACCGATCTTTCGGTATGATCGTCTCATACTCAGAAAAGATATATCAGCAGCGGAAATTTATCGGTGTCTCCTTGCACATTAAAGAAATGTTAATTATGAAAGTAGGATAATTAGGAATATTATATAGAACGATTTCTTTATTATACAGGTAGTATAATTAAATATAGGCAGGCATATTCTTCTCAATGCATTTATAGATACATTTTAACTGAAAGGTCATACACATGTTAATCACTTGGATATGTATCACATACTCACAGTTATTAATTATTCACCACTGATATGTTACGATGTGTTATTAAAGTATTGAATTGTGCTATTAAAGTATTGAATTGTGCTATTAAAGTATTGAATTGTGCTATTAAAGTATTGAATTGTGCTATTAAAGTATTGAATTGTGCTATTAAAGTATTGAAATGAAGAAATACGAATCGAGGAAATAACCACACTTACATGTAGATGAAGGATACCCTGTTGATGTCGTTGTCGATGGGGGTGACAATGTAGAAGTTGAAGATGGTGTTACAGTTGGAGAAGTTGAAACTGAGGGAGTGGTTGAAGTTGTAGCTAGAGATGTAGTCGGTGACCACGAATGTGGTGTCACAGATGATGAAGTTGAAAGAGTGGGAGTGATTGTTGATACAGTGGGGGTTATTGACGTTGTTGATGACACTAGAGTAGTAGTTGTGGATACTGTAAATGAGAGAGAGTAAGAGAGAGAGATACATATATATTCAAATATCGTGGTTTCCTTATATAAAATAAAAAATGATTTGTCATGTTTCATTCACAAGCAGTTATTATTTGTACACTTCAGTAATTAGCATTTAACGAAATAGTAAAAATATTTTATTCCTATACATATAAACTGAACATTGGCTATTACAATAAAATGTCCACACAGTAATAAAAGTCTTTCATTTATTTGCATGTTTCACGTTTATGCTAATGTTTGTGTATATTGATAATATATTCTTTTCATCGGTTTTAACACGAGTTCTTATTTATAGGTTTAGCATTATATTTATTTTTAGATTTTCTGAATACGCAAGATACGTTATTTCACAATTTGAAAATTTTCAAACAACACACTATAAAATGTTCAAACAACATACTATAAAATGTTCAAACAACACACTATAAAATTTTCAAACAACACACTATAAAATGTTCAAACAACACACTATAAAATGTTCAAACAACACACTATAAAATGTCATAAAAAAGATATAAGTCATTAAATTATGAAAACCTTTTGCAAACATTAACTAACTTCACACGTGCATAAATACGTATCACTCATGTCCAAACGTTGATGTAAACAAACGTATTTTCTTAACAGATAGCCTAGTAGAGAAAGAGTATGGGTGACGTGTTTTTGTTATAGTCAAGTGTAATAACTTTAATCCATACTACGTTAATAGATGACCTCCGTATATCCGCACAGCGAAGTTTTAAGAAATGATAATCATTTATGACTTGTATGACTTTAGGTTCTTACAGAATGCACAACTTTTCCTTGTGCTTTTCACGCCATCAACTTGTATGTCTTTAGGTTCTTACAGAATGCACAACTTTTCCTTGTGCGTTTCATGCCATCAACTTGTATGTCTTTAGGTTCTTACAGAATGCACAACCTTTCCTTGTGCGTTTCACGCCATCAAATTGTATGACTTTAGGTTGTTACAGAATGCACAACCTTTCCTTGTGCGTTTCACGCCATCAAATTGCTTTGTGCGATGAACAGACGAGGAGAAAATAATCGTAATCATGATAATTCATTTCTTGCAGCTTTATCTTTGTCTTGCACATAAAATAAAATGTTTTATGTCACGGAACGGGAGGGCTCGTTACAAGCCGACCCCGAGCTGAAGTTAGAGATGCAAAGGGTGAAGTCTATTTTTGGCCTGCTCCGGTGCACCTCCAAGAAAAGCTCATGTGACGTATGCCAGTACTACGTCGCGTCAAGTTGTTACATAGACACACATGACATACACCATTGATGTTTGGGTGGGGCCCAGTTTATTAATGTCATGCCAAGGAACGTTTTATTGGCGGTGTGTGTTGTGAGTGTGTATCATAAATGTGAATAAATGGACGAACAGACGAACGGTGCAAAACAATACATACATTTCGGGGACAGATTATAAGTTTATTTTTAAATGTATGTCATCCAATTAATAATAAATTCATATATCAATCATCTCGTGAGTCCTAGTATGAATTATTTCAAGATTTTCTTGACATGCTGTATTTCTGTTATTTCCTGCTACGCTCAAAACATATCCCAGTAAAATTTCATAAGTGCAGAAACCTTGTCAGAGCGCACGAATGATGTTTCCGTGAGGGTGAGTTATGACGTCAATACTTATCAAGATGAGACAAATCTCGAGATAATAATTTAACTGAAATTAAGACGCCTGATTACTTGTTAAATAAGTACTATTTAATGCATGAAATCATGACAATGTGGTGCAATATGTATGTAACATTATACTATTTAATTGTCAGTCTCTCCCGAGACTATGGTATTATTTTTTTATATTATATTAAAATAGTCAAATATATTGAATCAAGCAGTACGAAGTGTACTGGGGTAAAAGTAGTAAATTAAAAGCAAAAGAAATATTTCATCAGTTTGTATTTTACCTTTGACGCAGGCAATGATATCTAAGACTGTAATGCTAGGCGTCACAGCAGTGTCTGTAGGAACCACACGAATCCTCATTTTTAAATCAGGGATGAAATCGTTCATGAATACTGTCTGTGGTACATATGGCTCTGGGTAGGTCAGCTCTTTCTGCACATATACGCACAGTAGATAGAAAATTAATTAGAAGCTATTCGTTTCTGGAATTGTTTTCTTTCGATTGTAAACCGTTCACTTTTGAGGGTTACTGAAATTACACTTTTAGTTTTGCTTTTCTTCATTTTACACGTCTTTTGAAAGGACGTTCATTCTACATATCTCTTTGCCTGTTCATATATTTGTAAACAGGATTGGAAACTTAAAGATATCAAACATGATTAAATTGTTATATATGTATTTAAATGATGCTTTAAAACTATTTCAAAGAAAGTTTCAAAGATTAAATGAAAATGGAGGCAAAGGTTTCATGTTCTTTACACACCTCAGTAATTTCACTATCAGTAAGTGTCACCATGACGACTTTGGCCTTGGACACTTCATCGTCAACAGTAAACGTCACTGAATAGAAATATCCAGTGTCGACGTATTCCGGAAGGACGTATGTGACGTGGAAAGCATCAGTGTCTTTTCCAGTGAACGTACTATCGATTGTCTTTCCGAGACTGGTGTATTTGTAAACCTCTGTTGGATTGAGTGGAATCATCTCAAAACCATATGGGCACTGGGTTGCAGCTGTAACAATCGATTAATTAATTAAATTACATTATATGATTAAACTTTTAGATTATAGTGTAATTGTTATAGAGTTTATCTTCGGTTAGAATCACTTTGAAATATCAAGACTGTTTATTAATTTGTATCACGTTTTTGAATTATAATTTACGTGTCTAGAAGAAAAACACAAAATTATCTCTATTTACATGCGGATTTAGTTTTCCCATTGCTGATGTATTAATATATAGATAATGATATAAAAAGACTTAAGACGAATGGTGTGTATTGAATTTGTACATTTCCGAAACCTATAATGGAGGAAGAATACGCAGACAACCGTCAGGTTTTCGTTTGTCATCTTAATTACGATGGTATAAAGTAATTGTTCATAAAAATTATTCACCAGTGAATGCATGTTTTAGAGCTTAATGTGTATCTAGAACTAAAAGAGTGATATATATGTATTCCTACATCGGGGTAAAATTACAAATGTGCATTAATTGAAATTGAAGGATGCTTGTGTCCCATATAATGAAACTATTAGTCCTGATTTAGTCATAATTTAATTTATTACGACAAATGACTTGGAGAGATACGTAACTGCAACTTTATTATGTGTCCCCCATATATATGTGGGCTTATTGCGTAATCAGCTGTGATCCCCTAAGCTGAACGCGAGCACGGGGAATTGGGTCAAGACCGCTGACCATGCGACTTCTCGTTACTGACATTATTATTAATTATATGCTTGTATATTTTTATTGACGAATGTAAGAAGATAGTGCGTATTTCTTTCAGAGAGGTTATGTGTGGCGTTAGCGATAGTTCATTTGTATTAGATGATGAGAGCGAAATGAACACGTGTCCGTTAAACTGTGTTTCCATTCTTTGTAAAACCATTTGAACCAAAAGTAGAATTAAATTACAGAGAGATGTAATTGTTAAAAATAAACCACTGCTTGGATTTTAATTACTGGGATCTATGATGATAGATTATGAATGTAAAATATTGATCTACTATTGTCACGTTTTATGAACAATCCCTGAATATGGGAATTGTGTTGAATTGTAAGATAGCGAATAGCTAAAGTTTTGTTGACGTGACAAATTGTAAAGAGATGTCCATTCACTGTCACCACGATTACCTTAATGTGAATATTGCCATTCAGGGACTATTATTATTGCAGTTTAACCCTTTCTTGTGTCCTGTCCATTTTCCAATTGTGATTCACATCACCCATTGCAGGTTGACCCGGACCCCACGTGATCTGTATGGAGAGCCTCACTACCGATGGAGTCCCGCGTGAACGACATAGTCACTGGCACTGCTCACCTATTTTCAAGAACGCAGCTATTCGTCCTTGAAAGCACTCACCATAGATAATCTTGCTAATAACCTTGCATAACGACATAGTCACTGGCACTGCTCACCTATTTTCAAGAACGCAGCTATTCGTCCTTGAAAGCACTCACCATAGATAATCTTGCTAATAACTTTACATAAAGAGACAGTCCTGCATAGAACGATCACATTTGCTTGTTGTACTAGAATCGATTTTTCGTCTTTATTGTTTATACTATTATTTTTTCTGTTATCTCAACTCACATTTTAATTAACTTCTGGAGCGACCATTAAATGTTAACTGGCTAGGGGCGAGCCGCAAGATATGTTAATATTGTAATTAATTAAAAGGAAAGATAACTTTGCCAATTCCAGGGCAGGTCAACTAATTAACTTGCCGATAATATTAGATATGTAACTGTCCCATAACGTAAGTGGTAGGATTTCATGTAGAGACTGAAAAGCAGATTAAGATTTGGGGCTGTTTTCAGCATTAAGTCAATTCAATCAAAGTTCATAAATAATAACTCTGTTAATTAATGCTGAGACAGCATCGATGACCCCACGTGTGAGATATTGAAATACCTTACGAATTCCGTGGTGACGTAGAAAATATTTGTGTCTGAGTGTTAGATGAAATGTTTAATACAAGTCCGACGAACGTAAATGATTTCTGTATAGTATAGTGTTATTCAAGCACAAAAAGGAAGTAGAAACAGAAATTTGCTACCGTTCTGTACTTACATATTAAGTCAATGTTATGGAATATTGCTGGGACCGTTCTGTACTTACATATTAAGTCAATGTTATGGAATATTGCTGGGACCGTTCTGTACTTACATATTAAGTCAATGTTATGGAATATTGCTGGGACCGTTCTGTACTTACATATTAAGTCAATGTTATAGAATATTGCTGGGACCGTTCTGTACTTACATATTAAGTCAATGTTATGGAATATTGCTGGGACCGTTCTGTGTTTACATATTAAGTCAATGTTATGGAATATTGCTAGGACCATTAAAAATGTAGAAGACGTTTTAGATATTACCAGTTGCTAACTTAATATATGCAAGTATACTATCTGCAGTACAGTGAGAAATACTACATAACTGAAATGCCATTCACTCATTAAGTAATTATGTTGATACATACTCGCTGTTAAAATTATCTTCAACTAATACATAAAAATATATTTTCAATGAACGTAAAGAAATAAACTGAAAAGAGAAAATAACGGTACTCACAAGTACTTGACGGATAGCTTGTAGAAGTCGTTGTCGATGGGGGTGTAAATGTTGAACTGGAAGATGGTGGTGTCACAGTTGGAGAAGTTGAAACAGTGTGAGGGGTTGTAGTTGGTGACGAATGTGGTGGTGTCAACGTTGGAGAAGTTGAATGAGGAGTGACTGTTGATATAGGTGGGGATATTGACGTTGTCGATGATAATGGACTTGTAGTTGAAGACTCTGTGAATTATAGTGGAAAAATATTTTTATCTGTCTGTCTGTTAGTCTGCTAGGCTATATTAGTTTCTTTACTTCACTACCTATTCATTCGGGCCATACAAATAACTTTACATTCTCACTACTTGTTCATTCGGGCCATATAAATAACTTTACATTCTCAATACTTGTTCATTCGGGCTAGACAAATAACTTTACATTCTCACTACTTGTTCATTCGGGCCATACAAATAACTTTACATTCTCAATACCTGTTCATTCGGGCTATATAAATAACTTTACATTCTCACTACTTGTTCATTCGGGCCATACAAATAACTTTACATTCTCAATACCTGTTCATTCGGGCCATACAAATAACTTTACATTATCAATACCTGTTCATTCGGGCCATACAAATAACTTTACATTCTCAATACCTGTTCATTCGGGCCATACAAATAACTTTACATTCTCAGTACTTGCCATGAAACTGTTCCACGAACATACGCTTAATACATGAACAAGATATCATTAACTAAATTACGAGAAATATTGTAACCTTACTTAAAAATCTCTTCAGATTAAAGTATGGGCAGATAAGAATGTAAACCGCACATCCATAAGTTTTGTTACAAGCCATTTATTATTTGAACAAATAGTTTGGTAGTCTGTGTTTAAAGTTCAGCCAGAGTTGAGCACAATAAATACGAGCCGTACTATTGACAACAAAGCACAACCTAGAAAGGACAACTCCTGTACGACTATAGATTTCTGTGCTTTCTACTGTTATCGTGTTGTTGTGTGTTGCTGGCATCTGTCATTAGCAGACTAGTAAAAAACATCCCATTCATAAAAATACACCTTTTGTTGCAAAATGAATAATACTTAGGTATTGCATATGTTTCGAAACGTTAAGCATACGATTTAATTGCATATAACCCGATCAGTAATAGTTTCAAATATCATCAGCGCAATATGAGTTATTTCACTTGTTTTCTCTGGATGTTGTATTCCGGGAATTGCCCGCTACAGTCATACTAAATGCAAGTTATTTCAGAGAGATACTTATAGACCACATCTACACAGCATATTTAAACGCAAGGTAACCTAAGGCAGAACACATCTACACAGCATATTTAAACGTAAGGTAACCTAAAAGGCAGAACACGCAAAACGATGTTATTGTAACAGTGATGTATGATTCCAATTTAGTGACATTTCTCAAGATTAGACACATCTGGATGTGACATCACTTAAGACAGCTCTAATAGATCTGCAATAATTACCAATCAATGCTTGACATTATGAACGATGTTAGGTTATGAGAAGCAGGGTGTTGGTAACATTTAATATTACATATTTATTTTCATTGTCGTTCATTTCAATATTACAGTTCCTTCTTGTATGCATACATTTATGTCCATCATATGTATTGTTTGTATATAGGTGAATGGAAGTAGTGTCAAACTAAATGACCACCATTGAAACATTAACATTTGAAAATGTCCGATATGGAAGAAATTCTTGTAATAATCTACCAGCACATACTCATATAAAATGTTAATTTGTCGCATCATTTCTACATTACGAAGTATTTGTGAATGTGATGGAGGCCAGTGTTTTAAGACACAGAACAGGGAAATAATACCACGAAATTAATTGCACATCAACAATAAATGCATCAGTCTGTATTTTACCTTTGACGCAGGCATCAATGGCGATGACTGTAATGCTAGGCGTCACAGCAGTGTCTGCTGGAACAACACGAATCCTCATCTTTAAATCAGGTATGAATTCGTTCATGAAAACTGTCTGTGGCACATATGGTTCTGGGTAGGTTAGCTCTTTCTGCAAGCACACATACATCATTGGACCATTAAAGTTTTGTCTCTTGAAATCAACTACTTTCATTGAAAACTATTTTGTATTAGAATAATTTGTTTGAATTATTAAACTGTTTCTACTATTTTTAGTCTTCTCTTTTATGCATGTAAGATGTTGAAAATAATGTGTGTTGCCTTGAAATAATATAGCAATGTGTGTGTGTTTGAAAAGAGAAATGGAAAATTGATTTCAAACATGGTTAATATATTATATTTAAAGAGATGCTTAAAACTATTCGAAAGTGTGCTTAAAACTATTCGAAAGTGTGCTTAAAACTATTCGAAAGTGTGCTTAAAACTATTCGAAAGTGTGCTTAAAACTATTCGAAAGTGTGCTTAAAACTATTCGAAAGTGTGCTTAAAACTATTCGAAAGTGTGCTTGAAACTATTCGAAAGTGTACTTAAAACTATTCGAAAGTGTGCTTAAAACTATTCGAAAGTGTGCTTGAAACTATTCGAAAGTGTGCTTAAAACTATTCGAAAGTGTGCTTGAAAATATTCGAAAGTGTGCTTAAAACTATTCGAAAGTGTGCTTAAAACTATTCGAAAGTGTGCTTAAAACTATTTGAAAGTGTGCTTAAAACTATTCGAAAGTGTGCTTGACTACAGAAAACGTATTTGTAGACTAAAGATTCATACTCGAAGCGTACCTCAGTAATTTCCTTGTCTGTGAGCGTCACCATAACGACTTTGGCTTTGTCCACTTCATTGTCGACAGAAAACGTCACGGAATAGAAGTATCCAGTGGTGACGTATTCCGGAAGGACGTATGTGACGTGGAAAGCGTCAGTGTCTTTTCCAGTGAACGTACTATCAATTGTCTTTCCAAGACTGGTGTATTTGTAAACCTCAGTTGGATTGAGTGGAATCATCTCAAAACCATATGGGCACTGGGTTGTGGCTGTAACAGTCGATTAAATAAAGAAATTGCATTTTGGATTAAATGTTTTTGAAATATAGTATAATGATTAAAAACGTTTATTCATTTAAAATTAGCTGGAAAGATCAGGATTGTTAATATCTTTGTAAAATATTTCTGACTAAATTTAAGTTTGTTATTACTAGAGAGAAAAATGTCTTTATTCAAAATTTAATTTAGTTTCCTCAAGGCAGATGATTTAATAAATTTATTGTTAGATGTAATCACCCCATTACACATATTAATAACCTTATGTTGGAGAAGAAAGTGGGTGGATGGGGGCTCGCTAAATATGGATTAAAGACAGATTTGTTTTCTCCTTTAGTAAGAAGGTTTCCACCTATGAAATATTGTGTGATAGTAAATGTTGTCTTAAAATTGTGCAAGACAGAAAACGTTTACAGTGCCTGCATATCTATCAAGTGAGAGAGATGAGTGGTGTCTGCTGCAGAATTATTGATAATTACAAGTGATGACAATCTTAATTTATATTATCAATAATTCTGCAGCAATAATTCTGAATGATTAATTAATTAATAGTAATCTTAATCATTAACTACATGGAACTGGCATTACACATTTCATCTAGGTTAATACACATTTCATGATTGCTAGACCAATAGATTCAATAGATACAGCAGCCAGATTCTATATTCTTGTGCAGTGGACACTGCATTGCAGGATGAGGAATTCAGACTACAGCAAATGTGGTTCCACTTTCGGTATCATTACACTGAACTACTTTGTGCAGTCGGACACATAAATGAGTAATACAGTAAACAATTAATATAGTTTCTTATACGATGTTAATCGAATGTATCTTAAAGCATTTTAAATATTTTAAACTCATCATTACCACAACATTTCTCCGACTAAGCTCAGTGTGAAATGTAACATTATTCCCCCGTGTCTCTTGCGTTTTAAATTTCATGTATGTATAATAGATATATTTTTAGTTAATTCCAATCTGTGCAGCTAGAATTTCACAATACTCAATGGAGTTATTTTACATTCAAGGATATTAGTTTGCAGTTGACATAAATGGTTTATTTACTCGGTGAAGATAATGGTGACGTCACAGTGGGAGAGGTGACGGGTGACATGCTAGGAGTTGTAGAGTGAGTGATCGACACACTTGATGACACGATCTCGGAGAATGAAACACTGGAGGGAGTCGTGAGTGAGGTGGACACCCCTGGACTTGAAGGAGGTGGAACTGATGTTGTATGCGAAATGGCTGAAGATATAATTAAAAAATAGAAATGTATGATAACAATATTCTGATAGTGTTTATATCTAGATGTATCTGGAATTATATGCACAATGACTAAAGAAATAATGCGAAATAGAGATATGTAAGGTTACAAACAATGATACTGTCTAAGACAGATACACTTAATGACTAATTTAAAGGTAAGCATTCAAAAATTGTTTATATTCGAGGATGAACTTCCATTTGTATTAAATTGCATAAATAACACTTCTGTGTTGGATTTATCTGTAAAATTATCATTATGTGTACTGTACTTGGTGTTCAGTTTGTCTTATTAATATACAAGTCTATATTCATCAACAGAATATCGTTTAAATCCAATCCAAAATTAAGCGACTATATGTGTACAGCTGGTACAAAATCTAACGTAATGTTAACATTGCCGTTCATATATGTAGTGGATTACTATTAAAATGCATTATCATGTGTT
This sequence comes from Sinotaia quadrata, assembly GCA_028829895.1. Lineage (NCBI taxonomy): Eukaryota > Metazoa > Mollusca > Gastropoda > Architaenioglossa > Viviparidae > Sinotaia > Sinotaia quadrata. The sequence goes on along the minus strand of CM054183.1, from coordinate 94,341,708 downwards.
TAGAATTGTTATTGCCCTCATTGTAAAACAAAACATTGCTTGGATAAATTAACACTTAACACTTGTATTTTAACGAAAGCATCTTTCTTTTAATATGCATTATCATGTGTTTGGAATTGTTATTGCCCTCATTGTAAAAATAAATACTGCTTCGATAAATTAATACTTTATTTTAACGAAAGAATCATACTTTTGACACAGGCAGTTATGTCTTTAACTGTGATAGAAGGAGTTACAGCATCGCCATCAGGAACTACCCTAATCCTCAGCCTTACGTCCTCGATCTTATTTTCGATAAAAACTGTTGTAGGTGTTGTAGAATCTGGATGGGTTAGTGTCTTCTGCAATCCAAACAAACAAACAGTAATGAATGGTTAGCACTGTAGGTGTCACTTGTTATTTCGCTCTGTCACTTCCTTTATAGTAAAATTATTTTGAAATGTCGTATTGGTTTTGAGCAACGGGTGCATGTGATATGTGTAGTCTGCTTAATAATTGAATGTTTCAAGTATGTTTTAGCTTACCTCAATAGCCTCAGTCTCGTTGAAATTTGTTACAGTCACGATTTTCACTTTCGATACTTCATCGTCGACAATAAATGTGACAGAATGGAAATAGCCCTGGTATTCATCTGGAAGAACATACGTGACATGGAAGGCTTCACTACTGTTTCCGGTGAAAATATTGTCGAGGGCTGTTACTTGATAAGTGACTCCGTAAAAGCTCGATGGCGTGAGAGCAATCAACTGATAATCTTTCTCGCACACGTGGACTGAAACAAACAGATATTGTCTTTTACTATGATTCATATAATGATTTAAATGAAAACATTATAGTACACAATTTATACGACAATCTCTTGAATATGAAACATGCGAAGAATGTAAAAGACTTAAGCTGAATATTTTCATTTTGATTAAAATATTCACAGCGGTTAAGAATCAGTCTAGAAAGTATGAAATGAAAAAACTCCCTAAGTGTTATGCACAAATACGTGTGCATTCAATCAAAAGTAAATAGTTGTGTCTGTCTGTCTGTCTATCTATCTATCTATCTATCTATCCATCCATCCACTTGTCCGTCTGTTTGTCCATCTATATAAATCAAGAATTTATTTCATGAAAATGCCTAATTATTTTGATGCTGATATAAAATAAGTATTTTAGATATTTTATAAATTTGGACGCCAAAAATGTAACCGATTATTCATTTAAAGCACAATTTTATTCAAATACAATAAACCCCATAATTATAAAATAATTAACTAAATCATAAATAAGATTTTAAAAATTAAGGTGAATTTGTCTTTTTAGAATGGTAAAAACCAAATCATCACACGGGTACTGAGCACAGGCAATGAATGAAGGATTCTGATTCTATATCTTACCTGTGGTTGTAGGAATTGGACTTGTCGGCATTCCTTCTGTTGTCTCTGTGGTGGAAGGAGCTATAAGGATGATATGTATGAGATTGTGATAATAATTTTATTTTTAAAATTTAGTTAAAATAGATTTGTCTCACAGAGAAATTAAATTACAGTGCATTACATTACTTTTTCTCTGGGATGTTCCTTTTCACTAAAGGCGCTTGCTATGACACAATAGTTGAAAATAACTTTACATAGAGAGAGAAAGAAAAGTGCGCAGAAATTAAAAAAAAGTGAACATGTTTTTAAACTGTGTATTAGTAAGAGACTGTATTACACAGATTATGGAGGCAAGATGTAAACTGAAAGCCTGTATAACGTAGAGTCTAACAATTATACAGATCAATTGCTATCTTAATGAAAACACACGAGAAACTTATAAATAATTGAAGCACTGTGATAGTCACTGGTTTATTTCATTCTTCACGTATTTGGTGGATATCGTTCACTATTCTAGAAGGGTTCCAGCATTTTTTAAAGCACATTATCCTGGAAGAGTTCTAGTATAACTTAGAGAATATTACTCTGGAAGAGTTCTAGTATATCTTAGAGCATATTACTCTGGATGAGTCCCAACATATATTAGAGCATATTACTCTGGAAGAGTTCTAGTATAACTTAGAGAATATTACTCTGGAAGAGTTCTAGTATATCTTAGAGCATATTACTCTGGAAGAGTTCTAGTATATTTTTTTGCAGAAAATTTAGAATATATTATGAATAATAATATTCATATAATACTGTGTATATAAGTTAAAATATTAGTAATAGTAAATGTGATAAAATCATTTAACGTAATAGTTTATGTCAGATGGATACAAATATGCATGTATATAATGACAATGAACAATTCATACTTGGCGATTCCACAGGAATGGTACTGGTGGTAGTGGTCGGTGAGATAACTGCAAACAGAATATTATCACTCGTTATAAACTTAATATCAGCAACAAAGTGATAATCATTTATCCCGTTACTAATAAACCAGTACCAATATATTTCCTTAATATCGACACATCTCACCAACATATAAACTATAAGTCACGGCAATGATATAAATTATATGATAACTGTTTATACTATGGAGTCTGATATCAAGTATTATTCTTTTTACATCCAATATCAGTAAATCATTACATTACGCTAATCATGCAGAACAATGAAACGTCAATAGTTTGTGGTAGGTCGGACACTAACGCTCAACAGCTACTGAACGGCCGTATTACATGGTGTTTGCCGCCCGTCTGGGTACAGCCTTTTTCACTTGTCTCTGTGAGTGTTATGTTAGCGGGCAGACATCATCTGCACGGAGCGCCTTGACAATTGGGGTCAGGAAGTGCTGCTTTGTTTCAAATCGCGCGCAATGTATGAGTAAACATTACCAGTACTAATTTATAATGCTAGTGTTAGTGTGTGTATTTTTAATCATTCTTTACTATGCTATGCATTTGTTAATTACCATAGACAGTTAATTAATTGATATATTTTTATATGAAGAATAATGTTATTGCATTTGTGTATTTTGTAAGTCAAGTGGGTGTGAATGCTTTTGTACAGCCCATCAACACGTTTTTATTTTATTATAGGTCTAAATCTTTAGATTAGGAAAGATTTGTGTATTAAAGTACAATTATAGTAGTTTTATTTTATATTTGATTCTTAGTATATAGTAGTCTGAAGGCAATGTATATTGAAACAAAGGCAAGAAAACATAAATTATTTTTAGAAGCCTTTCATGCTAGAGTTTTGTGTTTGGCCTACGGGGTCTTCAGGTAAGGCCGACCTCGTAGAATAATTAGCGCGTGTGTATCTATCAGTGCAGTGCTGTTCTTGAACTGAATAAAACATGTGAGAAACTGGCGTCCTCTTTCACTGGTACTGCCCGTTGGTGTGAACGACTTGAACCTAACCCATGCCAATTTAAATAAAACAACCAATAGAAATCAGCGAAACAGTATAACTACTATTAGTACAACTATTGCAACAGCTACTGATATAACATCTCCGGATTATATATCAAACGAAAGAACGTATATTTCATGCTTATTTATACTTTGTTAAAGCATGGGTTAGATTTAACGATTCAAATAAAATACACAAAATTCAACCCATGACGAACTGCACATTTCTGCATAATAAACGGCGAAATTGAATGCTCTCCCCTTAAAAGGATATTTTCAGTTCCATTGTTGAAGCAGTGTAACGTTATAAAGAATTCTTCAGTAGTAAGCAACACTGAGCTTGAATGAATACAGTTTGAGTGTTTCATTTTTACATAGATTCATTTCATGCGTGTTCCTCTTCCATACACGAATGCGATTTAATTACTATTAAAGGATACATTCAGAGTTAACACTGCAACAAATTCATGTAACTCTTGAGATGTCTGTGAGCTAGATCTAAGCAAGATCTTAGTTACTCACTGAAGTCCTGCAGTGTGTATGAATGTTCACAGCACAAATCGATTGTTTAACCAGAAATCACAATACACTTTATACCAATTAGAACAATTCCTGAATTGAGCAGATTTAATTTGAACAGGTTTAATAATCCTAATCACACATAGTAGCGACATTCCTTCAGCCTCTGCAAGTACACAAATAAGTATAATAAATTCTTACCACAGTCACCAAGTACACAAATAAGTATAATAAATTCTTACCACAGTCACCAAGTGCACAAATAAGTATAATAAATTCTTACCACAGTCACCAAGTACACAAATAAGTATAATAAATTCTTACCACAGTCACCAAGTAGGCCTACATAAATAAGTATAATAAATTCTTACCACAGTCACCAAGTAGGCCTACATAAATAAGTATAATAAATTCTTACCACAGTCACCAGTTGCACAGACTGTCTGGCAGAAATCTTCTAGTGTATGATAGCAGATATTCTCACACTCATACTGACAAGGAGAGGCTGCAATGGATGAGAGAGTGATTAGAATTATTCATTCGAAGCAATTAAACATTTATTATATAAATTGATTATAAACATACATAGAGCACACTACACACAATTTAATATTAAATGAGTTTAGTTAAATGAATTTTGCTGAAATCTGGACAGGACCCAGTTAAAATTCGGAGGTGTTTCATCTGATAAGTTCAGTAACGGACGCATAATTTATTTTTTCTTCAGTTGTGAAAAGTCGCTGTACACTTAACATGAAGAAAATTTTTCTTTAGCTAGAAATGTAATATTATTACCCTTTTTATATTGATTACAATAATAATTAAAAATTAATAATTAAAGGCATACACTACTGGTCTACTACTAAGAAAAAGACTCCTATTAATAATAATATTGATATATATTTAATATACTAGTTTCATTTATTCCTGTTTTCAAATGATAGTATGATACAGATTAGCACGCATTTCCTTCTCAGGCAGTCATTCACTGGTAATCTGATAACATTAATAGACCTCCCAGCTCCCTATATAATTGCACTTATCATTACGCACACCAAGTAACAGGACTGACAATGTAATTTAGTGCACACATCAGACATATACTGAAGTTTTATTTCTACTTTCTTCAATGATTGTATCAGTGGTTTTTCCTTTAGCAACTCGTCCCGGGCCCACATTAAGTTATCCACCAACATCATGGATCGCACGTCCTTATAAATGCGCCATGATATTGATAATTGAAAATATTCCTAGACTAGTGATAACGACTTGTTAACATTGCACGTTTGAACAAGGAAAAACAAAACAGGAAATACAAAACAGGAAAAACAAAACAGGAAAAACAAAACAGGACATCAATGCATTCAAGTAAAGACACATACTTGTGTACACTGTCGACGGAGTAGTTGTTGTACTTGATATGGAGGCTGTAACAGAGGTCAAGGCTATGTAAATGAAAGAATAATAATGTAAACTCAAACGGGACAATCATACATAAAATTCTAAGACAAAAAATAAGCAGAAGCTACAGTAACAAAACTACTGAGAAACAAACCGTTATGTCCATCGCCCAGGAGTGGAAAGATGAAGAAGAAAGATTATTTTCTCTGAGAGTTAGTTGAGTAATAGTGTAGAGAGGTTTTCTCCCCTCCCTTCCTTTCACAAGTTAAATGGATATCAGAGCATCTGAAGTCTTTGATCCCTATATTATTTTTTCAGTTGTAATACAGTGACAGAACTACATACATTATTTTTCTCCGCCTCTTTTCTCTTCAGCTGTAATACAGTGACAGACCTACATACATTATTTTTCTCCGCCTCTTTCCTCTTTCTTCAAATCATACTGGCGCATATATATTGGTAAACTCGGCAGACCAGCTGTTATATTGATAGGGCACACATGAACATCAATTGATGTTAATATATGAACATGCTTGAACATAGAAAATGTTCAGAACTTGTGACTGGGTCCATCCATCCAACTGTCTCTACCAGATCTAATAGATCAGTTGTTGCTACTTGTTATGAGGACACAAAATTACTCAAGGCTAAGCAGATACGTTAACTGTATCTATAGGTAAGAACAACATCTTTAAAGAGTGGTAATTTTGAACTGTTGTTCTAAGCTCTGAGAGAGCATTTCGTTTCTATTTAAGTTTATGAAAACTCTTCCACAGCTGCATTCTCCTCTACTCGATTTTGATTTTTTTTATTATTTTTTTTAATGTATAATTCTTGTGTCAGTCTCTCCTGAGAGAAGGTCATTAAATTGTGCTCAGTCTCATTTCAGTAAATACTAAAACAGTAATATTATTTTTTTTTGATTCAAGCAGTATGAGGTGTATTAGCACAGAAATAAAAGCTAAACCATCCAAGTTACAGGGAGAGGTAGACTGGATGGTCTTCAGCTAAAATACAGTATACACCAGGGGATACTGAGAGCTACTTCATGGGTACTGAGCACTGGAGATCCTTAAAATGACTGAGCTTGTATAAGGTAATAATATTAGATCTGTACCTAGCCGATCACAGGATTTAATTATATTAACAAATCTGAAATACGTTTGGCTTGCTAGATCAATTGATAATTCATAACAGTTAAATTTAAGTGTTTTCATATAGCCAACAACAAAGGGAATTAAAAACAATTCCCCAATAAAGAGGATAATTTTGACTAAATGAAAAGAAAGACATTGTGGAACAATTAACAGACAAGTATATACAAAAACATAAAACACTAAAATAAACTTACTTGTCAGCTGACTTGTTGTTGATATTTCATCTGTTGATAAAATATTTGATAAAATTAAATTAACGAACAAATATCAATTCTTTTTTCAGAACAATCTACATATACTGATAACTATTAACTTTGTGTGACAGAGTAAATAGCTATAGTCTATCCCTAATTCTAAACCTAATTGTTATGTACATTGTTAAAAAATAAAGTTATCCGACCTTGGGCACTGTTGTTTTGTAAGTGTTAAGAGTTGGAGTACACACTTCAGATGGAGAATGAGTAAAACTTGCTGATGTAATCTAAACCACGTTTGGATGGATGAGCAATTTTATTATCCAATGGTTAAGGCTTACAAGAACTAGACCAGCCAATGGGCTGAGATCAAAGTACACCTATTGAAAGGAATTTATTTTCTAAGCACTTTGAATGCGGATTGTGGTCAGAAATCTGGTCAAGAAAGTGGTCATTAGCTTGATGGTGAGTTAAGTGACTGATTGAGAGAGAATGAACTTAGAAATAGTTCGTGCATTTTTCTATCGATATGTTTTACTTGCGTTTTACATAGAGAAGTATTATGTGATTACACTATTTTTCTACAAACTGTGAAGTATGAGGCTTGTATGTAGTATGCTAAACTTGACATTGTTTCTAGTGAACCCACTTATAAAATTGTTGTGTTGTATTCATTATGCTGTATGCGTGCATCAGGCTAATAAATAGTGTTGCAGGAAACAATACGTTGAGACTAGAATGTAAGATAGAATGGAGTTAGAGATCAATAAACTGGAAACTTAGCATTTGTCCTATGATTAAATTCTACATGGAAGAAATGGTCTTTGTGTTTTAACCAGAATATCCCGGTTCACTGATTTATAAATATAAATATAAATATATGTCCGAATAAGTGAACGAGTACATGTTAATTCCCATACAAGATCGTAATATGTGTTGCTAATAGGGGTGTGTGTGTGTGTGCTTCCACTGCAAGCAATAACTCTAATGGTTATATATTACTGTAAGTAAAACAGTTTTATAAGGCGGTTTCGAACACATCTGATATTCGAATATTAGTTGAACCTGTGAGTAGACATGCATACAAATAGACTTCGTTTTAACTAGAACTAGTGAATTTAGACATAATTATCGTCCTTTGATACAATATTAATATTTTACGGATTATTGACACTTATTAAATAAAAATAGAAATAAATTTATTTCTAAAAGTTTCATTACTATGGTTCTTTAATAGTATTTAACTAATGTGTTAACTTTTATGCCCAACTGCAGATGCTATATAATTAGCCTGTGCTTAATTGCAAGAGAACCCAAATGATGACATCACATTATTTTGTGCTTAATGTCAGAGAACCCAAATGCGATGACTACATGTTTGTGCTTAAGACAAACGAAAATGAGGTCAATGGGACATACTGATTTCGAAATGGTTTTGATATCATGCAGAATAGCTTATCAAATCCAAAGAAAATAGCTTGATAGTTTTTTGTGGTGTGTAATATATCTCTTTTAATTCCCCGCATGTAACATGCAGGCTAAAAATAAAAAAAAAACATTTTTGACTATTGAGAGTTTCTACATTTCAAATTTTTACCTGAATTCAATACAGAAAACAGGCTAAATAAATGTAAATATTAACCATTGAGAGCTTCTTAATGTAAAGTTGTTTTCTTAATTCAAAAAATTATAAAGGTGAAAAGAAAAAACGAACAAGAAAGAAAGAGTTGTGCTGATATATGATGCTGAGATTCGAGCTAATCTGAACAGAAAGAAAATGATCTTACATTTTGCACAGCCCACAATCTTTGTAATTCTTGCGGTTACTGTACTGCCCCCAGCCATTCCATCGAGGATGATTCTTAAGGGCAGCACGTACGGCTCGGACATGGCTTGGATCGTCACTGAGGTGGATGCACGTGATATGGGTGTTTTCTGTTACAATTGCAATAAAACTTACTGTAATGATTTTCATGGTTTTAAAATTATAAATATTTGATCTTTTTATCAGGGTCAGAAAGATGCATCCATACACACATACACCTCTGCCTTGAAAAACAACATACGAGTGCAGAACACGATCGTGTATTAAACTACACATACTGTATATGTAATCTAATCGACAATGTGGGCATATGTAATATGCTCGTACGTGTAACTAAATGAAAGAGTATTCTAATTAACACTGTATGCCTATTTAATAACATGTCCTGGTATAAAACATTGTTTGTGTACAAATATAAACTATTTTGAATGACAGTTTGTACACATTGAATAATATATAGTAATAATGTTATAATAACAATAATAATAATAATAATAATAATAATAATAATAATAATAATAATAATAATAATAATAATGTGGGAAACCACAGAATCGCTCCACTACTCAAAGCAGCGCTCCTCGGAAGTGCCCACATCCTCCGTAAAACCTTGGATCTCCCAGAATCTTGGTAAGATTCCGAGACCTTGGATCACAACCGACAGTCAAACAGAAGTCGTGGAAAGAGACTGGATAATAATAATGTATAAAACGACTTTGGTGTTGGAATTGTTTATCTCACCATTCTCGTTGGTGTAGTTTTCGGTAGTGAAGAGTTGGGGAGTTAGAGGTCCGGGTATTAAAGTATTCATCTTTAGTGTGTATTGACATTTAGATTTTGTCTAGTGCATTTAGTAAGGCTATTAGCACTTTGTATGTGTATTTCTTCTTTTGAGTGGGTAGTGTTTCTGTTGTGTTCTGTTTTGGTTGGGTAGTGTTTCTGTTGTGTTCTGTTTTGGTTGGGTAGTGTTTCTGTTGTGTTCTGTTTTGGTTGGGTAGTGTTTCTGTTGTGTTCTGTTTTGGTTGGGTAGTGTTTCTGTTGTGTTCTGTTTTGATTGGATAGTGTTTCTGTTTTGGTTGTTTTGATTGGGTAGTATTTCTGTTGTGTTCTGTTTTGATTGGGTAGTGTTTCTGTTGTGTTCTGTTTTGATTGGGTAGTGTTTCTGTTGTGTTCTGTTTTGATTGGGTAGTGTTTCTGTTGTGTTCTGTTTTGATTGGGTAGTGTTTCTGTTGTGTTCTGTTTTGATTGGGTAGTGTTTCTGTTGTGTTCTGTTATTTTGGTTTGAAAGATGTAACAACAACTTTTGTATTGTAGCGTATTGACTTTTCTATGTTGTATTCAAGTTATTTTGTTTGCCAGAGTTTAGTTTGTGTAACGGTAGAGTGTGTTTGAGACTGTCTTAGAGTGGTGATATGGTGTCTTGAAGTTGTTGCAGAGGGATTGGTTGTGCTGATCTTGTATGTGTTTTGTATTTTGGCAGTGAGTTCAGTTGTGCATATGGCTATTGCTCTGTGTATCTGCTGTGTCATTACCTGGTATATATGTCTGGCTGGGGACCCATAAATACGTTCTTTGCATGTTTATATTTTGTAGAGTATGAAGTTACATAAAACTACATGCAATATATGTAAATTATATATAGAGGCACAAATTTGCTGGCACAATCGATTTAATATATGCCTCTTAAATTCCAACGTACATCTTGCACTATTTCGCCTGTTAAAGACACGATGGTGTATGAGATCACGTTCTTGTACTCCAGTACGATTTCTCTGATATCACCGTAACTGTGACCTTTGACATCCAGCTCAAGGACAAGCGTATCGTTATTGGACTGGAACTCCAGGCTCTGCATGTTCTGCCAGCCGTTGACAGGTGTGACAGTGATAAATGGCGAGATGTTTGTGCACGGCTCTAAGAAGTAAAGGAAAGAAAGAGCACACAAATTCACGTTACGGCTAGTAAATCACATTATGAATTTCACAGACCTCGACTGGAAATGCTTATTACGAGAACATCAAACTACATGTAAATTATTGTCCTTGCTCTATATTATTTGTACATGTGAAGATAGATAGATTGATAGATAGATAGACAGACAGACAGAGGGATAGAAAGAAAGAAAGAAAGAAAGAAAGAAAGAAAGAAAGAAAGAAAGAAAGAAAGAAAGAAAGAAAGAAAGAAAGAAAGATATACACAAACATCTTCATTCCCCCCCCCCAACTCCGCAAACAAATATACACACAGAGTAAAATAGTCATAATCTAAGCACAAGAACACTATTTCTTTAAAAGAGCAGGCACTATTCATTGTTCGTCCACCATATTGTTTTAAAGAAAAGTAGCCAATAACCCAATATTGATCTATCAGGTTTTTAAAAGCGCGAGCAATATCAGAGCTAATTCTTGTATACTTTACATATATATACACTAAAAATCATTATTACATGCAATTTATGATAGAAGTCTTGTAATATTTTAATTCGAGATGTTATTAAAAGCGATAAGACTTCAAGTTGCCAGTCTTTGGCTTTCAACACCAAGGAAAGAGAACTGACACATTAATAACTGTTTTCCAATCACTAAGGAAATAACCATAACAATTCGTTCTGTTCTTATATACGTACCGCTATACAAACTCTGGCACACAAGAGCACAAATGCACGTACACACACACACACACACACACACACACACACACGCACGCACGCACACACACACACACATGACAACAAACCATTGACATTTAGGTTGTCTTGGTCGCATACCGTATACCTCTTAAAAAGTTCTACGTACATATTCCTTATACTAGACTGGGTTTTATTGTTTTAAAATTCGTACCGCTAGTAGTTGTTGTCCCTGTTGTTGGTGTTTCAACCGCTGTAGAAAAGAGAAAGTACAACATTTAGTACTTATAGTTACTGCAGAGGAAACGCATTTATTTAATTTTTCTTATCAATGAATAATTTCGTGTGTAGAAAATAACGGCTTTGCTTAGCAAGCTGTCACTCTGCAAAAAGCCGCTCTTTAGTATACAAAATATATCCAAGACGTCAACCGTTTGACAAATAAACTTATACTGTCTATAAAATGTAATATGCCTATTATTTCTTATATAACTGTAAGCATATCAGCAATATGAATTCGGTATCTATTATCACAACGAATATTATTAGCAATGAATTAGGTATCTGTTACCACATAGGTAAAGTATTATCAATATGAATATGAAATAAATAATTACTATTTCACTGGAAGATATCTTAATATAAATACTTAGATAATATAATAACATATTCCATGCTCTCTCTCTCTCTCTCTCTCTCTCTCTCTCTCTCTCTCTCTCTCTCTCTCTCTCTCTCGATATTATATATATGTACTTATTGGAGATCTACTTGAAAAGTCTTAAGATGATATGTGCGATATTTGAAAAATCATATCTGTACAAAGAAATTGTAAAATTACAATTTAACAACAGAATAACGTGATATTATTATTTTACAGTACGTGATGTCTGAACAATAGAGATGCAAATTTTAGAAGTATTATTCATTTACAATCTAGAAAATAAAAAAAAATCGACAGTCAAGGAAACTGCTTCGTAACACAAGAAACAGCTGCAAAGAAGGAAGCAAACTGGATTTTAATAAATAAATTTTGCGTCACTTTGATACATGGACATATCGGTAAATAGTTCTCTTTTGACTATTTACCGATATGTCCATGTATCAGTCAAACAGAAGTCGTGGAAAGAGGCTGAATAATAATAATAATAATAATAATAATAATAATAATAATAATAATAATAATAACCATTAACTAAGTGACGTTGGCGTTATTATACTTACTAGGTGTAGTTGATAAGGTTGTTGTTGAGGAACTATAATCTGAAATCGCAAAACAAACATGAAAACGTGTTGTACTTCCGTTCTAAAGATTTACTATTTTGTTTTAGTTTTAATGAAACCTAAAACAAAGACCATAATAAGGAAATGCCGTTTCATTGCAGAATGTGTTTACTGCATTTAACTTATGTTTCTTGGCTCGTACATCATGCGTCATCGACACATCTTACTGTTATACAAGAAGTAATAAAGTAAGCCAATACATCATGCATCATCGACACATCTTACTGTTATACAAGAAGTAATAAAGTAAGCAGTACGGAAATGAAACCAAATATGTCAATTGATGCAATCCTAAATGAATTAGAAAGAATCCGTATATATCTATACATAGGAACATATTAGTGTTTGATCATATGAACATAATGCAGATACAATGTCATTTATGCTTAATAACACGACGTTAATTAAGGAAACACAAATTTGAAGCATGCTCAAATACATTCTCAGGCAGAGGATTTGGCTTGCGATAAACACATCTTGAGACAAACACATCTTGCGAAATATGTACAGTGTACTTAATTTGATTGAGACAATGATCGCAGTTTTGTATACTGTGACGAATGAGATTTAGAGAAACACCTCTGAGTTAACCGATTGTACAACATAGGTAGTAAGGAATGGTCCTATGACTCACACAACATTACCATATCTATCTATCTATCTATCTATCTATCTATCTATCTATCTATCTATCTATCTATCTATCTATCTATCTATCTATCTATCTATCTATCTATCTATCTATCTATCCATCCATCCATCTGTCCATCTATCTATCTATCTATGATTCTATCTATCTACCTACCTACATACCTACCTACATCTCTCTCTCTCTCTCTCTCTCTCTGTGTGTGTGTGTGTATGTGTGTGTGTGTGTGTGTGTGTGTGTGTGTGTGTGTGTGTGTGTGTGTGTGTGTGTGTGTGTGTGTGTGATTTTTGTCATCCTACTTTTGATGCATACAATGAGACAAGACAGCATAACTCTATTTGCAATCAAGTAAAGTGTAACAAGTGTAACCCTACTTTTGATGCAGACAATGACGTTATTGACTTGGATGGTTGGCGTCACGGCATCGCCATCAGGGACGACCCGAAGCCTAAGCTTCACCTCTTCTGGGTAATTCGTAGGTATTGTCACTGTGGTTGGCACTGACGAGTTTGGATGAGTAAGCGTTTTCTGAAAGCACATGATACCATGATGCGAGTACGGTTCTTGAATAAAAGTCCAATCCACTTATTTTCTCTAATATTGTTTTATTTATTTTACAAATGCACCTGTTATATCTGAATTTCAAACTATGTGCATAATTTCATAATGTTAAAAACTTTATAAGTCCCATTTTTTTCAGAAGAGAGGACTTACGGATTTTGTAGAAAAAATCAAAACACCTTACAAAACACATCGAATATATTATTTTCATATCTATTATTCAAACTATTGAAAAGCTATAACTAAAACTCAGTTAAACTGACCTCTAACAAACTTACCTCAGTAATTTCAGTCTCGTTGAAACCCGTCACAATTACGACCTTCACCTTGGAGACTTGATCGTTGACAGTGAACGTGACTAAGTAAAAGTAGCCTGTGTAAACATCTTGAGGTAGGGCATACGTAACATGGAAAGCCTCACTGCTGTTTCCGGTGAAAATATTCTCAATCGTCGTCTTCTGGTTCGTAGCTCCGAAGTAGGTTGCCGGATTGAGGCTGAGCATGTCGTAGCCCTCCTCACACTCTGCAGTAATCCAGAAAATAATACATTTGCATTTTGCTCAAATCTAACGGGAGCTCCATAAATTTAGTACCCTTATCTCCTGTTGTCGAAATGTATTTAGTGTGCCTCTTGTATGATAGTGATCAACTATGACGTTATGTTTACAACATAAGAAAGCAGTTTAGGTAACAATTCATGTACTTTTTTGATCGCCATGATGAAAACTGAGTAGTGCCTAAAAGTATTTTACACTCAGAACACCCCATGTCGCACGCTGCGGGGTGGCAACGTGAAGTAGTGTAGGATACAAGAATAATTCATATAAAACGACATTAACAAGGGAAGTAGTGTAGGATACAAGAATAATTCATATAAAACGACATTAACAAGGGAAGCATTAATCAAGAACATACATAGTACTTCAAAAACCCCGTAAAGCTTAAAATCAAATCATACGGGATTTTTAAGATGCGCGCGCGCGCGCGCGCGCGTGTGTGTGTGTGTGTGTGTGTGAGAGAGAGAGAGAGAGAGAGAGAGAGAGAGAGAGAGCTGTCCATGTGATGTTTAAAAAATGTTTATGACGTGCTGTGCGAAACTTATGATTTTATCAAAGGTAAGTCTTGAATGTGTGGGACTTTTCAAACTTAATATTTGCTTGATTGGCCTTGACTTTGTGTTGATCTGTTTGTCCTTGTTGTGAAAACTAAGGCAGTTGTTTTGTTTGGTGCTGAATTTAAACCTCGCTTGTCTGTCCATCTTCGTAGTTGATTTAGTTCTCTTGGCATATTTTCTCTGTTTGAGTATTGGTCTACACCGGTCTGTCCATATATGTCTATCTAGAGTACATATGTGTCTAAATAACATTGGTTTGAGTTCTACAAACCTGGTGGTGGTATGTAGCAAGCCACGACCTGCAGGTTGGACAGGCGGCCATCAGTGATAAAATTCAACTTGTAAAACTTGTCAAAATTAAATTCTCGCGTCTGTAAACCTTCGGCGTTTGACATTGACATCTGTACAGACAAAAAGAAAAATTAAAATGACATAATTAGTCAGTGCATAACTCTTTAATCATGGTATTATTACCAGAACACAGCACATAATGAGCATGAAACTAACATTCTGTAGAAACTCAGTGTTTGCTTATTGTAACGAACACTGTTTGCTTATTGTAACGAACACTGCTTATTGTAACGATTGAATGGATTAATCTGTTAAATTATTCAAATAAGTAAACGCAGGAACATTCGGCACTCAATTTAATGCGATGTTAAATGCACAAGTATGATGCCAGTGTGATTTTAGCTCATTCATTTGTTGGAATGTTACTTTACTCATTAAACTGATTATATTAGCATGTCTATTTATTGGAACATTTAAATATTTATCAGGTGAATTTCTTTATATATGCAATAATGACATACTTTCTGAAACAATCTTGTCCCACCAAATGTCTCTCTTTAAAACAGGCACACCGCTATTCGTATGTCGTCAGTCTAGTCAGATTTACTGGAGCCTCTTCAGGCAACTTACCGATAGAACAAGTTCGTCATTCTCGTCAAGAAGTTCAATTTGGAATGTCTTCGCACCATCGACCTGAACAGTTAAGGACCTCAATTCTGCAGGCTCGCCATTTCCTGTTGATATTATCAGACTCAGTGGGTAATAATAACCTGCAGGAGGTGACCAGCCAGTTCCGTTAAAGATGAGGTTGGGATTGCCAGATGGTGATTCTACTGATGCGCCCTTTACAGCTTTGGTGAGCGTGATCAGATCGTGTTGACATAGCTGAGCTATAAATAGAGACAATTGTTTTAATAATAACTACAGTTACAGAATTTTATAAACAGTCATGCTATCCAAACAATGTAGTCAAACGTGCAGTCTTGTGTGAGGAGTTTCTATCTGTTCAGTCTATTACAGTCAATCTGTCATCACTAATAAATCTAATTAGTTCATGTTCGTACAGCTTGTCCAATACATGTCAGTCAGTGTGCAATCCATTTACAGACTCACAATCTAGTATAGTCAGTGTGCAATCCATTTACAGACTCACAATCTAGTACTTATGGAACAAATTCATACTATGCACACAGGATTACAGAAATAATGGAATAACGGATGATATCATACTGCATTCGAATGACGGAAAACAGCAGAAAAATCGTGTGGATGATCTCCAGTATAGTTAAAGGAACCAATGAACTGGAAATGTTATTCATAAATTGTGAGTTTGCACTTAATTTCTACAATTTAATTTGAACAGTTATTTTTCTAATAAACATAATCTCCTCAAAAAACGTACATGGTACGTTTTCCTTCATCAAGTACTTTGTACGTAGCCATAGGCTCCCATCAAAAGACATAGATAGATATACAGACAGACAAACAGACATATAGATATAGATAGATAGATAGATAGTCAGATAGATAGGTAAATAGATAGATAGATTTAGGCAATAAAAAAAGATCTGCTGCTGCTAAGGGAGTTAAAAACTGCTAACTTAAATACAACTCGTGCAGAAACACCTCTTGACAAAGTGTCATGTAAATATCATCTCTCTCTAAGTGTCGACCAAGTTATTGTACTGACTCAAGCAGTTCTGACACATGTCAGTCACCAAATCGATTTCATCTCCATGGGATAGTTTTGTTTTAAATTTGCGGCTATAAATTATATGTACGCTTAATTTAGGAAAACCGGTTTATGGTTTAGACAATCGTTTTGTAACAAACACAACTTCGTTTTGTACGGTTAAAGATAATTAAAATGTTGGAAATGAATAATGGATGCATTTTGAACGAAGTATTTGAAACATTATATGTGAACGGGAATTTAGGTATGATAGAACAGAGAATGAAGACCAACATTTTAGCCAATAATCTTTATCGAGATAATTTATAATTATGTTAAGTTGTATGCTAACATTTTCAAACAGTGCAATAGCACATTGCACACATTTTAACAGATATGTGATTGCTGAACGCGTAACTGTTGATATATTTACAATATAGCAGGCTATATATCTGAGATAAAATGTACTTCATAGCAAGTGAAAGCTAAAACAAAAATAAAAACGAAGAGTAATTACATATTTTGATAAAAGATGCACGAATACTTACGTGTTGTTACGGTTGTTGGAGTTGCTGTTGGAAAAATAGAAATTATAGATAAATACAAGTTTGAAAATGATAACAAACAGAAATATGATTTCATTTGCTAAGATTACAAGGATATTTATTGGTTATGATTGTTATTATTATTATTAATCATCCATAGCTAATTACGAGTGATGAGAATCTTAATTTATGCTATTGATAATTCTTCCAACACAACTCGTCTCTCTCACTTGGCCGCACTTGGCCGATTTGCGGGCACAGTAAACATTTTCTCTCTCCCAAAACATTAAAGACAAACATTTACTATCACACAGTATTTCCGTAGGTGGAAAACGTTTTACCCCAAAGATAAAATAAATCCGTCTTTAATCTATACTTTGCAAGCTTCCATCTACCCACTATCTCTCCAGCACATGGTTATCAATATGTGTAAGATCAATAAATTTAGCAATAAAATTATTAAATTATTAAATCAACAATCAGATGTACAACAAAAGAACATATTATATATAAAGAGCATTGGCATTTACATTACTTCACAACAAAGTTCGATTAACCCTGGACAATCATTCAATATATCCTAGCATAGACATTAGCAGTCAATTTAACCTAAATAGATATATAAATATATAAAGCCAAGTTCATGGATATCATCATGGAAACAAGAGTGGAGTTTCTGAGAAATATAATTAAAGTCAATGTACATAGCCTTTACAAAGATGGTGGCTGTCTTCACAATCACGTGGTTTGCAACACTCACTGTCTTTCTTATTCAGATGATGGTCTCACCTGCCCTTTCAAGGCACGATACGCAACTGTTCCAGAATCAGCGATGTACTCACAAAGCATACTATGAAGAATCATCTAGAATTTCAAATGCACTATCAAGCACATCAGGAGGAATGTTTTGATATGTTCATGTGC
The DNA here is from genome assembly GCA_028829895.1 of Sinotaia quadrata. NCBI lineage: Eukaryota > Metazoa > Mollusca > Gastropoda > Architaenioglossa > Viviparidae > Sinotaia > Sinotaia quadrata. Next base: position 94,323,622 of record CM054183.1, on the reverse strand, counting down.
ATTCACTGAACACACCACAAGGAATGTTTTGATATGTTCATGTGCATTCACTGAACACACCACAAGGAATGTTTAAAATAATCTTTGTGAATTCTTGAGACCAAACTAAAGCCTTTCTTTTCGCCATATTGGCTCTCTTGAATGGAATTTACAGGAATCACAGCAATGTTTGTACAATGTACAATATAGTCAAAGTAATGAATATAGAAATAATGGTTCAATTTACATAAGCATTCTCTAATTCAAATCATAGATCTATAGCAATCACGTAGGAAAGTACTAAGGCCATTATTTCGCTATCAGTCACTTAACTTACTATAAGCTAACGATCGCCTTTATGACCGGACTCGAGTTCTGTTGACATTCAAAGTGATTCGAACAGAGTACTTCTTCAACAAAGAAACTTCCGGTCCATCCTATTAGATGAATTTGTTATGAACAAGTTTGAGAGTATTAGTCAGAAAAATTCATCCAGTTGGAACTGGTTTCATTGCACTGGCAATTTCTAGCATATTCTCCAACTGATTTTTTTTATTAGTTCCAACCTACAAAAAATACCATCATAAGGTGTGCCCAAGGTCGGGTCAATTTAACTATTTATATAACAATTAAGTCTAGAAATAGGGATAGGCAAATTTACTCCACCACAGATTGATTTAAGTTTTTTTTTTAAATGGTAACTTTTAGCAACAAAGTCTTATAAAACGATTATTTTATTGAGAACATTTAAAGCAATATGTAACAAAATGTTAAATAATACAAAGATTGACTACAAATAATGTGAAATAAAATATCCAAGAACGCATCACTTACAAATATAAAAATTAAAATAGTTTCAAACAATTACTGGATCAAACATCCACATAATTTCTAAGTTATATCCCCAAGTAAATGATTTATTAAATATCGCATAATTTTCGTTTGTTATGATTATCGATGGACAGTATGGGTAGATTTGCGCATAAGAACGTGCACACAAGAGTAACAAGAATATTTATAAACACAGATATATATGAATACAATTACTTAATTGTTGAAAATAAGTAGAGCGTTCGTTACTCTGTATACTTTGCGATTTATACGAAGTTAAGAAGTAAGCAATACACTAAATCTTATAATATAGTATGTCTTGCAATTAAACCATGTGATTCAATAATGCTTTAAATGTATGTGATTCAATAATGCTTGAACAATTATGTGATTTAATAATGCTTGAACAATTATATGATTTAATAATGCTTGAACAATTATGTGATTTAATAATGCTTGAACAATTATATGATTTAATAATGCTTGAACAATTATGTGATTTAATAATGCTTGAACAATTATGTGATTTAATAATGCTTGAACAATTATGTGATTTAATAATGCTTGAACAATTATGTGATTTAATAATGCTTGAACAATTATATGATTTAATAATGCTTGAACAATTATGTGATTTAATAATGCTTGAAAAATTATGTGATTTAATAATGCTTGAAAAATTATGTGATTTAATAATGCTTGAAAAATTATGTGATTTAATAATGCTTGAACAATTATATGATTTAATAATGCTTGAACAATTATGTGATTTAATAATGCTTGAACAATTATGTGATTTAATAATGCTTGAAAATTATGTGATTTAATAATGCTTGAAAATTATGTGATTTAATAATGCTTGAAAAATTATGTTATTTAATAATGCTTGAACAATTATGTGATTTAATAATGCTTGAAAATTATGTGATTTAATAATGCTTGAAAATTATGTGATTTAATAATGCTTGAAAAATTATGTTCTTCAATAATGCTTGAAAAATTATGTTATTCAATAATGCTTGAACAATTATGTGATTTAATAATGCTTGAAAATTATGTGATTTAATAATGCTTGAAAAATTATGTTATTCAATAATGCTTGAAAAATTATGTTATTCAATAATGCTTGAAAAATTAAGTGATTTAATAATGCTTGAAAAATTAAGTGATTTAATAATGCTTGAAAAAGTATGTTATTCAATAATGCTTGAAAAAGTATGTGATTCAATAATGCTTGAAAAAGTATGTGATTCAATAATGCTTGAAAAAGTATGTGATTCAATAATGCTTGAAAAAGTATGTTATTCAATAATGCTTGAAAAAGTATGTGATTCAATAATGCTTGAAAAAGTATGTGATTCAATAATGCTTGAAAAATTAAGTGATTTAATAATGCTTGAAAAAGTATGTTATTCAATAATGCTTGAAAAAGTATGTGATTCAATAATGCTTGAAAAAGTATGTGATTCAATAATGCTTGAAAAAGTATGTGATTCAATAATGCTTGAAAAAGTATGTTATTCAATAATGCTTGAAAAAGTATGTGATTCAATAATGCTTGAAAAAGTATGTGATTCAATAATGCTTGAAAAAGTATGTGATTCAATAATGCTTGAAAAAGTATGTGATTTAATAATGCTTGAACAATTAAGTGATTTAATAATGCTTGAACAATTAAGTGATTTAATAATGCTTGAACAATTAAGTGATTTAATAATGCTTGAAAAATTATGTGATTTAATAATGCTTGAACAATTAAGTGATTTAATAATGCTTGAACAATTAAGTGATTTAATAATGCTTGAACAATTAAGTGATTTAATAATGCTTGAACAATTAAGTGATTTAATAATGCTTGAAAAATTATGTGATTTAATAATGCTTGAACAATTAAGTGATTTAATAATGCTTGAACAATTAAGTGATTTAATAATGCTTGAACAATTATATGATTTAATAATGCTTGAACAATTATATGATTTAATAATGCTTGAACAATTACGTGATTTAATAATGCTTGTAAAAGTATGTGATTCAATAATGCTTGAAAAAGTATGTTATTCAATAATGCTTGAAAAAGTATGTTATTCAATAATGCTTGAAAAAGTATGTTATTCAATAATGCTTGAAAAAGTATGTTATTCAATAATGCTTGAAAAAGTATGTTATTCAATAATGCTTGAAAAAGTATGTGATTTAATAATGCTTGAAAAAGTATGTTATTCAATAATGCTTGAAAAAGTATGTTATTCAATAATGCTTGAAAAAGTATGTTATTCAATAATGCTTGAAAAAGTATGTTATTCAATAATGCTTGAAAAAGTATGTTATTCAATAATGCTTGAAAAAGTATGTTATTCAATAATGCTTGAAAAAGTATGTTATTCAATAATGCTTGAAAAATTAAGTGATTTAATAATGCTTGAAAAAGTATGTTATTCAATAATGCTTGAAAAAGTATGTTATTCAATAATGCTTGAAAAAGTATGTTATTCAATAATGCTTGAAAAAGTATGTGATTCAATAATGCTTGAAAAAGTATGTTATTCAATAATGCTTGAAAAAGTATGTTATTCAATAATGCTAGAAAAAGTATGTTATTCAATAATGCTTGAAAAAGTATGTTATTCAATAATGCTTGAAAAAGTATGTTATTCAATAATGCTTGAAAAATTAAGTGATTTAATAATGCTTGAAAAAGTATGTTATTCAATAATGCTTGAAAAAGTATGTTATTCAATAATGCTTGAAAAAGTATGTTATTCAATAATGCTTGAAAAAGTATGTTATTCAATAATGCTTGAAAAAGTATGTTATTCAATAATGCTTGAAAAAGTATGTTATTCAATAATGCTTGAAAAAGTATGTGATTCAATAATGCTTGAAAAAGTATGTTATTCAATAATGCTTGAAAAAGTATGTTATTCAATAATGCTAGAAAAAGTATGTTATTCAATAATGCTTGAAAAAGTATGTTATTCAATAATGCTTGAAAAAGTATGTTATTCAATAATGCTTGAAAAATTAAGTGATTTAATAATGCTTGAAAAAGTATGTTATTCAATAATGCTTGAAAAAGTATGTTATTCAATAATGCTTGAAAAAGTATGTTATTCAATAATGCTTGAAAAAGTATGTTATTCAATAATGCTTGAAAAAGTATGTTATTCAATAATGCTTGAAAAAGTATGTTATTCAATAATGCTTGAAAAAGTATGTGATTCAATAATGCTTGAAAAAGTATGTTATTCAATAATGCTTGAAAAAGTATGTGATTCAATAATGCTTGAAAAAGTATGTTATTCAATAATGCTTGAAAAAGTATGTTATTCAATAATGCTTGAAAAAGTATGTGATTTAATAATGCTTGAAAAAGTATGTTATTCAATAATGCTTGAAAAAGTATGTTATTCAATAATGCTTGAAAAAGTATGTTATTCAATAATGCTTGAAAAAGTATGTTATTCAATAATGCTTGAAAAAGTATGTTATTCAATAATGCTTGAAAAAGTATGTTATTCAATAATGCTTGAAAAAGTATGTTATTCAATAATGCTTGAAAAAGTATGTTATTCAATAATGCTTGAAAAAGTATGTGATTCAATAATGCTTGAAAAAGTATGTTATTCAATAATGCTTGAAAAAGTATGTTATTCAATAATGCTAGAAAAAGTATGTTATTCAATAATGCTTGAAAAAGTATGTTATTCAATAATGCTTGAAAAAGTATGTTATTCAATAATGCTTGAAAAATTAAGTGATTTAATAATGCTTGAAAAAGTATGTTATTCAATAATGCTTGAAAAAGTATGTTATTCAATAATGCTTGAAAAAGTATGTTATTCAATAATGCTTGAAAAAGTATGTTATTCAATAATGCTTGAAAAAGTATGTTATTCAATAATGCTTGAAAAAGTATGTTATTCAATAATGCTTGAAAAAGTATGTTATTCAATAATGCTTGAAAAAGTATGTTATTCAATAATGCTTGAAAAAGTATGTGATTCAATAATGCTTGAAAAAGTATGTTATTCAATAATGCTTGAAAAAGTATGTTATTCAATAATGCTAGAAAAAGTATGTTATTCAATAATGCTTGAAAAAGTATGTTATTCAATAATGCTTGAAAAAGTATGTTATTCAATAATGCTTGAAAAATTAAGTGATTTAATAATGCTTGAAAAAGTATGTTATTCAATAATGCTTGAAAAAGTATGTTATTCAATAATGCTTGAAAAAGTATGTTATTCAATAATGCTTGAAAAAGTATGTTATTCAATAATGCTTGAAAAAGTATGTTATTCAATAATGCTTGAAAAAGTATGTTATTCAATAATGCTTGAAAAAGTATGTTATTCAATAATGCTTGAAAAAGTATGTGATTCAATAATGCTTGAAAAAGTATGTGATTCAATAATGCTTGAAAAAGTATGTTATTCAATAATGCTTGAAAAAGTATGTTATTCAATAATGCTTGAAAAAGTATGTTATTCAATAATGCTTGAAAAAGTATGTTATTCAATAATGCTTGAAAAAGTATGTTATTCAATAATGCTTGAAAAAGTATGTTATTCAATAATGCTTGAAAAAGTATGTGATTCAATAATGCTTGAAAAAGTATGTTATTCAATAATGCTTGAAAAAGTATGTTATTCAATAATGCTTGAAAAAGTATGTTATTCAATAATGCTTGAAAAATTAAGTGATTTAATAATGCTTGAAAAAGTATGTTATTCAATAATGCTTGAAAAAGTATGTTATTTAATAATGCTTGAAAAATTATGTGATTTAATAATGCTTGAAAAAGTATGTTATTCAATAATGCTTGAAAAATTATGTGATTTAATAATGCTTGAAAAATTATGTTATTCAATAATGCTTGAAAAAGTATGTTATTTAATAATGCTTGAAAAAGTATGTTATTTAATAATGCTTGAAAAAGTATGTTATTCAATAATGCTTGAAAAAGTATGTTATTTAATAATGCTTGAAAAAGTATGTTATTCAATAATGCTTGAAAAAGTATGTTATTCAATAATGCTTGAACAATTATGTTATTCAATAATGCTTGAAAAAGTATGTTATTCAATAATGCTTGAAAAAGTATGTTATTCAATAATGCTTGAAAAAGTATGTTATTTAATAATGCTTGAAAAAGTATGTTATTCAATAATGCTTGAAAAAGTATGTTATTTAATAATGCTTGAAAAAGTATGTTATTCAATAATGCTTGAAAAAGTATGTTATTCAATAATGCTTGAAAAAGTATGTTATTTAATAATGCTTGAAAAATTATGTGATTTAATAATGCTTGAAAAACTTACTGCAGCCGACTTCGTCAGATCCATCCCAACAGTCAAAATGGCCGTCACATATGTAGTTAACATAAATGCAGTATGACTGGTTACAATGCGTGTAGTTTTCGGAACACACTGAAAGCAGATTATAAACCAGTTTTTATAATGCGTACAAGGAACAGAAGTGTGAATGTCGGTTGACAAGGAGGATATGATTTATCTAAATGAACTTAACACACTCCAACTGGTTTTAAGGCTTGAAATTGCCCGAGTACAATTTTATCAGAGGTGCAGGATATACTGTTTTATAAATTAGTTAACAGAAAAAATGAATGAACGTACTCAACGAGCAGGTGAATATGTTTAAAAATTAACAAGAAGCAGTTTATTCTAATCAGATTTGATAAATTGCTTCAGCTGAAAGAGCTGAGCCATTGTTTTAATTAATCCAAACACGAAAACAAAAATCGCAAAAGCTTACTGAAAAGTGTGTCATGGTATATTTTTATCTTTCAACAAATATGTTACTGACCTCACCATCCCATTTAAAAAAATGCCCATGCAATGCTTATTCCGTAAACTCATCCCAGGAAAGTAAAGCAAGAGAAATGCAAACAGATGTCTGGAATTTGTTCACAAACTTCCAAGCAGCCATCGCCCGCTGTTTACGTACGACCTACGAATGTCGTCTGCTTGTAGGTGTTCTCGGCTAATGTGTAGTTTCAGTTTGCCGGATGTTCGAGATACGTGTGAATTGCTTCTATCAGAGCTTTAGATAGTGAAACTAGCGAGTGTTTATTTTATATACAAACGGCGCAGGTCAAAGAGCTACACAAAATACTGATAAAATATGATAAATAATTGCAATTAGAAACTGTTATTTGCCGCGCTAGCATGAATACTGTCAATTTCTCCCTTCCTTGTCGTTTCTCTGTCTGGCATTCTGTCTGCCTCTCTCCTGCTCGAGAGCTGTCTCGCTCTCTGTCTTTGTCTCTCTCTCTCTCACTTTCTTTCTTTCTTTTATCTTCTTATAAATTTCTCGTACTCTATCTGAATGACTCATTTATACAGTCAAGCGCCAAGAAATATTTTGGTTCTCTCCATGACCTTGTTACAAATTCTGACATTTTCTGAGCATATTGCTGTTAATCCTTCAGAGCATTTATTTTAACGAGTGTAAGTTATCAATACCAGTGTAAGGGCTTAAGTTAATTAGAGAGGTTATTTTATTTAATTGTAATAGTGATTTCGATGTTAATTTATAGATTAAAAGTAACTGTGAACATATAATTTTATTAAATTATATTTTGCAAAGAACTGTTCTGTTTGTGTAAACATTAGCACACACACATACACACATACACACACACACACGCACACACAAACACACACACACACAAATACGTACATACATAAGTACACTTAGGGATTGTGCAAACATTTTAAAGTTACTGTTTACTGTTTTAGATACACATGCACATTCTTCTATCATCATCGGTTAAAATGATACTGATTCTGCATACACATACTTACACGGTATGTATGTATGTATGTGTGTAATTTTTGTGAATATGTGTGTACTTTATTCTTTAGCTGTCATACGACGTACAGACACTGACTCTTTACCTGTAAACATGCTTCAAATTAGGTTTTACGCTTACACTAATACATACACTCACCAACCCAGATACTCTAGACAGACATGACGTCATAAAAGCAAATCAGAAAGTTTTATCCTCGCATGCGATCTAATCACACAAATACTCGGATTCTACAAAAATATTTCAATCTAACATCACCACCTCACACACACATATATAAAACGCATACTTGACATTAGACAGAATCTAGAAGCAAGTTTTAAAGTATAGTTTTACCTCTCATAAATTTACACTCTTATATATACAATTCTACTTGACACTAGACATAATCTAAAAGCAAGTTTAAAAGTACAGTCTTACTTCTCACAAATGTACACTCTTACATGTAAAACCCCTTCTTGACACTAGACAGATCCTAGAGGCAAGTTTCAAAATACAGTAATACCTCTCGCAAATGCACATGCTCGTGACTCTCACCTAAACACTGAGCAGCACAGAGACATTAACTGAACAATATACAGACATATACACTAACTGAGCAAGACATGTACTAATTAAGGGAGCAAGATATGTATTGATTAAGCAAAACTCATATACTGATTGATCAAGGCAGAGATAGATTAGGGATGACATAAACTTTGATCAAATGCCATACCTGTGCATCCTATTTCGTCTTCCCCAAACAGACAGTCAGCCACGTTGTCGCAGACAAACGACTTTGGAATGCAGCCATACTGGCAATGGAACTCGTTAATATTGCAGGTGTGATCTGGAATTGAATATTATTGCACTTTGAAATGGTTTCTTTCTTCCATTCATCGCAATAGATATCATTTTATTTATCTTCGTGATATGGTTTACATTATTTCTCCATTCACAGAGTAACGTGTTTATGTATTTCACACATCCACCCTTCTTCTTTTCTTGCGTGCCAATTGGTGACTATTTTGGTTTATAATATGTCTTTCACCCTCATTCACTATCGTGTATAGCTTTCGTTACTGAATTAATTAATGAGACATTTGACAGTTTTTCTCTCCTTCCCCCAAATTGCAGCAAGTATTCGGCGAATAACGACAGAGCCCTAAAGGGAATAGAGCTATAAACATACCAAAGTGCTCGCCTCACAATACACCCGAAACCATTTTTATTCTGATTCAAATTGAACGAGCAAACGCTTACAATTTACAAAGGAAGATCCTGAAAGTGTAAGTAATTTCAACACAAAGATGAGTTGAAAATGAAAATTATTTAGAGGTCTGTTTGGTTGTTTTATGGAAGGGAAGTGTGTATGTGTGTGTGTGTGTGTGTGTGTGTGTGTGTGTGTGTGTGTGTGTGCGTGTACGCGCATAAGGCGTGTTTCGTTTGTAAGAGAGGGTGGGATTGTTTTTAAAGTCACTTAATAACATTGAGAATAGCTCGCTGGGAAAACACGTTCAGAATGGCGTTCACATAACTTTCATGGCGACAGATTAAATAGGACATATACACACAAGAATAGCACACTTAAACAAATGCTCCAAACATAAAATTTCAACAAGCACATATACAATGACACGTAAAATATACCTATACAAACAACAATACTTAAACTTGCTCCAAACTCCTATTCAGTAATGCCAAATGGCCAAATTTACAAATGAAAAATAATTATTATTTTTTAAATGAACAAGTAATATTACTTACTCATCCAAGCCCATACAATTATTAAACAGTAATCACGCGGTCAGTCCTTCTATAATATATATATATATATAATTACAACTCCAAATATTTCTTCATAAATGCTAGTATTGTACTTTGATGTAAATGCTGGTAGTGTGACATCAATGTTAGTATTGTGACATAAATGCTAGTACTGTGACATAAATGCTAGTACTGTTACGTAAATGTTAGGATTGTGACGTAAATGCTAGTAGTGTGACGTAAATGCTAGGTGTGTGACGTAAATGCATACACAAATAAGTAAGTAAAACGTGAACGTACTGCAGTTTGACTCGTCACTTCCGTCCAGGCAGTCGAGAAGACCATCGCAGACCTGGTCCCTGGATTTACACTGACCGTTTCCGCAGGTGAATTCGGTACAGTTTATGCCTTACGAGAAAGAATGGTGAATTAAAAAAGAAGAAAAAAGAATGATTTTCGAAGCACATTATGAAATTTTATAATGATTAATGTGACAAATAAGAATTTAATCAGAATTGTGCACAGTTTATGACGCACACAAGAATACATTTTATTAGTTATTACGTAACGTGAAATGTTTGGTACGTAAGACGACATTTGACATTTTGGGAGGATCATTAATCAACATGTAAAGGCGAGTTGAGAACGTTGTGTATAAACTCACTTAAACAGCCACTTTCGTCGGAACCATCCACACAGTCAAACATTCCGTCGCACAGTCGGGACCTGTGTATGCACTGTCCACTCAGACACTTGAATTCAGAAATTGTACAGTTGTCGCATGTCTCCCCTTCGCAAAGTAACTCTCCTCTCTCGCAGACACTGCGAAAGACAAAAACATGTGTGTGGTTAGCAAGAAATCGACATCTTCATAGTCATATAAACTTCAGTATATCAGTCAGTAATAATAGCAATAATAATTTGACATTAAAAATGTATCAGATTAGATGAGTGTGAATTGAAGATATCGAGTTACCCTTCCATTTCAAACTGAGGTACAAACCTACTGATAGCACCTTGAAACAATTAACTTGACACAGTCCATCAAGATGTGAAATGCTGAGAGCCATGTTACCAAAGGTTCACGTGTGAACGACATTTAACAAAGATGTTTGATAATGAAAGCCAAAATATGAAGATGTTCACTACTAAAAGGCATTGTAATAAAATGTTCACATAAGGCATTGTACCAAATTGTTCACTGAAAAGTATTGTGCCAAGATGTACACTCTGAAACACATTTCATCAAGACAATAATTAGATCTATTGCTTCAAAGTTTTACTAGTGAAAATTATATTACCATTATATGGATTAGTGAATGATTTTGTCGAGGTAATCAATCATGAAAGACTTTTTACCAAACGATCAAAAGTGAAAAGTATTTACCAAGATCTACAGTTGATGGTGACAGAAGTTCCAGCCGGAACGGTACGGTCATTAATTTTGCATCCACACTCAGTCTCAGGGATACACAAGAGTTGTGTGGGATCTGTTTAGGCACAGCAAACCATATATTGACATTTATTCAAAGAGAATTTTAGACCAAACTAATATTTTAAATCAAATCAAATCATTGACGATTACAATTAATATTTTCTTTAATTATATAAATATTGCAGTTTTCACTTTGCTCATGAAAGTATTGAATTACATTTATAGATGCCAAAATAAGATTAAATGGCATAACTAGCTAAAGCATGTGTTTTTCATTATGACTGCATTCGTAACATAGTTACATATCAAGAAATTAATTTTTACGCTAGCTACATTTAAATCAGTATGCTGGTCACTGACGTAAATAGAGCATGCTTAATTCTGATTCCTAGAGTCACCTGTAAAGACTTGATATTTTAAAGGTGATTTATGAGCAACAATTTCTAATTACTTTACAGTACAGATTTCCAAATTTTACACAATGGTTGAATATAAAAATTCGTAATAATAATGATACTACACCACTACCACTAATTCTACGACTGTAACAATACCGCTACTTTTACTGAAAATAATGATAAATGAATCATTGAATTGTTTGGTGGATTAGATAGTTGCGTGATTACTAGAGAGAGCTGACTAAGTTATAATAATATATGTGTATAGGAGGGATTTAAGGCAGACATACTGAGAGATGAAACCGACAAACATATAAATAAATAAACAGACATTTTGTTTTTGTAATCAGTAGACTCACCAGGTCTGACGTAACCAGGGGGACAGAAGCACCCCTCCACGCAAGGGACATCATCGTTGCAGCCAGTGATGGTCAAAGTGAGGTCGCCACATGCCTTGGGATTTGGGTCACCACATTCATCGTACACCATTCCGTTGTCACACTGGATTGCTGGAGACGTTACATGTTCGTTGTTATAAACAAGTCGGGTTGCAATTGGTCAAATTATTTTTTTCAAATTCATGAAAAGTTATGTTTTATTAAAAACAACCACAGCAACAATAATATGAATACAACAACAATGAACTTGTAATATAACTGTATAGATTTTAGCAATAAAACAAAATTGAAGGAACATGTTACAAAAGAGTAAATGCTAAATTACTGTTATTTACATTTTCAAATTCACAGCTTAAAAGAGTTAAACTATGTAATTGTTCAGCGCCAGTCAATTTAAAATTGTTGTCACGAGTGGTTTATATTCAAAATGGCCGACTTACGGCACAGTCGCTGGTGTCTGTATCTCGCTGGAAAGCCGGCTGCAGCGCAAAGGGCGTGGAAAGCAGCAATGGCGTCACACATACACTCGCAATCACCGCCACTCTCACATCTGTGAAAGACGACAGTAACAGTAAAGTAAAATGTGAAGATCTTTATAGTTTGTAATCAAGAGAAAAATGCACAATTTGTCCCACAATAATATTAACTAAAACGCACTGCTAAGATTACGTGCACTCTTGGTTTGTCGCAGTAAGTACGATTAATATGACGACACGTTACTAGTTATCACACAGCAGTCAGTAACCGTCCATACAAAACTCGCTTTCATATAAAAAGACAAGCATGCAACTCATTCACAAATACGCCGAAATGCAAAACCGAACTGACAGCAAAGCGACAGCACATCTATAAAATGAAACACATGCTAAGTTCCCTGCAACATTGTCAAGAACACCATTGTTCCCTCTCTAGTAGTAAACAAAACTAAACTCATGACAGCAAAACAGTGCATAAAGTATAGAAAAGACAATACACAACACTTTTATTATACTGTCCATTCCATAAACAGACACACCACAGTACTAAAAACAAAAATAGCATAAGAATAAATGCCAATCACAAAAGAAAGACTACCTACACACAAAATAAAGCAAGTGAAATATAAATACACAAAGCACCAAAAGACGTACCAGTCAGTATGAACAAATTAGACAAATTATAACGTACACATACACTGCAAAACAAAATAAACAGTCGAGGGAATAAAGCAAACGCCCCATATATTTAACCTTTCAAACCCTTTACCGATTACTACTTCAACGAGAGGGCTGAAGTAACCGAGTCCCCAACAACAACAACAACAAAAAAACCTAGAAAAAGTCAAACAAAAACATCAAGAAGAGTGAAACGTACCGAGACAAATATGTCATAGAAAAAGAAACCATCTAAAATAAGTTTTCCTAATGGAATACAATGCCAGAAAAGCAAACTTAAGACAGTTTTCATGACGTCAGACTCACGTGCAGGCAGCAGCGACGCAGTTGTCGTAGTACGTCCGGACAAAGCTCTCCGCGAACTGTGTGCGGCACGCAGCAAAAGAGTCTCCCTCAGTGATGACCTTGCAGGATTCGTGGGCCCAACGGCTTTTTCTGGAACCCTGTTGTCAGATATGAGTAATATGAGGCCAAACATTTTAAATAGAAAACGGAAAAATGCATATGGTGCTATAATTACAAAATGTTTGGATGTTACTATTTATTAGAAGAGGGAAACATGCATGTGGTGTGACAATTACAAAATGTTTGGATGTTTCTATTTATTAGAAGACGGAAACATGCATGTGGTGTGAAAATTACAAAATGTTTTTGGATGCTTCTATTTATTAGAAGAAACATGCATTTGGTGTGAAAGTCAACGAAATGTTTGTATGTTTCCAGCGCCAGTAAATCAGCCAATCAAGCTGTCAATGAGAAAAGTACAAAAAAGCTTCCTGTTTGTGGTAGCTTGGTGCTCTATGAATAATGCATATAATATAGCAATAACTCGGTTACTGAACCCAGTCATACCATGAAAAGGGTCGTTGTAACTGTCATATTCGAACCACCATCTTCTGTACAGATAAAAAGAAATTGAAACTGCTGGTCACTTCCAATTAATGCATATGCGAAATATGATTTGACTTGCGAGGTCAGGCTGTGCCAGCACTCCCAAAGCTGGACCTGCTTAGGGAAATTTATCGCACTTGGCTGGAAGTAATAAACTTCTTCAGTTCAGGAAGGGGGTAAACTTCTTTCAGTTTAGGAAGGGGGTACATTAAAAAAAAGTGTTGATTCAAAGAATATACCCGTCCAAATGATTTGCTCCACCCTTTACCTAGTGAGAATTAATGTTTATTCACGTGATGGACTCATCCTCACCCAGTCAAGTACGTCAACTGACTCTGACATTCCTTAACAGAGACAACAGGTCATTATTACTATAAGTCTGTAGGGCATCAACTTACATCCGGGCACTCTGCCACTGTGGTGTCTTTAATTTCGCCGCAGATGGGTTCCGCCCACTTCTCAGCTGCAGCCAAGAGGCTTGTCAGTGGGTTGTTGTCTGGCCCTACAAAGTCGCCGTTAGTCGTGCCATCAAAGTTGCCGCACAAGCCCTGGATGTTTTCGAATGTGTCGCTGCTCACTATGATTTGTGTCGTCATACCTGGGAAATAGAAACTCATAGCATTAGGTCCACGGCCATAATGTGTCTGCGGTCATTGTCACAGTACTTTTGTTTGTGGTTAATATAATTGCATAGGGAGTGGTAGGATGAAGCTGAAAGAAAACGCATGTGTCTTTGTCTGAGTAATGAGCTAGCAATTTAATCAAAAAAGCGCCTTTTTCCTTTCGTGTTTGCTTTTATTAAGAGATTTATGCAGATTATATTTATAAATTTTATTTTGTTTCATTGCAGACATATATATGAGTAGAACACTGTTTTAATGACTTTGGAGAATATGAATAATGCAAATCGTAAGAAGATGTTCATGCACTCAATGCTCTGTCACACACTAATTGTAACAAACCGGAATGGCACAATTCTCTGCATACCTTCGCTCCACCTGATGGTAAGGTTGCCTTCGAATGTGATGTCGGTGAAGATTCCAGTGTGGGAGATGCAGATCTCTGGACTGATGTCTGTGGTGTATAACTGACCATTGTACTGGATTACCCCATCCATGCCTCGGTAGAGTTCCACAGCGTACTGCAGGAAGGGGACCTGCACGGTAATTTTATGTCCACAGCCTACAGCTGCTTGACCGCAGTACAGGGCCTTGACCTTAACCTCGTAGCCATCAGCGAAGAAGAACGTGTAAGCGCATGTACCGCTGAGGGCTTGCTCGGACAGGGAGTCTGAGTCGAACTGCTTAAGTCTCAGGGTAGAGCCGGACAGAATGCAAGTGCCTAGAAATTCGACAACGATGTCATTAGAATCCAACTCACGACATATAAAAGAAAGTTGACTATCGTTACTTTGAAGGACTTTGGCTCTATGAATTTAGGCAAATTTCAGTTATGATTCCAACTTGGATAGTCAAAAACAGTTTTTATATTTAATGTTTTTGTTAATCAAGAATTACTTGTAATTTGCCGAAATAGAACCTCTAATGTATCTGAACATGATGATTTTTGCCAAATTTCAAAGTGAAAGGACCCCCTTAATAAAATGCAGTGGGTTAGCAAGTGTATTAAATGCATATAAACAAACACACATACACAAACAAAAATGATTGATACCATATACCAATTAATCAGAGAAAGGCTACTAACATTAAAATTTGTTGACAAAGTCTAAAGGGTGAAGAGTAAGACAAAGTCCAGACAAGAAACAAAAATAGAAGTCAGTCATCTACAACTGTTGAATAGAATCAGGCATTTAAAAAAAAAATGTAGCGGATATACTGTAAACTACAATGTGAATGCGCATGCGTGCTCGGGTATCAAAAGTAAACAATATAAATAAATATATATCGGAATAAAGTTGTAAAATAATATACCTGTACACGAGCTGGAATCTGTAATATTCCAGACACCATCCTGACAAGTTCTGAAATTAAATGATATGTGTGACATTTCAGTTTTGATTTTAACCGTGTCGTTTTAAATATCAATGGGTTTGTAATAAAAACGTAAATTTATATAATACTAATAAGAACAATTACACAATACTAATAAGAACATTTATATAATACTAATAAGAACAATTACATATTTTTTTCATTGTACGATGACACTGCGAGACATACATCCAATCCAAATGTACGCTTATTCACAGTTTCAATTCCGTTCTTTGTAATGAAATATCTCACATATTCACCTCTTTCTTCATTACATATCTCATAATTTCATTTCTGTTTCTTTTTCATTGAATACCTCACAGTTTCAGTCTAGTTTCTTTTAATGAAATATCTCAAAATTTACTCATATCATTTGCGCCTTCGTCATTACGTGTGCTTGGCATTACGTGCCGGTTAATCCTGGGCACTTTGTGTGGTTTAAAAAATTTCAATAAAATAAAACCCCAACTAAGCAAATAAAACGTTGTACATGTAGTTAGGGTTGAAATCCTTTCATGCTAGACAAGAAAGAGGTATGCCCCTTTCCGTAGGTAAGTGAATGTAGCCGCGGTTGGAATCCTTAAAATTAATAAAAGCTGACACAAGTAGAGAAAGTTACGGCCCTTTTACTACGTGAAAAACTAAAATTAATCTCATGAAATGCAGACAGCTACCTCTGTTAAAAAGCGATGAGATGAAGAGATTGATGATGTGCATAATGATGTGAGTATAATGGGAACGATGGTGATGCATACATCGTTTTAGCCTGATGCAAGAATTCAGAAGCATTCTACTCACTTTGTTTTGCATCCTTTCTCGAATGTATAACCATCATCAAACCATGACCCACTCTCGTAACATGGGCACTTTGTAACGCACTGGTCAGTCTGCACAAACAATATCAAGACTCGTTATATTAAAGAGTTCGTTATTATAATAATGTTTATATGTAAAATACTTTAATACTGTAATGGCAGTACAAATATGCGACTTAATAATGATAGCTTATTAAAACATTTCTTTTGCATGGAGACAAGTTCAAAGCGGCATCAGCTTGATATATCAACGTATAAAACAGTTTTCTTTTAAAATGGTCTCTGTGGAGACAAGTCCTATGCAGTAAAGTAGAGAATGCCAGAGTATAATAACCTGGTCTCTGTAAAGACTTTCTCCAGGCAGCAAAGGAAAAGAGAAGAGAAAAATAAGACTACAGTAAAGTTTCCTTACATAGGTCTGTAGCTGTCCTTGTGGGCAGTAGCACTGCTGGTTTGGTCTGACTTCTTCGATGCATTTGCGCGAAACTTGGTACTTGTCTGGACACATCTCTCGAGCACACGGGCCCTCCTCCTTCAGCTCTAAGTAAGAGACTTGCTTGGCAGCGCAAACCACTTGCTCACAGGCGGTATGGCATTCCATTTTGTATCCATTGCATGTACTGTCAAGTAAACAAAATATTTTGTTGTGTGTGTGTACGTAATGGAATTTCAAACTTCTACAATAGCGTTTGATGTTTTTGCTTTAGGGCTTTGCATTTAAAATGTTTTATTTACTCTCTCCGTTTTTTTTAAATATTAAAATACAGACACGCACGCTCACACAATTAACCTATTAAGAGCGGTTCTTATTCATATTTGTTCTATAAATAAAAAGAAATTATATTAACTGTTCAGATTCTAGGCTTAGACTAGAAAGTGCTATTCAAGTATATTATGAGCCAAGCCATATTGTTCAAAGTGTATAATGTTAATGTGTACGTCATTTACATGAGAAAGATATTGTTCAAAATGTATAATGTTAATGTGTACGTCATTTACATGAGAAAGATATTGTTCAAAGTGTATAATGTTAATGTGTACGTCATTTACATGAGAAAGATATTGTTCAAAATGTATAATGTTAATGTGTACGTCATTTACATGAGAAAGATCCCACTGCGCACAATTATTTTCAATAATTGAAGTATATTTGCCAAAGATTGATTGACTTTAGTACAAAACCACAACACATTATTTATATAAAATCATCACTTAAGCTGTTATCAACTGTGTGTAGTACCCACCACTCAGTGCAACCAACGATGAGATTGCCGTTGGGCTCGATGACACTGGCAGTGTTGAGGTCATAGCAACCACAACTAATCTGGTCGACACAGGTGTTGTCGCGATAGTACATGCCCTGGTCGCACGTGCAATCAAAGAGGGATTCATTCTTGCAGTTAGGGTAAGAGAAGTCAATGCAGTTGGTGTCACAGATGTTTCTCTCCCTTTCTGGACAGTGACCTATTGTGCACATAGTGAACAGAATGTACTAAAGTTAGTGATATATATATGTTAAAATAATTAGATATTTTAGTGGTATCAACATTTCCTAAACGTCCTGGCAAAGTTTAAGTAGCCAACAAAAATTATAAATGTTATTAGGTTGGCAGGCACTCCGTACATTACAGAAAGTCCCAACATACAATAAATGAGAATATGAAAAGTTAAATCTCAGTAAAACAGATTTAGTGTATGTATTAATTTTCAGATTTGTTATTTCCAGTTAATCCCGACCCAAACCCTAATCTCAACCTTTCTCTAAAAACGCCCAACCTTGACCCATCTCTAAGAACAGGCAAAATATGAGTCGTGAGTCACTCTGTATTATTTCAGGCTTAAAAGTGGAATAGAAACCAAACTCTCGATCATGAACGAAATCGCCATATGACGACAGAAAGTGGCTAAAAAATACTCTGGGTTAAAGTACATCCAAGGCTATTTCGCTGTTCTGCAAGTAGTTAACATCAGCAATAGCATGAAAGATTAGGCCAGAGCTCGGTTTCCTTTTGTCAAGTGTCATCATACCTTACTATAAAAGAGATTTTTTTTCAGCCCTCTTTGTCGTCCTTGAGCTCGTTTGCATACACTGATAACATATAAACTTTCTACAAGAAACGCTATCATTTGATTGCTTATGTTGCAATATCCATTATAACTATGACTTTGAAATTTCATATGCATTATCAGATCGCCTATTGATTGAGTTCTTCTGCACACTTGATCGTCATTCATCTTCGCTTGTTCTTTAAATAAAAAAATACTTATAACATCTATCCCCACCCCTACCGCCAAACAACAAAACTAGTGAGTGATGACGACAATTATGGGGAAAATAGAATAAAGAAAAAAAGATGGTAGGTATTTGCTAAGAACTAATATTAGTCTCTAAAAAGAGTTACCCGCACGTCAGCCATTATAAATGAACGAGAGTGCCTCCAACTTCTAATGCTCTAATTAGAGATTTAAGTAAGTATGCTCACAAGTCTTATTTTTTTTTTATTAAAGAGGTAATTTAAACCGACATGAGAAACAAAGTCTTACATCAAGCACGTGTCCCCCCTCATATCTTTCGCTACAGTATCAACGCTCTATTTTCTTTTCGTGCCAACATTCACTCTTCTACAGGAAAAATTCTAAAACATTAAAAATATGTAAAACATATGTCAGCGATATGTATTATATTGTCTCCTATTATAATATCGCTATTCAGTCCCCGAGTCTTAGCAATACTGCAGCGATACCAGTGGAATACTTTGGCATTAGACACCTTGTCCCCGACCTTACTTACATATTTAAGTTGCATACACCCTTTCTCAACAAACTTGGTACAGTAGGCTAAGTTCTATACAAGCCTTCTCTTCGACCTTGTTACTCTAAGATGTATACACACCTCTCAGACCTTGGTACACTAGACTAAGATGTATACATTCTTCTCCGATCTGTGAATACTAGGCTAAGTTACATACACTCCTCTCAGATCTTGCTATACTAGGCTAAGCTGTATACACTCCTCTCAGATCTTGCTATACTAGGCTAAGCTGTATACACTCCTCTCAGATCTTGCTATACTAGGCTAAGCTGTATACACTCCTCTCAGATCTTGCTGTACTAGGCTAAGCTGTATACACTTCTCTCAGATCTTCGTATATTACGCTAAGTTGCATGCACTCCTTCTCTCAGATCTCGACACACTAGGCTAAGTTCATACACCCCTTCTCTCCGACCAAATTACGCTAGGCTAACTTATATACATATATACACGCTAAAATTAATGCAAGACTAGAAATTCATATCTAGAACATTGAAAAAGGTAAAATATTTTTAAAAAAAAAAAACAGTTTTATAACATGTCCACAACTGCTATGAAAGTCAAAACGAAGTGTATATATATAACACAAAGAACACGAACAAGCTTGGAAGTTTGAATGTCTGACGGATACGTTTTAAAGACAAAATTATAAAAATAAAATGTCTGACGGATACGTTTTAAACACAAAATTATAAAAATAAAAATTGCACGCACGGCAGTTCAAATCACTGCCATAGAGGTCGAGGACACTTTTCTTGAGGTAGAGAGCAAACCCGAACAGCACTTGACAGCGGTCGGAGTCGGTCGTCTGGTACATACACATCTTCTTGACGTTGTCGATGTTAACCAGAGCAGTGGCAGGCAAGTTGGCACTGCTTAGTCGGTCGCAAATAGGTGACTGCAAAAACAACAACAACAAAATTGGTAACTCTCAATTCCCGGCAATATGTACAGTGTAAAGAATTTAACTGGAGAAGAAGTATTAGTAATTTTACCATCGAAAAATAAGAGTCGAATGAGATTCAGACTAAGTAGTTCTTTATAAATCTACAATGTAGGCGATCTCAAAGGCTCCAAGAAAGATAATGTAAGAGAGATATCACTTTTACAACTTCCTCAAATAAAGATATATTTCACATTCTATTGACAATTTAACAAGGCACACCAAAAGATAAACTTCACAGGAAGCACCATTTTATAGTGACCTTGCATTGTTTATTAACAACTTAGCCTAGCACTTTAAACGAAATAAATTTTGTGTTGTCTAATTACAACTTCTTATATGTCTCACCACGTTATAGAGATCTAGAATAGTTTATTTACAACTTCGTACATGGCCCACAACCTTACAGAGATCTAGAATATTGACAAGTTCAGCAATAGAGATCCTGCATGATATATTTATCATGTCTTGTTAGAAGATGGTTAATTCCTTAAAAATCACCCCCAACATATTCTCACTAATATTCGTGACCCACAGTTTATCATGTCTCTGAGACATGTACAAGTAACATGTTCCAACACAACATTTTTTTGGCATCTGGTAAAAAGAGTCAAAGTGAAACGCAATTAATTCAGGTTTATAATACAAGTATTACATTATTACTGCTCTTAATTATAGGTATATCATTATCGAATATAATTAGTATTTTAACTTAGTAATTTAGATGCTGAGAGAGCAGTGAAGTTCGAACCATTATTGTAACGGTACAGAGATGAGTATACCTGGATGGATCGGTCGAGAGCAGATTTACTTGGGTCCACACATCCTTGTCCGTAGACTTCCAGGAAACTTTGGTCGTCGAGGGCGGAGCCACTAGGCGAGTTCATCTCGTCCCTCACGTCGCCGTTCATTGTGCCGCAAAGACCGAACACCTGGACACCCGTAAGACAAAATGCGTGTCATGTTGCTTGTGCATATTATATTTTCAGTACACCGAATATATTTTTTTAATCTCAGTTGTTATTTAAAACCAAAACCGTGTATGATTACTTTTGCAAGTTGAGATTAAATAGTTATTGATTTGGAATATTGAAATCCCCGTGCGTTATAGCTTTCGTTTTGTCTCATAGCGTATTATATACACAGGGGTAATAAAATACCTATGCATTGTATTTTTAATTTCATTTGTGGTCTATTTTCATCAGCCGTCTTAGCATTTTGTTTTAATTCTCTACGGAAAATAATTTAGCTTGAAAGGAAAAGATCACATCTTTGAAAAATATTGAAAAATAGATCCCTTTAATATAAGAAAGTAGATTCTCACCTCATTACTGTATCGTGCAGAATGGGCCTTGATTTGGATCAAACCAGAAATGGTCACGATGATCCGAATGCCAGGGTTGATGTCAATGGCATAGTAATTGACCGAGACTTTCCTGATATATAATCTGGGCGACTTGAATCCGTTTGTCACAACTGCATGGCCGGAGGGTCCCACATGAATTGAACCTGTCACTCCGTCCACCCTGGCTGAGATACCTGAGAAACAAGTGCCGGCTGGGCAAGACGCTGTGTACAATTCCACTTGAAAGGTAGCATTCTGCACACGACAAGAAGAAAGTGAGAGTAACTTTGGACCCCTGTAATTATATCTGCCGTACACATTTTGATATACGACACACACACACACACACACACACACACACACACACACACACACACACACACACACACACACACACACACACACACACACACACACACACGTAATAGTAGGCCTACTCTCAGAAACATATGTATTCGTTCTGAATATGAGATGCACATTCAAAGCACTCAAACATAGATCGCTAACGATGAAAGGGAAATAACCCTAAAAATGTTAAGCCACGCAGCATCCACAGTTAATGCCCACCTTATCTTGCAGCAGCGTTAGTTGACAGGTCGGGGCGGAGAAGGCGTAGGTCATACCGTCAAACGTCTGCACGTTGTTCCCGGTGACTGTGCAGGTGCCCATGCATTCTTCGTCAGTCTTCTGGCAGTCCCAAAGTCCGTACTCGCCGCAGGAGCTGTGGATGTGAAGGAAACACGATTTAAGTTCTTTAATTAGTTTTCCCGGTCTTACCGATCGTTCAAAGAGATAGATAGATAGTGAATGGTGTTTGAAAAGTTTGTGACCCGATTTAGAAACAAAAAACAGAATTATTCATTTGAATGTGCTTTTACTTTTTCAACAAACCACTGCGGGGATTGTCTTCCATGTCCTCTTTAAATAGAGTTGCCCATTTTTATCATCTAAAACGAAATAGCAGAATTACCTAAAGTATTGTCCATGTCAGCTTTTCTTTACGAGACGTTTGATGACGACACGATGCTAGATTGTTTCCATCTTCTAGTCAGGTGAACACTAAAGTAAGACTGATGACGTCATAAGCTAGTCAGGTGAATACTAAAGTAAGACTGGTGACGACATAAACTAGTCAGGTGAACACTAAAGTAAGACTGATGACAACATAAAATAGTCAGGTGAACACTAAAGTAAGACTGATGACGACATAAAACGAGCAGAAATGAACTCACCATTGCAGACAGCGATCGGAGGACACGATTGTTTCACCAGGGTTGTAGTAGCGCTGGTCGTCACCTTTACATTTACACAACTCAGGGGCCACGCAAGTGCCATTCAGTCTGGCCATCCCGACTGGACACACGCAACCAGAGTGTCCGTCACCGCGGCAGGAATCTGACATGTAGCTTTTGGGTGGCATTCCGCAGGTCAGTGGGCAGTTGGATAGAACGGTGGGAACATAAACCAGGCCATTGTCGCAGTGCTTAGCTTTAAAAAATACATAGTATGTACAATTAAAACCAGGTCATTTTCGCAGTGCTTAGTTTTAAATAAATATATGTATGTATGTATGTATGTATGTGTGTGTGTGTACAATTAAAACCAGGCCATTTTCGCAGTGCAAATCTTTAAATAAATATATATCGTACAATTAAAGCCAGGTCACTGTCGCATTATTTATTCTTAATTTATTCTTAATTTAATTCATTCTTGTCGATATGAACATTAATGTCCACTCAATTAAGTTTAATTACATAGATAAACTTAAACTCTTTCTTGATTTAAAGAAAAAAATTGGGGGGGGGGTTAGAAGAAGGAAAAGAGAGGAATGAAAGAAACTAAAGCAGTGTAATAACAATAACTTTTTTTTTTTTTTTTAAAGACGATATATAAAACGATAAAAAATAAACAAACATGGAGAACGAATGGTAATACTTACGACAGAACAACTCCGATCTCCACTTGATAGAGAGGGCGGCATCCTTGTAGCACATGGAGGTATACATGTCAAGGACGTTGCAACGAGCGAGTTCAGCTTGGTCCAGACCGGACACGCGTGACGAGCAATAGGCACGCAGACAGAGTTCATAGAAGGGCTCTGGGTCCACCCCCTTAGAGAAATTAAGTCACGTATCGTTTGAAGATAATTAAAAAATGAATTCACACACACACACACACACACACACACACACACACACACACACACACACACACACACATACACACACTATAAACACAAATACATAAGTACACACTGACGCACATACACAAATAGATTGATATATAAAAACTATGATACTTTCCCCCTCTGTTTGCATTCGAAAATACTGATATACATCAATAGATACAATTCAATCACATCTTCATCCTCGTTGATGTGGTCGCCTCCATTTTTTTTCTTTTCTTAATTTTTACACTGTTATAATCGTCTTATTTTTGTGTTGTTTCATTAGTGTGTGTGTGTGTATGTGTGTGTGTGTGTGTGTGTGTGTGTGTGTGTGTGTGTGTGTGTCTGTGTCGGTGTATGTGTATGTGTCGGTGAGAGAGAGAGAGAGAGAGAGAGAGAGAGAGAGAGAGAGAGAGAGAGAGAGAGAGAGAGAGAGAGAGAAAGAGAGAGAGAGAGAAGGGACTGTGTGTGTCTTCACCGAAAAAGTGAAGAAAATTGTAAAATTTAATGTTACCTTGGGAACTCTTGAATATAATAACTGAAATCAGCACATTTACTCGCAAGGTTTTATTTTTGGTTAAAATTAAATAAGGCTAGAGTTGTTTATCAAAGTTATGCAAGCTTACTATTTTTTTAAAAAATGCTTCATTACTTGATTATCAGACGTGTCTTTCACAGTTCTGTAAGCCGTTTGTTTGTCCTGTAAGCTGAGTAGGACATAATGCTTTTTTCATTTTAAATAATATTGTTAAGTGATTTACTTTTATTTCTGATTAATACAAGGGTTATCTTCTCTTTGTCTTACCGCGTTGATGCATGCGGAAAACATGTTGCCACGTAAATAGTCACAAGCAGAAGCAGCCTCGTCAAGCATGGTGCTTTCGCATTTCTGGAATCCATTGCCACACTGTGGAAAACAAGCAAATAAACAAAAATATTGAAGTGACAGTGAAACACGTATTAAATCGTTCTATAGGACACACAAACCTTTCTAATATTCCCGTTATATATATGAGAGATTCGTCTCCAGTACAAAGTTGAATTACGACCACAGCTTACAGTACATACGAAAAGTCACGCTATGTAAATCGTGAAAGAAGAGAGATACGTCTCCGGAACATAGTTGAATTACGCCTATAGCTTACTGTAAACATGTCCAGGTATGTAAATGGGATAAAGAGAGGCGAATTTCCAGTACATATAGCTCGACTACTACTACACTAAAACATTACCGAATACAAGTCTTCCTTTGCTGGTATAGATAGATAGATAGATAGATAGATAGATAGATAGACAGAATCTCCCGTAGACAAAATCCTCACATACAGACGAGACACTAACAGTAAGCTCTTCTCAGTTGGTGAAATGTTGTTCCATATTGATAGGGATAGCCAGATATTGATCTAAAGGGTATAACTGTTCCATTTTGTGTTAAGATCTGTACTTTTACTTTCAGCATGTGAAGGTAAATTAAGCCTCACTCGGTCATATCTTTATGGCGGTAAATCCATAAGATAATTGGAACCATGTATATCTCAAAAAGATCACTTCTTTAAGGAGAGTGCTCCACTAAACTAACGTCACGTTTCACGCAGGTCATTGCTTTAGATCAGTCCACCTTAAAGCTGACTATAATGTGTCTCTTCGAGGTCACTACTTTGGGGGTGTAGACCCTTCAGCTGATTAGACAACAAGAAAACCTTGACACATTATGTTTGTCTTCCTAAACCACAATAATTACGTAGACACATTCGTTGTCAGCCGTTTTGAAAACTTACCGGACGGCTTGTATCGGTGAACTGATGGAAAAGCTCGTCAAGATAGGCCTTGTCGTCTGAAACAGATAGAATCGTTTGACATTAGTGAAAAGTCCCGAAGAAAATTGTAACATTGCGCATTGTAGTAGGTATTATATCAGCCGGATCAAATATGCCAGCATGGAATAGTTCTATAGAACATAGGAACTGGTTATTTAATGCTAGGCGTAAAATTAAGCAAAACATGCAAATATGTGTGTAAGCTAATTATTTAACAAGTACAAGACTAAAGCCATGAGTAGTCTAAACGTTTATGGAAAATGAACAAGATAGTTACAAGAAGTAAAGTAAAAATTAAAAATAAAACTTCAGGCATTTAGATAAAGCATTGTTGCCTTTTCCCATGCTGCAATTTTGCATTTCATATGAAATTAATTATTTCTTAATTAAAACTTCAGGACAAGTCACACTAACAACTCCAGACTAAAGACGTCTCCAAACGAAAATACATTTGCTCTTTACAAAATGTGAAATGAACCATGATATCGGACATTAGTAAGTATTCGAATGAAAATAAAACGATTCCTCACTTTCGCTGGTACCGTCCATATTTCCGCAAATACCAGTGATGTCGGTAAGTGGTGACGTCTTTTTAATGGTCAGCAGGAACAGACCGCTATCGTCAAGTCGGAAAGACAACTCCTCCATCAGGAACCAGAAGTAAACGGACGCGTCCTCCTTTTTGAAGACGACATCTAATAAAAATAAATAATAATAACGGCTAAACTGAACACTCAAATGTCTGACAAGCATATAATTATTAGTTGGTTGTGTGAATGGATATTAATGTATTAATCTGCATTTTCGGCTTTACAGGTTGTTTTGTTTTGTTTTTTTACTTTTTTTAAAAAGTAATTTAGACATTAAATACTGTCTAATGAAACTAAGCGTCTAAAATAGAAATAAACACAAGAACATTTTAAAAAAGAAATGTATACTATTACAACTTAATGTTAATCTATTTTAAAAATTTAAAATTTAAAAATAAATAATTAGAGAGCAAATTAGATGGAGGGAAACGAAATACCCACTTGCTCCGTAACTCTGTTTCTCTAAAGTGACAGGGAAAATGGAATCGCCAGAGGGACTTGAAACGCTCAGGGAAGATTCAGCCAAGACAAATGTCGTTGTGACACCATTTACGGTTGAAATAACCGTCACCACCTAAAAACGTAAATGTAAAATGGCGTCAAATGTATCTTTAATGATGAATGTGATTTAGTGTGGTTCGAAAATGTCGCAATAATGTTGTCCATAGTGTTAATGTCGCAATAATGTTGTCCATAGTGTTAATGTCACAATAATGTTGTATATAGTGTTAATGTCGCAATAATGTTGTCCATAGTGTTAATGTCACAATAATGTTGTCCACAGTATTACTGTCGCAATAATGTTGTCCATAGTGTTAATGTCGCAATAATGTTGTATATAGTGTTAATGTCGCAATAATGTTGTCCATAGTGTTAATGTCACAATAATGTTGTCCACAGTATTACTGTCGCAATAATGTTGTCCATAGTGTTAATGTCGCAATAATGTTGTATATAGTGTTAATGTCGCAATAATGTTTTCCATAGTGTTAATGTCACAATAATGTTGTCCACAGTATTAATGTCGCAATAATGTTGTCCATAGTGTTAATGTCACAATAATGTTGTCCACAGTATTAATGTCGCAATAATGTTGTCCATAGTATTAATACAGTGTTTTTCTCGTTAAAGGAAATAACATTAAACTAACTGATTTAAAGTTTAATGAATTTCTTTTAATGCTATTGACTATTGATCTGTCAAAATTTGTGTAGCTAATGTAATAGCGCTTTTAACGAACTGATGTAATTTTAGATTAGTGGCAGCAAAAATATTGTGATGTCTAGGTGAAGATATGTGACTCTTAAGGCAAGATATTTGGTTGTCATTATTAATATAAATCCCAAACTTCCATTTACGTCTAAAATAGGAAATCAAATACAAATTGTGTGACTAAAGAAAAAATAACAATGGACGCAGCCAGCTAATAATAATTATGTACTATCGACGATGTATTCTGACTAAGTCTACATTTTGTCAGTGAATGTTTGGCACTGTTATAGACATTAAACTTAATCAGTTTAATGTCTGAATGCTATTGAAAGTACACCTTAATGTACTATCATTTGGTGTAGATTTAGAAACGAAAATGACATAAAATGCATACATTTCAAATAACTGATCTTATAGTGCTATCAGTGTATGTGAAAATATAATCAATGCATATTATGAATGGCATTTAATACTGTTAAAGTTTATGATTGTGTTAATTACTTGTTTCATCAAAATTATTTACTGTAATTTATAATTTTGTATGTCAGGATGTAGCCATATTTCATGTGTGTGTTTGTGTGTGTGTCTGTGTGGTACTTTTGTAATATCCACAGTACATTTTACACACATTATACCTGTAGCAATTCTCTTAATATTGTCCTTATAGAATAGTATTGCTTTCTTTGAATGATTTTTTGGTAGTGTAAACAAAAATAACCAGTGAACATGTGGACACAATCAGGCCACCTACTTTCTTGCATTTGCACGAGGTGTGCGGCTCGCACTGTGTCTGCGTCAGGATCTCAAAGTTGGGCGTTTGGAAAACGACGAGTGTACACGTGGTGTAATACGTGAACCTGGCATTGTCGAACGACCGGAAAATGTCCTCGCCCGCCAACATGCACGTGGCTCTGTCACTCTCGAGGCTCACGAGCTGACTGGCTTCCGCTTGAGCTGTCAAATCAAACGAGCCATTTGAGAATGTGCACGCGGTTTGCGAGGCGATATGGTGATAGGACGATTTGGTGATATGTTTCGATTACAGATATTCTCTGCTGTATACTTATAGTGACTGAGTTCAGTTTATTAATGGAGATTATATTTTTTAAAGTAATTTTATAAAATTAACATTGAATGTTACTTAACACGTCAAACACAACGGAACAAATATATAATAATAAATGAATAAGAACACACCATCAGTCGGTATTAATGCGTACATTTGAATAGTGTTTGATTGGTTTTATTTAAATTTAATGGCATTTATGACACTTGCGTCACTTTTCAATTAGGCAGAGTTAGATTAAACAGTCTCGAAATGTTCACCGAGATTTTTACTCACGGGGTCACTTAAGTGAAGTTCAAAATGGAAATAAAAATTCTGTTTGGTGTAGAAATAATCCAGCTTAACTATCGCCTCCTTTAACCATTTTCTAACACGTTATTATTCTCTAGTGTTGCTGTCGCATTATCTCCCTCTTCTGAATCCAGCAATAGGTTATTACCCTTACTCGAGAGTAAGTCAACAGCACAAGACATTGAAGGGATAGTTCACACTGGTCTTTAAATATCTAATACAAGTACCAATAAATTATCTGAATCAACAGATGCGGCCATTACCACTGTGTGTGTGTGTGTGTGTGTGTGTGTGTGTGTGTGTGTGTGTGTGTGTGTGTGTGTGTGACTGCTTTTGTTTGTTCCGTGTATGTCATTGTTCGACAAAGAGTGAATTCAAACTGTCTCTAACTACGTAATACTTCATATAGTTATCTAGCATCAGCCTTCGAACGCTTTTAATTGAATTCCACAGCAACGTCATCAAACACTTTGTCCGAGAGATTTTTATGCGATAGTTTAATCACGGCTACTTAGTAATATAGAATATATCACAGCAACATACATTTCTTCATACAGAAATCAGAGAAACCAGAATTAAAAATTATCACCAAAGGTTCATTTCTGACTGACATTCGGACATGGTATTTTTAGTAACACATATATAGTATGGCATACGTCATTACACCCTTTTGACTGAGACTATGATATGTTGCCTACAAGAATATATATGTCATTATACCCTTTTGACTGAGACTAAGATCTGTAGCCTACAAAAAAATATATATGTCATTACACCATTTTGACTGAGACTATGATCTGTAGTCTACAAGAATATATACGTCATTACACCCTTTGTGACTGGACTAAGATCTGTAGCCTACAAGACTACATATGTCATTACACCCTTTGTGACTGGACTAAGATCTGTAGCCTACAAGAATATAATGTTATTATACACTTTGTGACAGATTAAGATCTGTAGTCTACAAGAATGCATGATGAGAAAGCAGGCAAATGTACTATTGCGACTAAAAATATTCAATTAATTACAAGATTTTCACATATATATTCATTGCATTCTCTATTAAGATACGTCTAAAAATATTCAGTTAATTACAAGATTTTCACAATTGTATTTAGTGCTTCTCTGTTAAGTATACGTAGAATGAATTCAACATTTAGCCCTGCCTTATACTCCCATTTGAAAGTAAAATATGCAGTAAAAGGTACCTTAAGTGTACTAGAACCTATCTTCGTAAAGAAAATTAAGATACTAGCCTAATTTCAATGGAACTAGAACGGTCTCTCCTTTACAAAATGTTAAGATGCGCTTGTCGAGCAGTCTCTTTACGAAGAAACCGCGGTAGTATATATTAGAATCGAATAGTCTCTCTATTTAGAAAACGTACTAGTATATACTGGATTAGAACAGTCTCTCTGTGTAGAAAACGTACTAGTATATACTTGAGAGGAACAGTCTCTCTGTGTAGAAAACGTACTAGTATATACTTGAGAGGAACAGTCTCTCTGTGTAGAAAACGTACTAGTATATACTTGAGAGGAACAGTCTCTCTGTGTAGAAAACGTACTAGTACAGCGTCGAAAAGTCTCTCCATGCAGACAGCGCTAAACTGCTACTTTAATTACAATAGAGGTCGAAAAAAATCTATATACTAAATATTAAAAGGCATTTTATACTGTCATGGTTTCTCTTACACAATTAAGCTATCATATTATTCTAGCTTGTAGAACACTTGTCAAGAGAAAATATATTCACGAAACTAAAAAAAAAAAAATAATATATCAGCGGAATACACGCTGCTATGGGACCCCAGGATAAACGTTGGCTCAGTTATTCAAGTATTTTTTATTCGTTAAAGTAATACTTACTGTCTTGACACGACACGCAATTCATGTAGTTATCATTGTTAAAGTAATACTCACTGTCTTGACACGGCACGCAATTCATGTAGTTATCATTCGTTAAAGTAATACTCACTGTCTTGACACGACACGCAATTCATGTAGTTATCATTCGTTAAAGTAATACTCACTGTCTTGACACGACACGCAATCACCCAGCGTTTCGCTGCCCCAGCTTCCTGTGGAACCGGAAGTGCAGCACTGAGAGAGTGCCATGACACTGGCGGAGGTTTTTTGGCCATCACAGCTACTGGTTGCAAAGCAGTACTGAGTGGATTTGCCAAGTGCTGCATAAAGAAACAAAGTTTGTCTGGATTGGTGGATTTGCATGTTGCATCACAGAGAAACGTAGGTATCAGTACTACATGAAGTGACTAAATGCTCGGCATTTAAAAGCTGAACTTATCAGCTAGGATTGATTTTTAATTCTGCCTTACACATATGTGGAAACTATTTTTCTAATTGGATCTTTGGGACACAATTTAGTCAAGTTATCCATATTAAATGGCTTCACTTTAATGATCCCACTGTAGCGATTGTACCTCTTATTCTTGTGTAACTGAAAGGAGTACATTTTTAATTTAAACAATCCTATAATGACTTTTGTTCTGGCTAATGTGTTGACGCATAATTTCCCACATTTATTGCATGAGGAAAATATGAGCAAAGTATGTCAAAACTATGATAATATAATGACACCTTTCGCATATTACATAAATATTCATTAATCGCCATAATAACATTGCGTAAAATGATCTTAATCGTCAGGGTGCAAAATCTTTCTGTATGACAATCGTGCCAAGAATTAATTTTGTAATTTATTATTATTATATTATTTTACAAGCTATGCAATTCTCTTTAATCGTGATAGCAAATGCGGTTCAGTTATATTAAAATATGTACGACATGTTGAGCTCGCATGCTTTCACTTATACATCACACAAACGACACGCAACGGAGCTCTCAGAAGCACAAACAAAAGAACATTCACATTATTTTCATAAAGCAATTTTACTCTTTCTCTTTCTCTCTCTTTCTCTCTCTCTCTCTCTCTCTCTCTCTCTCTCTCTCTCTCTCTCTCTCACACACACACACACACACACACACACAGAAATAGACATACACCCAAACATAAATACATTATAAAAGACGCAAAACGTCTCACGCACTTATCTATAACATCGTGAGCCTTTCACACGTAAAGTGTAAGTAAACAACTACACGTATTTGTCTTCCACTACCTATTTCTCACTGATCTTCAAAATGTTAAGAGGAAACAAAAAAGGGGTGGGCAAATTTACCGTTGATGTCTTCGTCACAACTTGTGCTGCCCCAGCCTTCTTTGCACTGGCAATATGGCGGCGTTGACTGTGGTGAACCAACTGCTTCAACACAGGCACCGTGTACACACCCGTCTTTACACACGGCTGGAAAGATAGATTACGTCATTAGCTTCATTATAATGGTCTGTAAATGGTTTCAGGAACAGTCACGTCTTAAAGTTTCTTTGTCATGGTCTGTAAATGGCCTCAGGAGCACACCCCGTCATGAGCTTCTTTATAATTGTCTCGAAATAATTCCACTTTATAATTCCATTTTATTTTCTTAATCGTCTTAGAACCATTCCACGTAGTAAGTTTCTTTTTAATAATGTTCCTTTAATGGTCTCTAAAGAATTCCACGTCATATATTTTATTATTTGTAATCATCTTAGGAGCATTCTACGATGTAAGTGTTTTTTTATAATGGTCTTTTAAATGGTCCCATGAACAATCATTATAATAAGTTTCTTTCTCATTATGTTTTAATGGTCTCAGGAGCAGTAACGCAATTATTTTATTTATATTGGCCTGGAAATAATCTTTTAAAAAATCATATAATACCTTTCGTGTTAATGGTCTGTAAATGGTCTAAGCAAAATTCAGCAGTAGGCACTTGTTACTGTGTTTACTTTCTAAGTATTGGCCTTAAGATGGTTTCAACATTTTTAAATGCATGGGTAATGTGTCACAGATGTTTATTTGTATTCAGATTGTGAAGTGTTTCTAGCATGTGGCTAATATTTCATTTTCTATCCAAACATACAAAGTCGAAATACAGCGATGTAAATGATCACAAGTTAAAGTGCTTATTGAAGTGTAATGGAATCACGTTAAACTGTATACACTGTTAAAGTATATTTTGAAATGTAATGAAATTGCGTTAAATTGCATTTTGATATGTAATGGAATCACGTTAACTGTATACATTGTTAAAGTGTATTTTGAAGTGTAATGGAATCCCGTTAAATTGTATACACTGTTAAAGTGTATTTTGAAGTGTAATGGAATCCCGTTAAATTGTATACACTGTTAAAGTGTATTTTGAAATGTAATGAAATTGCGTTAAATTGCATTTTGATATGTAATGGAATCGTGAATTTCCTTGTATTTCTTACGCATGTCGCAGTTTGTGCCGCTCCAGCCTTCGCAGCATCCAATGGACACGTGTGGAATGGACCTGTACAAAGAGAACGAATTAATTAAACGTTTGAAATGGACCCGTATGTATAGAGTGGATTAATTAAACATGTAGGTGGACCTCTATATAAACAGCGGATTAATTAACAATTGGAATGGACTTGTAAATAGAAAGTAGATATAATTAACAATTGGAATGGACTTGTAAATAGAAAGTAGATATAATTAACAATTAGAATGGACTTGTAAATAGAAAGTAGATATAATTAACAATTAGAATGGACTTGTAAATAGAAAGTAGATATAATTAACAATTGGAATGGACTTGTAAATAGAAAGTAGATATAATTAAACAATTGGAATTGACTTGTAAATAGAAAGTAGATATAATTAACAATTGGAATTGACTTGTAAATAGAAAGTAGATATAATTAAACAATTGGAATGGACTTGTAAATAGAAAGTAGATATAATTAACAATTGGAATGGACTTGTAAATAGGAAGTAGATATAATTAACAATTGGAATGGACTTGTAAATAGGAAGTAGATATAATTAACAATTGGAATGGACTTGTAAATAGGAAGTAGATATAATTAACAATTGGAATGGACTTGTAAATAGGAAGTAGATATAATTAAACGCATGGATTGAGTGCATGATATTTGGACACTCATTAAGTGATTAAGCTGCAAAATCTAATGACGTACATGATACACGGACACTCATTAAGTGATTAAGCTGCAAAATCTAATGACGTACATGATACACGGACACTGATTAAGTGATTAAATTGCAAAGTCTAAAGACGTACTTAAAGTAAAGACAGGCATTCAGTGAAAAATCCTAAGTGCCTAGTAATATACTTGATGGTGAGACACCGTTCTATTCACTAAAACCTCAAGCCTACCGTCTTATAGGAAGTATGGAAACTAATTCAAACACTAGAATGTAAAGCCTAACGTCTTAGAGGAAGTATGGACACCAATTTATTCATTCATTAGAATTTCAAGCTTAACGACTTACTTGAAGTATGGACAGTCATCACTCAAGCCAGTTGAATGGGCCAGCAGGTTTTGGTTCAGGGTCCATCCTTCCTTGATCATTTCCAGAAGGTGAGAACATGGCGCCTCAGCGGTTTGGTTATCGTGGGTGATCGTTTTACACGTGTGACTGCAGACAAACGACGATAAATAATTAACTACTAATTTTAGTGTTTCTAATTTGGACAATAAACTATTGTTGTCTATAGTATATACATTAATTTAAATGGAAATTAAGTCCCGTACCTCAAATTGGGAGACCTTGGATCGTTTCTTTAAACATAATAGGCATGCGAGTAAATCTTATAAATAAATCTCTCTTTGAAAGAATCAGTTATTCTTTTACTATATCTGAATTACAATATAGGATGTGTAAAATCCTGAAGTAGCTCAATCCTTTTATTTGGGGTGTAGAAAAATGTCAAAAGTCGTTCATGAACACGTGTATGTATGAATGTGCGAATAGCTGTCAAACAACGTTCACACTTCGTTTACAGTTTGTTATCTTGACGTGGATGTACGGTGTGTTGTCTTGACTTTGATGTACGGTGTGTTGTCTTGACTTTGATGTACAATGCGTTATCTTGACGTGGGTGATGTATAGTGTGGCTTAAAATTTGATTCTTCGCAACTTTGTAAGTGACGTACAATCACTAGAGATCTCGATTTGTGTTCACGTGCGTTACTGTAAATATGAGAGTTCCTGTAAAATGTGTAAGTAAACGTATTCGGAAGTTCCATTCTTTGACTGAATATCTGTAATTTTTGCTTATTGCATTTTTCCTCTCTTGAAGAAAATATCTCTTAAAATATTACAGATTCAATGCATTTGCGTTTGTCATTTTCAATTGAATTTGAGTGAGAATGAACTAATTTTCACAATAAAATAAATCAACAAGTAATTGTACGACTTCAAAGTGTATCAGAAAATAATTCAAGGAATTGTAGGACTTCAAAGTGTATATCAAAACAAAATCAAGGAATTTTACGACTTCAAAGTGCATCAGAAAATAAATCAAGGAATTTTACGACTTCAATGTATATTAGAAAATAAATCATAGCAAATACAGCTTTCAGAAGCATGTGTTAAAGCGGAAAACATTTTAAACAACACAATCAAATAAAATTTGAAATATACTATTTACATATCATAAAATGATTTTATTTAATTACAAGATTATTACTACAGCATTGTAATGTTTGCGGCAGTATCCTTTCATTGAATCGCTTCCTTATATATACTGTAGAACAGTCTCTAATGCAGCAAAATAAGTTAGCAGACTTTTATAACTTAGACTGAATACTTGTATTTTAAACCTACAAAACGTGACTGTTTGTGTTGTCCATTTTCTTTATTTTATTAAAATACATTTAGGCCTTTATATCTGAAGCTTCCCTACCAACAGGAATATTAATGGGAATAGTGATATACGATCGTATGTAACCGCATAAATATTTATACTAAATGTATTCATCAAAAGACAACCTTCTAGCTGAGATGGCGGGCGCAGTGATCAGAATCCATAGAAGCAGAGCCGGCAGAGCGAAGGGCAGAGTGCCCAGAATTCCCATGATGGGAAAGGAATTGTAGTCACTTCACTGGTGAAAAATAGAATTCTGAAGTGACGAACTTTGCCGTAATATGGGAGGCTGCAGAACGTCTCCTTTGAAGCCTGGGCTCTGAGGTTGCTGTCCCGGGGATCTTGGTATTTATAGTAGTAAAACTATTGATCATTGGCTGGACTTAATTCGCCATAAAATTCTCTCCAATATGTATTATAGCATTCATACTGCACAAAGCCTAGAAAAAGAAATTTGATTATTAAGCTCTGGAGATTAGCAAAAGATTTTAGCTGAGTTTGAGATTTCTAATGGCTCTCTGACAGGCAAGTTTAGTCAGCATTCGAGGAGAGTCAACTTAAGTTTGATTGGCTGTAGGTAAGCCGTTAAAAAGAGTTAGCATTTCATTCCGTGTATTATACGCGTGACTGTATTATTAGATTACTTAAAAATGACGCAGGCATTATTTTTTCCATGTCTTGATAAGGATATTGTTTTACACTGTTCGATTCAGTAAATACTGAACAACACAAATACAGATCCAAAAGCATTAGTTGGCGATGTTGTACCAGCAAAAGCTTATGTTTTGTCAACAAAGTGTTTGGTAAGTGAGCTTTTAAACAAGAACTTTCATTGCCGAAGGAAATTATTTTCTTATTAGAAAATACTTTGTCAATGACAGTGGAATAGTTTGAAAATTATTTTAATTTATGGAATATGTTTTGCTACTAGTCTACTTCTGCTGAGAATGCATAATTTTCCCGGGGATGGTTTGCACAGATAAACAGATTTTGACAGTGGACTATGTACTTTACGAACAAAGAATTTATTTGGTTTACTGAAGTGTCTCACCATCACATTTATTTGGTTTACTGAAGTGTCTCACCATCACATTTATTTGGTTTACTGAAGTGTCTCACCATCACATTTATTTGGTTTACTGAAGTGTCTCACCATCACATTTATTTGGTTTACTGAAGTGTCTGACCATCAAATTTATTTGCAATGCATTTAGTCGATCACGGCTGAAAACTTTCATTTGGTCAGTGTATTGCGTTTAGTCACTGGATTGCTGCTGGTTAGCTGATTGCATTTTGGTCATTGAATATCTGTAGATCAGTTGATTGCGTTTGGTCAGTGAATTCATTAGTGCATTTCGAGAGTGTTCGTTTCACTTTTATGTTCACCATTTATCTGTCTTATGAACCATTTGTCTGTCATTTTTCAGATATATGGCATTGTGGTCTTTTTAATTCGAGTGTTTGTTTCAATTGTAAAACCGGATCATCAGTCTAACAAAGATTGCGGAATATTGAAATGAAATGCCTATATATTTTTTTCCCCTAATAATATCTTCTCAAACGAAGTGCAGACGTCCTCATAAAAAATCAACCAAAATAGTTATTTATCGTTTACAATCTAACATCGGGCTACATGAATTCAAAATAAACGACCCTTATTCATACAAAATAATATTTATATTAATATTTATATAATCTTAGTTTTATATATGTACATCTCTCTCTCTCTCTCTCTATCTATCTATATGACTGTATGTCTGTCTGTCTATCTATCTATCTATCTGTCTGTCTGTCTATTTATCTATCTATCTATCTATCTATCTATCTATCTATCTATCTATCTATCTATCTATCTATCTATCTATCTATCTATCTATCTATCTGTCTGTCTGTCCATCCGTCCGTCTATCTATCTGTCTGCCCGTCCGTCCGTCCGTCCATCCATCCATCTATCTATCTATCTATCTATCTATCTGTTTATCTCTGTGTAGCTTGATGTGTAAGTGTATATATTAAGGTTGTGAATGTGCGAATATTTTATTTTATTTTTATTGTTCTTTATCATTTATTTAAATATGTTTTGTGTTCTCTTAATTATTATATTATATGTTGTGTTCTTTTAATTTTTATATGTTCTGTGTTGTCTTAATTTATTTATATTGTATTTGTTTCCTTAAATTTTATATGGACTGTGTTCTCATTATATTTTTGTTTTACACTAGATATTTGCCCGCGGCTTTCCTTGCAAAAATTCCGGTTTTGCAGTGTCAGTTGGTCAAAATAAACTTGTTTTATAGTATTTTTTTATTGCAAGGTAAGAACCAGACTACAGCATGTTCTGTGTGCTGCATTAAGTTGATTTCTCTTTGTATGTTCCAAGTCTGAATTAAAATTTCATTTCTTTCCGGGAGACACTGAGGAAAAAAAAGTTAACCTCACTGCGTAATGCAACGCACCCAAAATCAAAAATACAATGTTTACTACAGCCGACAAATCTAATGCCCAGAATGAGAAACACAATCTGAGTGAAATACGAATCGTCCTCTGTGAACACGAAGGTCACAGCAGTGTATTAACCGCGGCTTACGTGCATTGTGCTTTATTTACAATGGCGAACTCCATAAGCGCTATAGTATTTTTGTAGTTAAGGGCTACTGGCGGGCTCCCTTAATGATAGCGTGATGTTAATTACCTATCTTGATTGTAGGGTGCTACGGTACACAACTGTAAAAGTCCAATAACAATCCGTCCAGTACTTAAGCCCTCACAATCCCACTGACGTAATAATTTTATTATATATACAGTTATAGATATTAGGCAGTTGTAAATGTACAGTTGTGATTCAAAATTTTAAAGTTACTTCCGTGTACATGTGCCCAATTACTGTATTACTCTGCTTCATTACTTTTCAAGAGTGTGTTGATTCTTTGTTTTCCTTTCATCAGCTTTATTCCCGCAACCTTCTTTCACCCTCCACCAGTCTTCCAGGATTCCCCCATCCTTGTCATTCCGTTTTTATTTCTTTTTGTCCTTTGTCTTCCTGTCCATACCACTAATGAGTGTGTGGCAGTATTAGTATTATTCCCAGTCTTTCATCCACATTTATAGTTCTCCACAACTTTAAAAGGGTTAGTTTAAAACTATACAGGTAAACGGTTTGCTGATGTTCTGACGCTCATCAGATATCTTACTGACCATTACCCTTCCATAAGGCATCGGACTGCAGCCTAATATCTCAAAGTCTCACATATGACTCTCGGAAACAAGGATACAAAAATCAGACATGAACGGGAAATGGCAGGCAAAGGAAGTTAGTCAGCCGAAGTATTCATACTTCTCGTCTGTTTAAACTGACTGGCTCAACTCGGTAGGTTCTCATGAAAAACTGCTACAGTTTCAATTAATGGCTTTCTCTAATTATACATTTCTCCCCAAAATAATGAAAAACACAGTTGGTGTGTCACTTTCATTATCAGAACATTTAAGAATTTTTTTCAGTTCACTATCAATGCTTAACATACTTTAAATTTAATGAAATTCAGTATGACGTCGACCAATTACTTTAGTCAATTAACAATAAACGGTGTCCATTAAAAATGTTAATGGATATTTGAGCATTTTAAATTACAAGTGAATTAATCAAAAGTATCACAATAGGCACGACAAATCAAGGTAAAATGCCAAAATAATACTTTTTTGACGCAAGCCAGCTTACATTTACTTCATTTACAAGTTCTATATCCTATACGTTTACGTCAGTGCAAATGGGTTCTAAGCTATTTCTCTCAATTTCCAATTTTACATTTACTGCATTTACAAGTTCTATATCCTATAAGTTTACATCAGTGCCAATGGGTTCTAAGCTATTTCTTTCAATTTCCAGAGTATTCTATTTAAATGTACCTGTGCGTTTGTTTAGTACCAAATGTATACTTATCAATTAGAGTCTCAAACTAATTTTATTTTCCGTTTCTTTATTCATGTGTACAAACCCAAAGTACAAAATACAATCTTTAT
Organism: Sinotaia quadrata; assembly: GCA_028829895.1. NCBI lineage: Eukaryota > Metazoa > Mollusca > Gastropoda > Architaenioglossa > Viviparidae > Sinotaia > Sinotaia quadrata. Next base: position 94,284,116 of record CM054183.1, on the reverse strand, counting down.
TTGTAAGAGCATTGCAATTTTTCAATTTGCAAATGTGAATGATGTATGGTATTTGATATTTTGTAATAACTCCTTCGAGATTGTATTGTGGGTGATGTTATCGTCTGAAGTGTTAGCATGCATTTTCTCGATTAGAACAATTCTTTACATTCAGAAGATAATAATGCAATTCTAAATAAAAATCATAAGTATTTGATGAAAGAAAAGATAAATGAAATATGTTCTCATTCTTTCATAGTGAAACATTTATAATATTATATCAGAACACTTTCATTTTCTTTAGCGAAGGCTCCACATCGTCATGCTAGCATGTGTGTGCGTGCGTGCGTGTGTGTGTGTGTGTGTGCGTGTGCGTGTGTGTGTGTGTGTGCGTGTGTGTGTGTGTGTGTGTGCGTGTGTGTGTGTGTGTGTGTGTGTGCGTGTGTGCGTGTGTGTGTGCGTGTGTGCGTGTGTGTGTGTGTGTGTGTGCGTGTGTGTGTGTGTGCGTGCGTACTTGCGTGCGTGCGTGCGTGCGTGCGTGCGTGCGTGCGTGCGTGCGTGCGTGCGCTTAAAACAAATACCGATAATGCTGGTATTCATGAAGCGAACACCAAGCATTGTAATTTGGGTCTTGAGAGAAAGATGATATCGAACGAATTCACATCTGAACTTTGATAAATGATCGGGAGGTAAGCAGTTGATATTTGATCGTATTTTAGCGTTAATCGTTCGCTTGTTTTTGTAGACTGGTCTTTATGGTAACACGTTGTGGAGGACGCCTGGCGACGTGCTGGCTCAGAGTTATCTACTCAGTTTAGGTCACAATCGCACAGCCTACGCTCTTTTCAGTTAGAAATTAATTTTTAAAAAATCATTTATCACAAATAGTACATATTTTCAATTGTTTTAATATACAGATTATCGTCTTGAACCTTTGAGTGTAATTACTTAATACATATTACTAAAACGTAAAATAAATATATTTCCAATACACAGGAAAGGACTTTAAGTTATAACGTGAAATTAATTATTCTGACCAACACTTCAAAGGTAAAAGCGACCAACTTTAACATATGATCTAAGCAGAAAAACATTTTTTTTTCAAACGCCCATTGCTCACTGATAAGCACAAATAGTTTTATTTGCAGTATACATGGCGTTCTCGTGGACCAGACGACTTACGACTCAGTGACGACAGGAGACACAAATGAGTACGCCTACGAAAAACCAAAACGTTTCAAACTGCTAGCTCAAAATGATCTTACATAAGTTGCAGTATGGAAACTTGTGTTTTCCATTCTTAATTTTCAAACTGGACATAACTAGCTTAAAATGAACTTAGGTAATTTGCAGTATGGAAACTTATGTTTTGCATTCTTAATTGTTCAAACTGAAATTAGCTAGCTCAAAATTATCTTAGATAAGTTGCAGTAAGGAAACTTGTGTCTTAATTTTCAAACGTATTACTTACGTCTTTGCCTTATATTTTTATTTTATTTATTTATTTTTTTAAAAGACGGTGGCGGACATTTCTTGCCGGCATTTTTACAGGGACAAAGCAGCCTTTTCTTGTGTTATTTTAATCTCCTGGTTTACTGATTGTAAACCACTAAGACCGTTACAGATGTGGGAACCTTTACACTAGTGTGTAAGTGTAAGGAATACATTGATGTATTGTATCAAGATATGCTGACTACATCGAGCAATTTCTGGTACAAGGAAGTTACTATTGCTACAATTGTTTTTCTGCTTGATGGAACTGGTACTGCGAATGAACGCCCAGATTAGCTTTGAGAGAATAACAGGGACTCAGTATTTCAGCATGAGGAGAGAAACACATGGAATTGACATGGAATTGACATGGACAATGAACTTGTGGCTTTGATATGACGATTGCATATTGTACAGATACATGAATTACCATAGTTTCCATTATTGATGTGTGGAGATTACATCGCTTAGAATGATTGTGCATTTTAAGTAACTAGATTTAAAGTTTATATGTTACTTGAGTGTGTGTGAAAATACTTTTGTAAAATCAGACAGATAACTCGCCAGTCAGCTAGTTTTGTGTGACCATGGTAGAGTTATTTTGCACTTTATAATGGAAACTACACTATAATAAAGGGATAGGTTGATACAGGAAGGAAAATAAAAAGCTAGCAAGTATGGTCTTAAGGGACGTGATGCTATCGAACATGCTATAAACTATATAGATAAGAAAGATTAAAGACTGAAAGAGAAGAACTAGAAATAAAAAGAACTAGAAATAAAAGGAGCATGAAAGAGAAGAACTAGAAATAAAAAAGGAACACGAAAGAGAAGAACTAGAAATAAAAAAGGAACATGAAAGAGAAGCACTAGAAATAAAAAAGGAACACGAAAGAGAAGAACTAGAAATAAAAAAGGAACACGAAAGAGAAGAACTAGAAATAAAAAAGGAACACGAAAGAGAAGAACTAGAAATAAAAAAGGAACACGAAAGAGAAGAACTAGAAATAAAAAAGGAACACGAAAGAGAAGAACTAGAAATAAAAAAGGAACACGAAAGAGAAGAACTAGAAATAAAAAAAGAACACGAAAGAGAAGAACTAGAAATAAAAAAAAGAACACGAAAGAGAAGAACTAGAAATAAAAAAGAAAGAAATAGAAATAAAAAAGAAGGAAATATAAATGAAAGATAAACGTGAACACAAAACATTACAGACTGAAAAAGAAGAACGTGATAAAAGAATGAAGATTGAACGAGGACTGGAATTTGCCAAGATGGATGCAAAAGAATTTAATTTAAAATTAAAAGTCATAAATAAATAAGTACCAGCCGCAGCTGGTGGCCTCAGCCTTTCCACTGCGTCATCGCGCTCCCGAACAGACACGCGACAGGAAGACCACACCACTAGACCCACGTGACCCTGGATGTCTGCTTGCCACCTTGTGTGCACCCACTACCAATAGTATTTTATGTCTGTACTTCCCCCACCCCTCTTGTAACCCAGCAGCTCGGTGAATGGACGAATGCTCGACTTTTCTACATCCAATCAGAGGCTCGCTTTGCGTACTTACTACGTCCTCGCTCCCCTCCCTCCACCATACCAGTCGACGTCTCCTTCCACTCTTTGGTTGGAAAGTGAATGTAAAGTGCGCTAGTAATCAGTTCAGCGGCTGTTTGTGTGCTCCCGTATGTCAGTGTGTGTGTGTGTGTGTGTGTGTGTGTGTGTGTGTGTGTGTGTGTGTGTGTGTGTGTGTGTGTGTGTGTGTGTGTGTAAGCCTTTGAATACTAGTTTGGGAACAAAATGTGATTAATATAAATGATTACAAATTGGGTATACATGTGTGCATGTGCATGCACCTAGTTGTGTGTGGGAGTGTTCTTGAGAAAATATTTGTGTGTGTGTGTGTGTGAGTGTTCTTGAGAAAATATTTGTGTGAGAGAGAGACGTGTAATAATAAGCGAAATGATAAAAGATTAACAGGAGAAAGGGAAAAAAAAGGGGAAAAAATAATAACAATTAGAACTGCTAAATAATATAAAAGAAAAAAGAGGACAATACAAAATAAAAAGAGGAAGGGAGGAAAAGACAAGAAGGGTGTTGGATACTTTGTTTGTTTGTTTATTTTAAAAAAATAATAATAATTATTATTAAAAAAAATTAATAAAAAAAATAAGAGGATACACCCGAACAACAAGAGCTCAGAGTGACAGACAACTTTGACCGGCCAGGCATGAGGTAATGAGTAAGCCACAAAACAACTCTGCGGACAGCTGACCAATTGGAAATGATACATAAAAACTACTTTGAACATAGCCAGTGGGCTAAACCACCCCCTCCCTTCCCCCCACAACCCCCTCACCCAGTGCGAAAGCGGCGGAAGCCGGAAGCGCCCCCTACACTCAATCAAATCAATCAAAACCTAATGGTAAGGACATATTACTTTCACACGTAGTCATCTTAATCAGTCTGTTATAAGTAGTGATATTGTTAATCATTCTGCAATAATATTTTAAACTATTAGCAATAATATTTTTAGCTATTTGCAATAATAATTTTAGTTCCCCTTTGCAATATAGAAGCAATTAAATATTTAAGTACATCAAATTTTAAACTGTAACATCCTTTGTAACAGAAGTGACATTTTAAAATCTTTGAATGAGATTACAAATAATATGTGTAAACCTTTGTTGGGAACTTTGTAGCAGTTAACGCTGCAGGTCGAATCTATGTGAAACTGTTCTTGTAATAATTCAGAGAATTTTTGTAGCTTGATGAAATACCACTTTGTTCAATTATTTTGATCGATTATATCCATAATTGATAAAAAAAAAACAAAAAAAAACCGTGCTGTATTGTGTTTATTTAAAGATGCCTCTCAGTAAAGCCAGAAAGTATACTAATTGAATTTTATAACCACTAAAACAATTCTGATGAGTGTTATGAAACGATAGATAAGCAGACTAGAAGCCAGTCTGGGCATTCAAACATAACCGTTTTCCAGGAGAAAGAATCGGCAGCTTCTTTGGTTCTCTTGGTATCTCCTGAAAATTCATCCCTGGGTTTTTGTCTGTGACTTCTCAAGTACCCCTGAAAATTCATCCATGGGTTTTTGTCTGTGACTTCTCAAGTACCCCTGGGTTTTTGTCTGTGACTTCTCAAGTACCCCTGAAAATTCATCCCTGGGTTTTTGTCTGTGACTTCTCAAGTACCCCTGAAATCCATGGGTTTTTGTCTGTGACTTCTCAAGGACCCCTGAAATCTGTTTTCATCCTACTTACCATGCGAGCAAGGCAGCATGATCTTCGCCTCTGACGTCATGAACAACTAGCGAAGAGTGCTTGCTAATAGGTCACGTGATCATTTTTTTGTAAAAAGACAGGTTAGTTTTCTATTCTCTTGTGATGTAAACTATTTTGTGTTCGTCCATATGCCATTTGATTAAAGTAACATTGCCAGTAGCCTTATGTATGCTGAACAATAGGACATTCCAGGAGTGTTCTAGGTGAAGACTGAATATGCTCTAAGTGAATAATTGTTAGTTTAAGCTGAGAAAGCAACACTTAGAGATAAATAGTAAGTGGACTATTTAATTCTACTTGTCATTACTTGTACTTAACCAAATGTTGAATTGCTTTGTGCAGTGTGTAGTAAATTTATATTGTTAATAAAATTTACTTTTTCTTTGTTAAGCAGCAAACTCGCTGAGTGACATATTAAAGAGAGAAAATTAGTGGCAGTGGATGGGGATGTGGTATGATTAATACGTCGGACATCGAAGCTTGAACGTGGGTACCCCATTGCTAGGTCAGTGCTGATCTATTGTGTCTACCTATAGCACGGAGGTTAGCGCTGATCTATTGTGTCTACCTGTAACACGGAGGTTAGCACTGATCTATTGTGTCTACCTGTAACACGGAGAGGTCAGTGCTCATCTATTGTGTCTAATTATAACAAGGGGGTTAGTGCTGATCTATTGTGTCTACCTGTAACACGGAGGTTAGCGCTGATCTATTGTGTCTACCTATATCATAAAGGTTAGCGCTGGAAGAGGTACGGGAGTTGCTCCTTCGCCCAACGTCCGCAAATTGAGAGGTGTGTAATTATCCTAAATGCTTAAAAATGATAATAATATTCTCATAACTTAAGAAACCTTTTCGTTGGTTAAAATATCATCTTGCACAGTGACCAGCTGAAAGAATAAACAAAAATGACGGCGTGAAGGTGACCAACATAACATCTCTTTTGCCACGAAAGGAAGACACTAAAGAACATATAAAAAATAAATAATGTTGTCATTTTCCAAAAATCAATACGTTAAATTTGTTTTTTTTTTTTTTTTATAAACCCGATTATTTTGATGCATGCTGTACTCTGTTAAATGTATACTTGTACACACATTTTATGTTTCAGTGAGTTTTCTATTGACCTTAAACGCAAACTGAAAGCATTAAGTAGTAATGGTTTTGGTTTTGCTTTATTGAAGAAAGTGCTCTCTTATGTAAATGATTGGGATTATTTAAACTAACTTTATTAGAGTGAGATTGAGCAAATGAAGCAAAGTTGATCGTTTTAACAATAGCAAGTATTCACATTGCGACATTCATGGTGGCACATGATTTGTAATTTGTGTCCACACTAATACCACATGCATTAACAAATCTGTAATTTGTGTCCCCACTAATATCACATGCATTTGAACAAATCTGTAATTTTGTCTACACCAATATCACCTGCACTCAGATGTACCCATTGACTTCATTTGCACCCACCACCAAATATACACGTGTCCTGTCAAACACTGAGAGAGAAAAACGATATCACAAGTTGAAGTAATATTTGTGAAGTTTATTTTCCCCAAATTAGTTTAATCCGAGGTAAGTCGAAATGACTAGTGGGGAGAGTGGAATGGGATTTCCACAAAGAAAGAAATTCAGTCCTTTAACGTTGCCAGGTTTCAAGACGTCCGTTGTGGATGACAAGTTGGGAAGTTATTATCGGGCTGGTGGTGCAACAACTGAAATTTAAAACAAAATAAACAAATAAATCGTACAAATGTAATAATCAAAGACAACTGATTTTAAAGAAGTGCACACATATCCAGCATACTTAGTATTCAACCTTTTACCTAAGGGTTCATCTAGCCATCTAACAGTTAAACCACAATAAATATATTCTAAGTCCGTTTGTTCTGCTTTTTAATCTTTTACTTTCTCTTTAGTTACCACTTCTTCTCAGCTGGCACTGCTAACTATTGCATGACTAGTCAAACATTATTGGAATTGAACAATAATTAAAAAAAAATCTGTTATCATCAAACCGATAATTAAAGTAGTATCATGCGGGAAAGAGTAAATAAATAGAAGAGAAAAAACAATCTAATAATATGGATGCATTTTAAATCAGAAAGACCTGCACGATTGTGTGTTTGTGTGTGTGAGTGTGTGAGGCATTTAGACAGAAAGACAGACAGACAAGGAAGGGGGAAGGAAAAGAGACAAGAAGTGTGGTGAAAAGTGTACGATAAAAATATCAAATTAAAACATCAAATCTGATGGCGGGCACAGCCATACCTTCAGAGCACTGCTGGCATGAACAGCTTGCGACTAGTGGCACTGAGATTGTCTTGGTCACTTGTCCTTCACACACGAAGTCGACGTCATTAGAGATAATGTTCGGTCTGCAGCAACCGCAATTACTGGCCAGAGGAACCAGTTGGAAGGAGCCTCCGATGTTTCTGTAAACACAAAATATACAATATAGTGAAAACGTTCGCTGGACACCGCTTGTTTTCAATGTGTGTATGTTAATATGTTAGTGTTCATAAATGAACTCATTTTACGAATCATACTGTGAATCACAGTTTCTATCAAGACAAATATGTAGCGTGTGTATGAGCGTATTCATGTATTTATGTCTGTCTGTTTGTCTGTATTTATGACTGTATGTCTGCCTGTATATAAGTATGAAAGAAAGAGAACAGTTGGAAGAAAGTTGAGAACATGAGAGAGGAAAAATAATATTTTAGATAATATTGAGTTTACAGAAATATACGCAACAGAAATATAGGCAAGCAAAAACTAAAACTTTAAAGTACACACCAACATACCTTTGGAGAAAGTATAAAGAAGAATATTGAACTGTCTTTAATTTATGTTCTTAACAATACAAACCATTCCATGAACTTATGAACTTACTGGTATGTCATGGTCATGAAGCTAGAAGAACATGTGCCTTCGCACCGCGTGATGTTGATGAAAGGAGATTTGCAGATGCCTTTGGTGGTGTCTGTGAAGGTAAGCTGCACGGTGTCTTCTACAACAGGTCCGCACTGAGAACATGGGGCCATCTGTAGACAGCCAGGGAACGTTAACCTAAGTAGCTGCACGATGTCTTATAGAAATGAGGAAGTTATATTTACCTGGTTGTCTTCACTAGAAATACGATTTAGTTTTTAGTAATGAGGAAGTTATATATGCCTCTTGTCTTCACTAGAAATACAATTTTGTTTTCAGTAATGAGGAGATGTACAAATATGCCTAATTGTCATTTGTAGAACACCACTCGTTGTTTTTCAGTTACGAAGACATACACAAATATGCCTGTGTGTTTGATAAGTGCACGAATCTTTAGCAAATGAGACATATATCCTGTTTATAAGTTGACAGCTTGGTTACGAGGTGATATAATCAAGCTTTATAAGAATGAGACATAAATATATCTATTTAGTAGTCGATAAAGACCAGCCTTATATTTATGCTAAATATATCTGTGGGTTTTCTAATAATGTACAAGAAATGTTTCATGAAAGGAAATTAAATTTTGCAGGTTTAGCGAAGACATATGTAGAATTTATTATAATGATAAAACGTATAAATATATCTGGCTATTTTGAGCAATTACACGGAATGCTCTCTGAGTATGGAGAGTATGTTTCATTATATATGTTCCGACATCTGGAATATGGTTAAATCAAATATTTCGTTATCTGGAATATGGTTAAATCAATACACCCTTGATTATCTTGAGTAAGTATGAAGATGCAAAAATGAGTAAAAAGAGTTGTCTCTCAATAGTAATAATAATTGTAAATTAAAACAGAAAACAAACAGTAAAGCTTAGAACAACATCTAAAGAACAAATATTTTTAAAAAGTGCATTATTTGAAGCGTTTGCTAAGCTAATATAAAAATATGGATTTTTGTTGGACATTCTGATAAACTGATTAAAACATTTTCCACAGCTCATCCTGGACAGCTTAATTTTTATCACTCTATGACGACTTTTAGCGTTACTTTAAAATAACTTTTGCATTATTTTAATACGACCTTCAGCATTCCTTTAGAATGACCTTACCGCTATTTTAGTAAAACCTTTTAGCATTACTTTTTGCTACACTAGTAAAGTTTAGTACGATCTCTAGATTTATTTTTAAATGAACTTTAGCACCACTGTTTTGAATTATTCACTTACCTGGCACGGTTCAGTTTCTTCGGTAACATTGCAGTCACCCAAGACTTTCCTGCAAGAGAATATAATGGTTACGTTCTCAGCACTCAGTACCAGTGGAATGATTAAATGTTGGCGAAATGTACAATCAACACAGAAGTATTATTTTCGTTTAACTCTAAAGCACAATATTTATTTCTTAATTATTATAACAGAAAAAGAAATGAAAAAGTGCGTGGTTCTCACTAGTGCATGTCAATATTTCACGCATGGCTTGACACGAACATAAATGGCATGAACACGTGCATACGAATACAAATTATTTACTATCCACTGACAATAGACACTCAGACTCAAGGTACAGAGCCGTCCAAGTGCGTACGAATACAGACTATTTACTATCCACTGACAATAGACACTCAGACTCAAGGTACAGAGCCGTCCAAGTGCGTACTGAAGAAAAGATTTGTTGTGTACGAAGTCGTCTGCTACTGATTACTGTTGTATGATGGGAAAATATTCCCACATATATATTTTATATAAATTTTCATTTGTGGAATGAGTGTGTATTGCGTCCTGTTTACAGAGAAGGGAAGCCCTGGAACGAATGAGAGACATGTGTGGAAGATTTAGGGACTGGCGTTTGATGTCTGCGGTGTTTGAAGTCTGCGAGCGAGGCGGTCAGCGTGTGGTCAGCGTGTACGCTTAGCGGGTGGTTAGAGTTGTTAGAGGGACATAATCATCTTAGAGCTAATGAATTGAACAGGTCAGAAGCTTGCCTAAGCAGGGTAATAAAAACCACAGTGAAAATGTTATCTTCACTACTTCCTGAAAAATCGTCTGAGGGTGACGACTGGAAAAGGGTAGTCCGCCCAAAACAACACTGGGTCGTATATGAGAGAAGAAAACCCTGGCTATATAGGTAAAAGCGTCTTTGTATTTGTGTGAATGGTTAAGTTTTATTAGGATGTTATATACTATGTTTTATTTATGAATATATTAATATTCTCCCTTTCAGAGGCCTATGCCAAACTTAGTAATTATTAATCGAGCACTGGACTGGACACTTAGGCTTTGCAATTGTTTGTGTTGCAGGGTTTTTTTTTCTTGCTATTGTGTATTCTCGGCTGCTCGTTTATAGCTGCCTGTTGTTTGCCTGTGTGGCTGTGCCTGTGTGGCCGTTCTACTTGTCCCGGCTGAATTGGGACGTGTCGATCTATTGACTGGAAAATTCAAGTCTACAAGACTGACGTCATTTCTGTGCTTAAGCTAAGTGCCTATTCAGACAGTGACTTCAGTCCAATGAACTGGCTTAGGATGAAAAGAATCTTCTAAATCTTGTTAACTTTTTCTTTTATTAAATTTCTTGTTATTATTTTTAAAACGCGTGTTTGTTAGTTCTATCGTTATTTTCGTAGTTCAAGTGATAATGTAATGAGTACGTCTTGTCCTCTGTTCGTTAATTGTAATCATTATATCTATATTATTCATAAACATTAAATCTCAGCTGAATCTGAGTTGGGGGCGGAGCCAAATTGGCGACGTACCAGTATATCAGCGTAACAGTTGCAAATATACATATTTAACCAGTGACCCATGCTCTGCACCGGCACTTGTAGATGTCTTTTATCAAAACTAATTATACATAGTTGGTATAAGTCATTATTACAAAGTCACCCCAGAGTATAGCGGCGACAATTACCTGGATCTGGAGCGCGAGCCACTACCGCATGTTACCGAGCAATCAGACCACTGGCTCCATTCCTCCACCACACATTCAGAGCCTGAAAGACAGAACACTTATCTGTGGGTAAGCTCTCTAAAATATCAAAGTATAGAATTTTGCAAAAGTGTATGTGTGTCTCTCTGTGTGAATGTGTGTGTGTGTGTGTGTGTGTGTGTGTGTGTGTGTGTGTGTGTGTGCGCGTGCGTGCGTGCGTGTGTGTGTGTGTGTGTGTATGTGTGTGTGTGTGTGTGTGTGTGTAAGTGTGAAAGACAGTCATATTCTGGGGTTTACTGGGGTTTATCATAAAATTGGTGTCAGGAGATTGTGTCCAGGTAATGCATGTTAAGACATTGCACGTGAAACAGCAGTTGTTCAAGTATTTTGAAAAAAAATAAACTCAGGGTGCAGTAACAATACTTTTAGGCTGATCAGAAAAGGGGGACTGTCTTGTGAATTTAAATTGATAAATTTATAAAATAAATCTATTCTTCATTGTTCTTAGTTAACAGATAAATTGATTAATCTATACAACAAATCAAATCTTCATTGATTTTAGTTAACGGATAATAAACAGTACACAAATAAAATAGTCAAGTGCTTTTAATCATTTGGCATTTTAAATGAAAGTATTTTTTGTTTTTTTTTTTAACGCCAGGAATTACCATATCACTTCCGATTTCAATATTATTTACTGAATGTAAGCAAAGAAAGATAAACTTAGAGCAATAATTATAATGATTATGACCTAACATGTTAACATACTTCAGATCCATTCAGATAAACGTTACGTTCGTCTACATTTCAAAATACGATCCGTATCAAATATACCTCACTACCACTTAAATAGCAATAACTTGTTTATCATGAACTTCATTTTTTAATTTTAAATTGTACTTATTGTCTGCAGGGCTATGAATGTACATGTAGCTGAAATAAAAACAGCCTGAATTTCAGACGTCAGTGCCCTTATTATCACGAACGCGCAGATGTCGGTGGGGTGGGTACAAGCGCGCTTTAACATCTCAGACAACTGAGACAACATAAACATCAGTAGGTTCGTTCGGATTCATAACAGCATACATAACTTGTAGCTTCATATGTCTTGTAGGGAGAGGAATAGAAAGAGAGGCAGACCGACAAAGGGAGGGAGGGAGAGAGAGAGAGAGAGAGAGAGAGAGAGAGAGAGAGGAGACATGAAAGAATGGTTAACTAGGTATATGACAGGTTTAAAGATGGACACACTTACAGTTAGGTTAACTAGGTATATGACAGGTTTAAAGATGGACACACTTACAGTTAGGTTAACTAGGTATATGACAGGTTTAAAGATGGACACACTTACAGTTAGGTTAACTAGGTATATGACAGGTTTAAAGATGGACACACTTACAGTTAGGTTTCGACACACAGCTGTAGCCGTCCGCCTTACATCCACTGTAAAATAATTTAAATAAAATAAAAAAAGAGGAAAATAATTTTAAGAATGTATCAACATACAATAAGCATCTTAGTAAAAGACTTTTCATTTTAATAATGTATGAAGCACATGTTTTCACTCATCATCGGAACACACAGAAAGAAGTTAGCCCAGAAAAATAGTGCCTCACTCACTTTTTTTCTTTAACGTGCAAAGATAAAAAACAGTAAATAAAATGGGAAAACAGTTTTCTTTAGTTCTATATACATGTTGTTCGTTTCATCTTCATGGCGACTCTAATGACCGGGAATATTCGAGTGCTTCGATTAGTGAAGCGTGACCATTTCCCTATTTCCGTGGTTGTACCTTGCTATCCAATTTTTAATTGGTGGCCGATATTTCATGTTTTGATATACTCTTATGCTGTCAGCAATACCGACAAATTTATTTTTATGTAAGTGATGCACATCCATTCTGTGTCAGCAAGTCACGTCATATTTGTCAGTACCCTTTCTGTTGCCGCAGTTCACATATTCTTTAGTCAGTATTAATTCATTCTGTTTTTGTCAATTCGCACTCATTCTGTTTCAGTGGTACGTCATTTTTCTTAGTACGCACTCGTTCTATTTCAGTGGTAAGTCATATTTCTTAGTACGCACTCGTTCTGTTTCAGCGGTACGTCATTTTTTTCTTAGTACTCACTCGTTCTATTTCAGTGGTAAGTCATATTTCTTAGTACGCACTCGTTCTGTTTCAGTGGTACGTCGTTTTCTTTGTACACATTCAGTCTGTTTCAGTGGTACGTGTAATTTTTGTCAGTACGCACTCAGTCTGTTTCAGTGGTAAGCGTTATTTTTTTGTCAGTACGCACTCGTTCTGTTTCAGTGGTACGTGTAATTTTTGTCAGTACGCACTCAGTCTGTTTCAGTGGTAAGCGTTATTTTTTTGTCAGTACGCACTCTTTTTGTTTCAGTGGTACGCGCCATTTTTGTCAGTGCACACACATCGTGTTCAGCAGTAAAATAAATTTTGTCTTGATTTCACAAGTATTCAATGTTGAAGAAGTGTATGTCTGATACAGTTAAAGCCGGACTAAATAATACTACTTGAATGAGAATTTACTTTGAGATAAGTAAATACATTTTGTGGTCTAGTGTGACAGTGCGTGCGTGCGTGCGTGCGTGTGTGTGTGTGTGTGTGAATGTGTGCGTGGTTTTGTTAAAGAATCATGGTAACCACAATTACTACATAAGATTCGCTATTTTTATGACATTGTGTGTGTGTGTGTGTGTGTGTGTGTGTGTGTGTGTGTGTGAATGTATGTGTATGTGTGTGTGTGTGTGTGTGTGTGTGTGTGTGTGTGTGTGTGAATGTGTGCGTGGTTTTGCTAAAGAATCATGGTAACCACAATTACTACATAAGATTCGCTATTTTTATGACATTGTGTGTGTGTGGGTGTGTGTGGGAAGTGATGCAAAATCAACTTTAAATTAAAATTAAAAGTAAATAAATGAATGAAAGTCACTTTACCATTCCATGCACTTATTAACCATAGTCATGTAGCCGACAGGTACAGGGGTGGCGGTACCCGGCAGATAGCACGGGCAGTCTGAGGCATTGACACACACTCCGTCAGCATTGCGGAAGTAGCCAGTGGGACATCCGCAGTCCATTGAACACGGACCTTCGTCCAGATCCACACACGTGACATTAATGCCTGCTCTGTAAGTCATGCACGACTGCTCGCACAATAAACGGCCACAGCAGGTAGGAGTTGAGCTTACTGAAAGTGGAAGACAGAGGATAGAATGTAATAGGAAAAAGCGTAAAATGTCTAAAACTGTTTCTAGTAAGGATGAATGAGTGCATACAACACCATTTCGAGAGAGAAGTTCGTAAAAAAAATCGATCTTACTATAGACTGAATGCTGTTCATTCATCTTGTATTTCAATCTTTCTGTAAGTCTTCAGGATGATGGAAAACTTTAAGAAACTGGGAAATGTTTTCTACCTTTCTGTCAATGCACTGATTAATTTAAAACAATGAACATCAACGTTGACAATTTAGATAGAAGAACATGCCTACAACGCATACACATATATTTTTTTAATTCGAAAATCCTGGTAACGACGTCACATATCCTACAAATTGAAAACTATTATACTTTAAGACCAATATATCAATACCCATTGAATTACAATTACCATTTGTAAGAAATGTTTGTTTTTAAATCGAGAACAAAAGCACAGAATGACATTTAATAACATACCTGCGGTTGTGGTTCGTGAGACGGGTGTAGTTAAGGTGAAATACGAGGTGGTTGCTGACGTGGTGGTCAGTGACGTAATACTGGGTGTTCTTGAGGTCGAAGTGGTGGTGCTACACTCCGGACAGGTACGTATCTCCTCAGTGTTAAGTCCAGCACACGTGTCGTTGCATGCATTTGTGCATTCACGGGTACGTATTTGGGCACAGCCCACGCAGGCTGACCACGAGGACCAGGTCGTCAAACATGACGATGGTGTGGCTGCAAAAACAGTCAAAGGCATCACTACAGGGGGTTCAAAGGACTAAGCGTTGAGTGAGGACAAAGAATTAATGTTGTTGTACTTAACAAAGAACTAAACATGGAGTGAGAAAAGAGAATTAATGTTGTTGGATGTTCGTGTTTTAGAGAGATGACATAATTAATGTTGTTGGATGTTCGTGTTTTAGAGAGATGACATAATTAATGTTGTTGGATGTTCGTGTTTTAGAGAGATGACATAATTAATGTTGTTGGATGTTCGTGTTTTAGAGAGATGACATAATTAATGTTGTTGGATGTTCGTGTTTTAGAGAGATGACATAATTAATGTTGTTGGATGTTCGTGTTTTAGAGAGATGACATAATTAATGTTGTTGGATGTTCGTGTTTTAGAGAGATGACATAATTAATGTTGTTGGATGTTCAAGCGCTAGCAATTTGAGAAAGTATTGTTGGAGTTTGAATTGTAATTTACGGACGCTGAGTGAAGATAGGGACGTAGTTGCGGCGCTCCATCCGTAGTTTGTGACCTTACCCGTTTTGTGTGACAGGAAGAAGAATGGCTGCTATGAAACCCAACTACAACACACTGTCACTACAATATGCCGGACCACTAAACTGTTGCTTTAAGCCGATTTATATTTGTTTGTTTGAGTATCACGAAGTTATTTCACAGTAAACATTTGTAAGCTGTGCTGTATTGTATGACGAAGTTATTTCACAGTAAACATTTGTAAGCTGTGCTGTATTGTATGACGAAGTTATTTCACAGTAAACATTTGTAAGCTATGCTGTATTGTATGACGAAGTTATTTCACAGTAAACATTTGTAAGCTATGCTGTATTGTATGACGAAGTTATTTCACAGTAAATATTTGTAAGCTGTGCTGTATTGTATGACGAAGTTATTTCACAGTAAACATTTGTAAGCTGTGCTGTATTGTATGACACGCAAAATATTAACACTACATTAAACACTACTATTTGAAACAGTCACTTTCTTACTTGTGCAAGGTACTATGCAATCCTTCGTTTCGGTGGTTCGGCAATGCAAATAATCGGGGTAACCAATGGCGCTGACTGTTCGGGTTTGAGTGCCTGGAACTCCGCAAACCACGGAGCTGCACTCGTTCCACTCGTTCCATGGCGGGCATGTGCAGATTCCAATAGTGCAGGCCAGCATGTCTTTGCCCTGGCACTCGCTGTCATGAAAAGAAGACAACATGAGCATTAGCGGTAACAATGCACGTCAGCATGTCTTTGCCCTGGCACTCGCTATCATGAAAAGAAGACAACATGCGCATTAGTGTTTCGGAAACAGTGCAGACCTGTATGTCTTAACCCTGATAATAGTATACATCAGTAAGTCTTAACCCTGGAACTCAATGTGGTGAGATGAAAGCAATGCTACGTCACAAGATTTAGTGACTTGATAAAGTAATAGTGCACGCCAGTATGTCTATGTTCGGGTGCTCGCTGTCGTGGGATAAAAACAAAACTACGTCACTAGATTTAGTGACTTAATATCACAACAAGCCAGCATGTTTTGCTCTGGTCCTCTGTGTCGTGAAATAAAAACAACATTACGTCATCAATAATTAAAGAGTTTTCAAAACATTAAGAAAAGGCAGGGACATTACTATTTATATTTCCAACGTGTTAAAGAAATATGTCGATGCTCTTATAGACAATTATTGGCTGTCTAATTGTGTCCCTGTAATCTGCTCAACATTGGTCACTCCTCGAAGTCAACTGTCTGGAAACGGACGTGAAGCAGATGTGAATTACCTTTCAAGCCAAAGAATGTGTGAACGAACAATAATGCAATGGAATATTTCTTCTAAAAGAATAGAGCACCTTAAACTGCAATACAGTATAGCGGATATTCTCCCCGTGTGTATTGTAAGGAAATATCTAAGGTTTTCGGTAAAACTGCCCACGTAGCACGCGAAGACAGTCGTAATCCCTGCAATGAATCATCTGTAAATGTTGTGAGGCGTAGTGGTAAGGTAACCCTCATCTCCTCCCTCCCTTCATGATTCAAACATCATTTAGACGAGAACAAACTGATTTACAACCTAGGGTGACGAGATAAGTACGTCATTTACAATGAAGGCACAATCTGAAGTGATGTGCGATGTTCAAACATAACACGTACCATTCATAGCAATAGCCGTTGACTGTAACATTGGTGGTGATGTACGCAAGCTGATCAATAGGAATGACACTTCCGTCGGCAGTGACACCAAATGCATCGCCTTGAACCTTGAACCCCAGAGCACGTTCGACGTTTACAGCGCTGATGTTACAGAGGTCAGCTGAAAGCATTTACATAACGAATTTAGTTCCAGAAACATGGTCTTAGAATGTGTAATATATAATATTTGTGCTACACAGGTCATATGAAAACATTAAGATAACCAATTTACTTCCACAAAATATCTTAGAATTTGTAAAAATAAATGTTTGTTTTACACTGGCCATTTGAAAATATCGTTACCAATTTAGTTCCATCAAATATATCTTAGAAATTGTAATATATATTTTTATTACAAATGTCATCTGAAGGCATATGAATTGTCTTTAAAATAAACTATATTCGTTGCTCCCGTTTTTCAATCAAAGCTCGGTAGGAAATATAAAATCTTGAAATTCCAACAGTACCGTCTACTTTCTAAGAAGTCTTTTTATTTGTTTCATTGTGTTTTGTTAGTTATGAGAATTGTAAAGGTCTGACTAACACATTAAGTACAAAGGCACAATTTGTGAAAGTACGGATAACTAAAATCCACATTGAAACAGTGATAACACTGCATGAACTAAGTGTAGTGTACATACGAGAGAAGGATAACTGAGTCTACTTTTGAGCCGAGATAAACAAATAGCTCAAAGGCTGTGGACAAGTAATAGTGTTATTCAGTGACGTCACAATTACAAGACTAAGTGATAGAGGCTATAAATATTGGCTGTGAACAAGTGAGAGTGACGGTGCATTAATTACATATCCGTAAAATACGAACGCAATAATGTATTCATTACATATCCGTAAAATACGAACGCAATAATGTATTCATTACATATCCGTAAAATACGAACGCAATAATGTATTCATTACGTATCCGTAAAATACGAACGCAATAATGTATTCATTACGTATCCGTAAAATACGAACGCAATAATGTATTCATTACGTATTCGTAAAATACGAACGCAATAATGTATTCATTACGTATTCGTAAACTATAAATGTGATAATGCGTTATCTTACGTAGTTCTGTGCAGACGACGAAGCTTCCGATGGTAATAGAACCAGTGGCCTTAACCCCGTAGAATGTCACCTTTATGTCACCTTCGTCGAATGGAACGTTGCCAAACAGGCTAAAGCCGGGCAGGAGGTTTTTATTCTAAACAGAATGTCAATATAAATCAGTGAGCACATGAAATAA
This sequence comes from Sinotaia quadrata, assembly GCA_028829895.1. Taxonomy (NCBI): domain Eukaryota; kingdom Metazoa; phylum Mollusca; class Gastropoda; order Architaenioglossa; family Viviparidae; genus Sinotaia; species Sinotaia quadrata. The sequence continues at coordinate 94,266,081 of CM054183.1, read as the reverse complement.
CATCCATCAATGAGTATGTACTCTATCACGAAGTACTTAGATTTTCTTAAAATTATAAGACACGAAGAAAGAAAAAGTAAAATATTTCAATTAAAAATCATCAGACTAGATTGGAAGGTTTACAAGGCGCGTGTGGTTATTGATCAACAATAATTGTACACCAAATATTTAGCTACAGACAGCAGTGACACTCTGCGTTCAAGAGAAACCCGTGCTTTCGCATTATTTTTGTCTCTCTTCATGAAGTTCTGTAATTGGTTTGTTGTGAACTTTAGTCTTAAAGTCCTCTCAGGATTCCGTCAGGTCAAGATTATACGGAGGATATGAGCACTTCCATGCTGCGCTGCTCTTAGCAGGGGGTGGGGGTCAACATTTGCTGGCAGTTTATACAGATAACTTTCTAGCTCAGATGTTATGTCCCGAAGTGCTCTTATTGCTACTTCTACTTCCTGTGCTCTTATCACCTTCTGTTATTTCCTGTGTTCTTATGAATACTTCTGCTTCTTGTGTTCTTATAACTACTGCTTCATCTGTTCTTATTACTACTTCTACTTCCTGTGGTCTTATTACTATTTCTCCTTCCTGTGGTCTTATTACTACTTCAACATCCTGTGGTCTTATTACTATTTCTCCTTCCTGTGGTCTTATTAGTACTTCATTTTCCAGTGGTCTTATTACTATTTCTCCTTCCTATGGTCTTATTACTACTTCTCTTTCCTGTGGTCTTATTACTACTTCTACTTCCTGTGGTCTTATTACTACTTCTACTTCCTGTGGTCTTATACTACTTTTACTTCCTGTGGTCTTATATTTTATTACTTCTACTTCATGTGGTTTTATTTACTATTTCTACTTCCTGTGGTTTTATTACTACTTCTCCTTCCTTTGGTCTTTTTACTACTGCTACTTCATGTGGTCTTATTAAAAATTCTCCTTCCTGTGGTCTTATTACTACTTCTCATTACTGTGGTCTTACTACTGCTACTGCCTGTGCTCTTAGTGTCGTACACTCCAAGTATGTAGATTTCTGAGATCCTGATATTTTCAGTTTTTCCACATTCTTTATTTTTATTTTTCTCTCATTTCAGTGGTCTTATTACTATTTTTCCTTCCTGTGGTCTCATTACTATTTCTCCTTTCTGTGGTCTTATTACTACTTCTACTTCCTGTGGGCTTATTACTGCTTCTCCTTCCTGTGGTATTATTACCATTTCTCCTTCAGTCAATTTAAGTGGGGGTTATTTCAGGCTTTCTTGAAATTCGCGCCAAAGTATGATGGAGTCAGGTGAGTAGTGTGGTGACAGAATTATGATACGTTACATCTAGCAATATTTTTACAATATTACTTTTTTATTTATGAATTTATTTATTTTAATTCTGGGTATGTAAAATGTTATTTTATTCTTTTTTCTTGTTTCTTTATAATTTTCCAATTAAAATAAGTGTTACTATCACCAGTATTAGAATATTTAATTTTTCTTCTCTTTAACTCAGCCACAACCACTACTACCTTCACTCTAACATAATCTGTGAGACATTTGGAATGAGTGGATGACAGGAACATGAAGAAAGCGCTGGGAATTTGTCGAGGTAACTCCTCGTGTATGTTAATCTTTCATTATAACCACCACCGCTACAGCATGACTTCTAGACATAATAGGACTTAGACACAAATCACATATGGGGTGTGAGGAGTTACATGAAATGAGAGAGACATTCAGTCTTGCATGGACAGAAAGAAAAGAGTCAGTGATGATAAATCAGGTACAGCACGTACTCCATTCACTGTGGCAGGCACTCTGGCATTCTGGTATTGCACTTTGACGGTAGCCGTAGTGAAATCGCCAGTAAGCGTAGCAGATTCCAAGGCTCCGTGTGTTGGCATGGCAATACTGACTGTGATGCTGTCTCCGACATTTTCTGCTAGGTTAATCGAAAAGTTGCTGATGTTCAGAGGGGTTCCGGACGCTGTTTGGGCCGTCACAGAGTCATCAGCCATCAGTAAGGTCTGTTTGTGTGTTATATCGTCGCATTGACCTGAAAGCAAAGGGGAGAAATGCCAAAGTCTCTGTAGATAAATCGTTCATTTTCTACAGGTGCAAGTTTAAAATTAAACAGCAAAAAAGAAAATAAGATATATGTGCTACATCTTACTTGTGTAAATATTTGCATAACGTTAGAAACAGAACTAAACAGAATAAATAATGAACATTTATAGATACAGTTTCAAAACCAAAATCAATTAAAATGCTTATGGGAGGTTGAACGAATGGAGACAGGCAGGCAGACAGAGAGACAGAAAGAGAAACACTGCCGATGGAATGTCTACCTTAATTACGAATGCTGTAATATTAACTTTAAGTCCTCCTCTCAAACGAGAAATTATTCACTACCACAGTCGGAATGAAAAAAGAAACGTCGCCAGGGCATGATGTGGTGTTCTTTTATATATTTGCGTTCGCGAATTTATCTTTGTTTTCAAGAATAAATATGTGTTCTAATTAACTTCTGATTTTTGATTTTTTAAAGATTGCAAACATGGAAACCGAGGATTTGTGCTACTGAAGACGTTCTAAATCAAAGTTCTTTGTCGACATACACTAAGATTAAATACAACTAAAGACTCGAACCCATAAGTAACAAAGAGCCACGTACGCTTATAAGGAGTAGTAGATGTTGTCACGCCTGATGTTGTTGGAATTGTCGTTGTAGTCCACAAACTTGTAGTGGTGGTTCCTTTTAAGGTAAAATATAGATACAAGTAAATATAAAGAAAAGTGTATATTTAAGTATACTTCTATAAATAAATACGAGCGATATATATCATATATGTATTAATAAAATGCAGAAATAATATGCTTTCACATGATTACAACAACAAGATAAAATCATCACCGATCACCATATCAATCGTATTCATAATGCCATTTGAAGTATTTTCCAAATCTAATGTTTTAAAACATCTAAGTCAATGCATTACAACTAAATCATCAACAAAATAATTAAATGCAGGGATTAAAATAAGTACATTACTGCCAATGTCTTTAAATGGAGACTGGAAGGTAAGACTGAGACAGTTAAGAATGCACTGAATATAGATTTGAAATTCTTGTTATTTAGCAGCAAAGTCACTTTTTTTTACCGCAAGGCTGCACTATACAGCTATGATTCTATAGCAGGTCTTCGAATGCTAGTGATGAAAAGTAAAGAACGGCAACATAAGTAAACACTACTGCCTTACAGCGACATCAACCAACACTACTGCCTTACAGAGTAAGAGCTACAACATCAACCAACACTACTGACTTACAGAGTTAAGAGTGACAACATCAACCAACACTACTGCCTTACAGAGTAAGTGCGACAGCATCAACAAGCAGAAGTGCAACAGCATTAAAAGAGCGACAACATCAACAAACACTATTACCTTACAGTAAGAGCAACAGCATCAATAAACACTACTGCCTTGAAAAGTAAGAGCAACAACAGAATAACGACAAACGCGATAGCAACATCAACTGCAGGCAGGGTGAACACACAGCAAAGGGTCTGTGACACCAAAGCCACTTAGTTAATGGTCATTATTATTATTATTAATGAATCATTCATACCTAATTACAAGTGAGGAGAATCGTAATTTATGTTATTAATAATTATCCAGCAGACAGTGCTCGTCTCTCTCACTTGGAGGATATGCAGACGCTTTAAACCTTTCTCTCTTCCACAACATTAAGACAACATTTTCCATCGCACAATATTCCGTAGGCGGAAAACTTCTTACTAAAGAAAAAGATCAATCCGTCTTTAAACTATATTTAGCGAGTCCCATCCACACATTTTCTTCTCCAACATAAAGAGAATATGTGTAAGAAGGTCAATAAATTTATTGAATCAACAATCAAATAGACATATGAAGAATACAATGAAACATATATCTTGACATCAATTATTTCTATGAAACCACTTTTGAATAATTTAGTCTATACAGTACCATTTCACAATAATGTCAGTGCAAATCACATGATAGTTTTTATCAGAGAAGAAAGATGGAGTTATTAGAGATAAGAGATAATAGTTTGTTTACATAACCTGTATTAAGGCCTGTCTCAATAGACTTTCGCAACAATGACATGAGTTTATTGTCCACATCAATTTCTCTCCTCATGATGAAAACACTTATCTGCCATTGTTCCCTCGAGAACAACCTGGGCGTTTTCTTCTCGCCAAAAAAGCTTCCTCAAGCAGAATAACAGATATAGCAATTTCTAGAAACTTCTTTATACTAGAATTAGAATTAACCAATATAGTCAGCATACATTCTCTCCTTACACCAACAAAATGTATTGCCTCCTTTACACTCACACACCATTGAAAATACTTTCCGCGTCTATCACGGTTTATAGCGTCAGCCAGTAAAACAGGAGACTCTAATCATACACTAAATTAAAAGGCTTCACCCGAAAAACACAATCAGGGAGCAACACTAAGTCCCAACTAACAATTTCCTGCAACAGTATTTATTAGCTTGATACATGCACACATCATAATAAATACAGCATATCAAACAATGACAAGTGTTAGCATACTACACTCGAGCATCTTAGTTCAGTCATTTGTAGGAGTAAATGCATCTTGCGTAAAAGAAAAGTATAACATATCAAGAGCAAAAATGTATGAAATACATTTAAATTCATTTCTCTCAAACAGTCACCATTGAGCTAATGGCCGCCTTTCAAGACCGGACTCTTTTTCACTCCAAATTCAAAGTGATTATTGAGTAGATTTCTCTAAAGCAAGACTTTTTTAAAAATCGTAACCATTGGATAATAGAAACAACTCATCCACTTGGAACTGGTTTGCATTACATCAGCAATTTTTAGCATATACTCAACTCGGTTGTTTACTTCAACCCAGACACTTTCAAAAATAACATCATAAGGGATGCGCAAGGTCGGGTAACACTGACAATTTAATAATTTTTATAACCATTTATATTTTAAAACTAAATGATAGGCAAATTTACTCCGCTACAGCGTCTAAATGTGAGCTGAAGACTCTTTTTGGAAAACGTTGACATCCAATTCCTTGATAACAACAGAAGTAATCATGACTGTCCAAAATTCAGCATTTGATGATGGAAGGACTATAAACGTGCCACTGACAAATATGTTAAAATTCTGGATACATGAAGAAATCACATGACCACTGGACTAATTTGAGCGGATTACCAAACCTTGAATACCACAGACGCACATGTCCAAGGAACAGTATTAAAACGAGGCATTTAAGTGTAGTTATTCAGTGTACAAGTCGTGAGCAAGTGCAAACAGCAGAAAGGGAAGATTGATGACTTATCTTTCCTTACCCTAGGGTGAAAAGCTAAATTTGATGTGCCTAGACCTAGATTTATTAAGTAACGGTGAATGTCTGTCTACATCATGATATAGATTTTGTACTAGGGATTTCGTCATTCATTTTCATATAGAGAGAACGCGGTAATAAAAATAAGAAGACAGCATAAATATTTTTTTTATAAGTCGAAGAAGATATTTTCCTAAGTTTCATTATTAAAAATTTGTAAGAAATAATCATTTCTTATTTAATAAGCTATTTCAGAGTTACATAAAAGAATTTCTATTGAGAATTAAGTCGCAAAATTTAAAAACGTTACACTATGATTATAAGACTGTATTCCACATCATACTTTTGCCACAAACGATGACGCTAATGACTCGTATGTAGGGCGTGACAGCTGTGTCAGTAGGAACGACACGAATCCTCAGTTTGGAGTCTGGTACGTATTCTTGGATGACAACAGTCTCTGGAACATTGGACTCTGGATTGGTAAGCTCTTTCTGCAAGAGGACCAGTCAAAGTACAATTGAAATTCTGGCCTTTAGAAGTGACTTTGTCATTTAGACTAATCAGTTTTAACAGTACCATTAAATAGGCAGTTTCAAATCGTGACCTTGAATATGTGAAATTCCATGTTTCTAACAATTTCCATGTACCTGTTAATGAAATAAATATGTAACATTGCAAATAAAAACAATGTTTCTTTTAACAATGTATTTTTAAATTAATATATTATATCCAGAATCTTTGCAAATGCATCGATTACATAAAATTGAGCAACAGATGTACGATTACTATTAACGTACCTGTAGTTTTTCCTTATCGTCAAGCGCTACGAGAACGACTTTAGCCTTGGCAACTTCACCATTGGTTTCAAACGTGACTGAATAAAAGGTACCGTCCGTAACATCAGCTGGAATAACATACGTAACATGGAAAGCATCAGTGGCTTTGCCATAGAATGTGTTTCCGTTCGTCGCTCCAAGATTTGAATTTGTGAAGGTGTCTTCCGGACTGAGGGAGAACATCTCGCCATTACATGGAATGATTGCTGCAACAATGAAAGGAAGGAATTGGATTAGTAGCAACGTGCACATGCATGCTTGGGGAAATTGCAGTTGTGCATTGATTATAACTAACATCATGCGATGTAAATGAATTGCGAATGATTTCGAGCTGTAACGTATCACTAGTAATGATATAATGTAATGTTGAAGGGTTTAGCATTCCTCTAGGACACTAAAAATCATATATAGTCAAGCGATGTCTAATTTCTACTATTGTTGAACTATACTAGAATAGGAAATTGAGTATTACTGGTTGGTGGTTCTGTAAGTGTCGTAGGGATGAGGATAGTTGTTTCTGATCTGATTACAGAGGTTGTTGCTGCAAAACACAGTAGAATCAAATTTAAAACAAAATAAAAGCAAAATTAAAACAAAAAATCATGAAAACTTATTACATCTAATAACATTTACTCATGGATTAATAAGAGAAAATTACTTGAAATAATAATTATCCTATTATTGTCATAATGTAGCCTAACACTGACATTTTTCAATAATATCCTAACTTTGCAAAATAATGCTGACCTTTATTTGATTTCAAATTTAGTCTCTACGCCTTGAACATTTGTGCATATCTGTTCTGCTGGTTGCATGAATCGAACACAAATATAAGAAGAACTAAATATAATTAGAAGATCAATAAAAGAATAAATAAGTTAATTAAAATAAAGTATCTATTCAAACGCTACCCACTTGACTGCGTCACAGTTGATGTTGAGGAAGGCACAGTTGAAAGCTTTGTGGTTGTCGTTGATCCTGTGTTGGAAAGTACGCATAATGTACGTATATCAGAATTCTTTAACATCCTAATAATTCATATTAAATGTGTTTTCTATGCTGCATTACGAACGTATGACTGTTGTTGTAAGCGAGTACATTTCTAACCACATATTTTATAAATGTGTAAAGTGTATGAATAACGAAATGTATTTTTATGACTACTACTACTACTACTACTAATAATAATAATAATAAACATGGTTGTAGTGCAGTACAACATAGAGTGCGGCCCATTTAAATGTATTCGTAAACTTCATGATAATTCTCGGTATTGCTAACGCTGTTATTGAGTCATGAGCACTACTGCATCGCAGTTGAAAGTAATATATTTTGAGAACTTAAAGAAATATTAAGAGATACGAATGCAAAATGCAAAGTAAATGGTAGATCGGATTCAGGAGGTAGGTGGAGGACAAAAATAAAATTAGAAGATGTGGACCGAAAAAACAATCAGATACTGAAAAACCACTGTCACTTAGATGCAAAGTTGAAATATTCTATTTTCCGCCAGAACAAATAATAATTATTAAGACCTCGATCTACAGTCTTATGGCAATCAGTTACTGGTAGGAATGTACTTGGATGGAAATTTACCTAAAGTCGTGGTTGGGAAAGTGTCGCCATGTGTTGTTACAGCCGTAGTTACAGGGGACGCTGCAAAACACAATGGAAGCAAATTCGCATCAACAAATGTTAAATCTATGGCACATTAAATCGGATTTAGAAGAAAGGTGGAGACCTACAATACAATTAGATTTGTCGACAAAGAAGAAAATACTGCAAAACTGTGATTGTCAATGTAGTAACCAGTTTCTTAGTTGTCAGCTTGAAATAGTCCTATGTCTCTCAATAACCAAAGGTCAGTTGAAGAACAATATCTTATGGCAACAAATTACTGGTAGAAATATACTTGGATGGAAACTTACATAAAGTCGTGGTTGGGAAACTTTCGCCGTGAGTTGTTACTGTCGTAGTAGGGGAAGTTGCAAAAAGAGAATGGAATCGAATTCGTATCAACCAGAACACTTCTTAAATCTAGGAAATAATCTTACTAAATAGTAAATTAAGAATACCTGTAATAATAAATCTCTTTAGAGTAGTTGTAACTGTTTCTAAAATGAATACAACATCCCCATAATTCTTTCATAGTCACAAAATGTGCAATAATTTACTGAACTATAATAGATTTCAAAGTTTATTTCTATAGGCCCTGAATACTGATTGGCACATATGTATTCTGCTGGTCGCTGGCATTTGGCATATACATAACAAGAAACAATCAACGAAATGCTTTATTAATATGAAATAATCAAGTATTAAAATATTGTTAAGCGAAAGACACTCACTCCATATCACGGGTGTGGAGTATATTGAAGGAGTTACTGTTGGTGATGTTGAGTACGATGTCGTAGATGTTGAAAGTGATGGCGTAGTTAATCCTGTGTTCACAGAACAGTATAAATATTTCAAGTAGAAATAGTCATCATACTTATATTTAAAATTAACAGCATGAGATTTATAACGTCATCAAGAACATTTTAAGATAGTCAGTAATCGAATACATGAAGAACGAATAAAGTGTGCTTAATTAAAGTTATTGTTTAAGGTTAACACAGATTTGCAATTAACTAACAGCAACATGGCAAGATGAATCGATAATAACATTTCTTTCACCTTTGTTTTATCATTCTAGTTCACCTACTTAACGCTTCCTAGTAAAGCAGATAATGTGTGCGGAGACTGACGGTCCGAAATATTTTGAGTGCCTCTAAATAGAAATGAAAACCTGAACAGTTATAACATTTCGAATCGTACTTTTGCCACAGACGATGACGCTAATGACTCTTATGTACGGCGTGACAGCTGTGTCAGTAGGAACGACACGAATCCTCAGTTTGGAGTCTGGTACGTATTCTTGGATGACAACAGTCTCTGGAACATTGGCCTCTGGATTGGTAAGCTCTTTCTGCAAGAGGACCAGTCAAAGTACAATTGAAATTCTGGACTTTAAAAGTGACTTAATTATGTAAGTAGGTAACATTGAAAATATAAAGTGTTTCTTTTAACACATTAAATTTAATATATTGTGTCCAGATCATACACAGAATCATTGACTATACAAAAGAGAGCAACATATTTACGTTTACTACTAAACGAACCTGTAGTTTTTCATTGTCGTCAAGCGTTACGAGAACGACTTTAGCCTTGGCGACTTCACCATTGGTTTCAAACGTGACTGAATAAAAGGTACCGTCCGTAACATCAGCTGGAATAACATACGTAACATGGAACGCATCAGTAGCTTTGCCATTGAATATGTTTCCATCCGTCTTTCCCAAATTTGAATTTTTGAAGGTGTCTGCCGGATTGAGGGAGAACATCTCGCCATTACATTGAGCGATTGCTGCAACAATGAAAAGAAGAAGTTGATTAGTAGCAACGTGTACATGAATTCTTGGTGTTCATGTTTTTGGTATGGGCAAATGGCAGTTGTGCATTGATTATTATAACTGGCATCATGCGATGTAAATTTAATTGACTGTATGTATAGAATTCGGAATGATTTCGAGCTGTAACGTATCACTAGATAAGTATACAAGTTACTATTGATTTGGAAACGTTGTGTTTAATTAGTTTACAGGTGACCACTATTAAGTTAGAAAATTTATTACAAATCAATGCTATTTTATTAAACACATGTACACCGTATTATTTCCGCACAATAAAACACATTTTAACAGCAGTTACTTTTCTTTCAATGAAACTATTTGGTAAATCTCTTTGTTAAATTAAAACTGTTTACTATTATAATTAGTGGATTTTTGTTAAGATAGGAACAACTCGGTAAATTACTTGTGAAATATGAATGTACTCTTTGTAGTTGAAGTGTTTGCAATCTTAGTTGTAGTAATAAATAGAGTGCTGGAAACCACAGTGCACAAATTTAAGTGCTTGAGGTTTTAGGTTCACCATATCAAGGAATAACCTGGCACTTTACCAGGTTATCCAAACAGAACTTGATGTTTATTTTTATAAAAACAACACGAGAACTGAGATACCGAGGTACCAGGAAAAATAACAACATTTAACCTTTGTAAAATGTAATAGTTTGACGTTTAAATAGACGATAGTGGTATGCTTCAACTACGTTCTCCATTGTTTATTTCTTTGAGCAAATATTGTTTCTTTTAAATTTCATCACCCAACACGTCCCCACCTTATAGTGCCAGAATCCTATATAATAGTTTTGTTGAATAAGTTTAACAATTAGTTCGAGGTAATAATGTGTCATCCAGATAAACCTAAAACATCTGAACTGTAGTACTTTGTTGTAAGCTAACGTCCAAAATACAGGTAACATTAAACTATAAACTGACGTTCAGAATTAATAAAATAAACTTTAAACTTTAATGCAATAAAGTGAAGATCAGAAACAATATATACACTTATGAAACGTACGATACTCACTCGATGGCGTTGTTGGTGTCGTTGTGCCTGTTGGAGGTGTTGTGGTGTAAATAAATGGTGTGGTGGTTGTAGACGACGGTGGTGTTGTCCTTGATGCTGTGTAGAAAATACGGAAGAAGTGGATTAAACACAAATACTATGCATCTTAAATTGTTGTAGTCATAGATTGTATTATACTGCATTATCAGCATATTTATCGTGACGGATATGCAATATTAAATTTACAAATACCTTACACCTTACACACGTTGAAAGATTATGATAATTAACAGAATCAATAATTGAGTACATAACAGTAATAATGTTGGCTTTAGTACTTTAAAAATCATTAGAATTATTCACCGTCACCTTATCCATCCAATGGTAAACGATAGGAACAACTTTACATTTGGGTAGGAATTATATGTGTTGTATACTTTTCGAATGATAAAAGTAGTGTATTTTTCATAATTACAGAAATAATGCCGACTCCAGAGCAAATGTTATGGCATTTTAAATCTGATACACAAGGACAAGTTATATACATATCGAAAACAAACTGTTGGTGCAGAAACCATATTCCGATAGGTGTAATTTTGAAGTATTTAGCATTCCTCTTAGAAACTAAACAACCCAAAATGAACTAGTGATGTCTTGTTTTGCAACTATAACTTTTGACAGAGAAAAGTAATGTTTTTGCATTATTATTGGACTATTAAGCGATGCAAAAGCACAAATGAGAAATCACTGGAACATTAGTTCGGATTCGGGATTAAGGTGGAACAAAATTAGAACATTTGTCCAGAAAGAAACAATCAAATACTGAAGGAAAACCAGATTCCTTAGATGTAAATTAGAAATTGCGCCATTTTCGTCGATAACAAATATTTCTATAAAGAACGATGTTTTGTGCAATGAGGTTGTGGGAGAAGTGTACTTTGATAAAATGTACCTAAAGTAGTCGTTGGGAAGGTATCGCCATGAGGTGTTACAGTCGTAGTTACAGGGGTCGCTGCAAAACACAATAGAAGCAAATTCGCATTAACATGAACACTGATTAAATCTAATTAATCCTTTCCACTAAATAAGAATGAAAGGATACTTCAAATAGTGAAATTCATTACTGTAATCATGACTATCTGAAATAAATACCACATTGCCCAAATTCTTTCATAGTTCACAAAAGTGCAATATATTATTGAACTGAAATAGAGTTTAGAATTTATAATTTAGACTCTGAGTACTGGTACAAATATATTCTTCAGGACGCGAGCACTTGGTACGTATACGAACTATTAAAACGAAATGCGCGGTGGATATTGAATTAAAAACAAATAAATGAAAAGAATTGACAAAGCGAATGACTCACTCCATGGCGTTGTCTGTGTCAAAGGTGTAGAAGTGACAGTTGGTGATGTTATACGGGATGTAGATGTTGTTGATGTTGAACTTGTAGTTGATCCTGCGTTTAACCGAACAATATAAACACCTTTTAAACAGAACTATTCATCAACCTAATATGTAATATTAAAAGCACATGTTTCATGCCGTTTTCACTACATTTTAAGATTGTAAGCAAGAGAATACGTTTATGTACACATACATTACGAACGAATAATAAAGAAGACGATTAATTAAAGTTTTTGATGAAAACTAATCCAGATTCGCATTACAAGAAAAATCAACATGTATAACGGATATGATTAATCTGAGTGATGTATTAGACTATTGCACATTTCTGCAACCGACTGTTACAAACGCATTGCATAAATGTTCGTACACTATAACAATAACTGTTGCTGAACATGTTACTAGTAAAGTAGATTATGTGTTCTAAGAATGATATTCAGACCTATATGACAGTCCCTAAATATAACTGCAAACATGAACTGTTATAATATTTCCAATCGTACTTTTGCCACAGACGATGACGCTAATGACTCTTATGTACGGCGTGACAGCTGTGTCAGTAGGAACGACACGAATCCTCAGTTTGGAGTCTGGTACGTATTCTTGGATGACAACAGTCTCTGGAACATTGGACTCTGGATTGGTAAGCTCTTTCTGCAAGAGGACCAGTCAAAGTACAATTGAAATTCTGGACTTTAGAAGTGACTTTGTCATTTAGACTAATCAGCTTCCACAGTACCATTAAATAGGAAGATACATATCGAGACCTTGAATATGTGAAATTCCTTGTTTCTAACAATTACCATGTAACTGTTAATGATATAAATATGTAACATTGCAAATAAAAACTATGTTTCTTTTAACAATGTATTTTTAAATTAATATATTATATCCAGAATCTTTGCAAATGCATCGATTACATAAACTTGAGCAACAGATTTACGATTACTATTAACGTACCTGTAGTTTTTCCTTATCGTCAAGCGTTACGAGAACGACTTTAGCCTTGGCGACTTCACCATTGGTTTCAAACGTGACTGAATAAAAGGTACCGTCCGTAACATCAGCTGGAATAACATACGTAACATGGAAAGCATCAGTGGCTTTGCCATAGAATGTGTTTCCGTTCGTCGCTCCAAGATTTGAATTTGTGAAGGTGTCTGCCGGACTGAGGGAGAACATCTCGCCATTACATGGAATGATTGCTGCAACAATGAAAGGAAGGAGTTGGATTAGTAGCAACGTGCACATGCATGCTTGGGGAAATTGCAGTTGTGCATTGATTATAACTAACATCATGCGATGTAAATGAATTGCGAATGATTTCGAGCTGTAACGTATCACTAGTAATGATATAATGTAATGTTGAAGGGTTTAGCATTCCTCTAGGACACTAAAAATCATATATAGTCAAGCGATGTCTTATTTCTACTATTGTTGAACTATACTAGAATAGGAAATTGAGTATTACTGGTTGGTGGTTCTGTAAGTGTCGTAGGGATGAGGATAGTTGTTTCTGATCTGATTACAGAGGTTGTTGCTGCAAAACACAGTAGAATCAAATTTAAAACAAAATAAAAGCAAAATTAAAACAAAAAATCATGAATACTTATTACATCTAATAAAATTTACTTATGGATTAATAAGAGAAAATTACTTGAAATAATAATTATCCTATTATTGTCATAATGTAGCCTAACACTGACATTTTTCAATAATATCCTAACTTTGCAAAATAATGCTGACCTTTATTTGATTTCAAATTTAGTCTCTACGCCTTGAACATTTGTGCATATTTGTTCTGCTGGTTGCATGAATCGAACACAAATATAAGAAGAACTAAATATAATTAGAAGATCAATAAAAGAATAAATAAGTTAATTAAAATAAAGTATCTATTCAAACGCTACCCACTTGACTGCGTCACAGTTGATGTTGAGGAAGGCACAGTTGAAAGCTTTGTGGTTGTCGTTGATCCTGTGTTGGAAAGTACGCATAATGTACGTATATCAGAATTCTTTAACATCCTAATAATTCATATTAAATGTGTTTTCTATGCTGCATTACGAACGTATGACTGTTGTTGTAAGCGAGTACATTTCTAACCACATATTTTATAAATGTGTAAAGTGTATGAATAACGAAATGTATTTTTATGACTACTACTACTACTACTACTAATAATAATAATAATAAACATGGTTGTAGTGCAGTACAACATAGAGTGCGGCCCATTTAAATGTATTCGTAAACTTCATGATAATTCTCGGTATTGCTAACGCTGTTATTGAGTCATGAGCACTACTGCATCGCAGTTGAAAGTAATATATTTTGAGAACTTAAAGAAATATTAAGAGATACGAATGCAAAATGCAAAGTAAATGGTAGATCGGATTCAGGAGGTAGGTGGAGGACAAAAATAAAATTAGAAGATGTGGACCGAAAAAACAATCAGATACTGAAAAACCACTGTCACTTAGATGCAAAGTTGAAATATTCTATTTTCCGCCAGAACAAATAATAATTATTAAGACCTCGATCTACAGTCTTATGGCAATCAGTTACTGGTAGGAATGTACTTGGATGGAAATTTACCTAAAGTCGTGGTTGGGAAAGTGTCGCCATGTGTTGTTACAGCCGTAGTTACAGGGGACGCTGCAAAACACAATGGAAGCAAATTCGCATCAACAAATGTTAAATCTATGGCACATTAAATCGGATTTAGAAGAAAGGTGGAGACCTACAATACAATTAGATTTGTCGACAAAGAAGAAAATACTGCAAAACTGTGATTGTCAATGTAGTAACCAGTTTCTTAGTTGTCAGCTTGAAATAGTCCTATGTCTCTCAATAACCAAAGGTCAGTTGAAGAACAATATCTTATGGCAATAAATTACTGGTAGAAATATACTTGGATGGAAACTTACATAAAGTCGTGGTTGGGAAACTTTCGCCGTGAGTTGTTACTGTCGTAGTAGGGGAAGTTGCAAAAAGAGAATGGAATCGAATTCGTATCAACCAGAACACTTCTTAAATCTAGGAAATAATCTTACTAAATAGTAAATTAAGAATACCTGTAATAATAAATCTCTTTAGAGTAGTTGTAACTGTTTCTAAAATGAATACAACATCCCCATAATTCTTTCATAGTCACAAAATGTGCAATAATTTACTGAACTATAATAGATTTCAAAGTTTATTTCTATAGGCCCTGAATACTGATTGGCACATATGTATTCTGCTGGTCGCTGGCATTTGGCATATACATAACAAGAAACAATCAACGAAATGCTTTATTAATATGAAATAATCAAGTATTAAAATATTGTTAAGCGAAAGACACTCACTCCATATCACGGGTGTGGAGTATATTGAAGGAGTTACTGTTGGTGATGTTGAGTACGATGTCGTAGATGTTGAAAGTGATGGCGTAGTTAATCCTGTGTTCACAGAACAGTATAAATATTTCAAGTAGAAATAGTCATCATACTTATATTTAAAATTAACAGCATGAGATTTATAACGTCATCAAGAACATTTTAAGATAGTCAGTAATCGAATACATGAAGAACGAATAAAGTGTGCTTAATTAAAGTTATTGTTTAAGGTTAACACAGATTTGCAATTAACTAACAGCAACATGGCAAGATGAATCGATAATAACATTTCTTTCACCTTTGTTTTATCATTCTAGTTCACCTACTTAACGCTTCCTAGTAAAGCAGATAATGTGTGCGGAGACTGACGGTCCGAAATATTTTGAGTGCCTCTAAATAGAAATGAAAACCTGAACAGTTATAACATTTCGAATCGTACTTTTGCCACAGACGATGACGCTAATGACTCTTATGTACGGCGTGACAGCTGTGTCAGTAGGAACGACACGAATCCTCAGTTTGGAGTCTGGTACGTATTCTTGGATGACAACAGTCTCTGGAACATTGGCCTCTGGATTGGTAAGCTCTTTCTGCAAGAGGACCAGTCAAAGTACAATTGAAATTCTGGACTTTAAAAGTGACTTAATTATGTAAGTAGGTAACATTGAAAATATAAAGTGTTTCTTTTAACACATTAAATTTAATATATTGTGTCCAGATCATACACAGAATCATTGACTATACAAAAGAGAGCAACATATTTACGTTTACTACTAAACGAACCTGTAGTTTTTCATTGTCGTCAAGCGTTACGAGAACGACTTTAGCCTTGGCGACTTCACCATTGGTTTCAAACGTGACTGAATAAAAGGTACCGTCCGTAACATCAGCTGGAATAACATACGTAACATGGAACGCATCAGTAGCTTTGCCATTGAATATGTTTCCATCCGTCTTTCCCAAATTTGAATTTTTGAAGGTGTCTGCCGGATTGAGGGAGAACATCTCGCCATTACATTGAGCGATTGCTGCAACAATGAAAAGAAGAAGTTGATTAGTAGCAACGTGTACATGAATTCTTGGTGTTCATGTTTTTGGTATGGGCAAATGGCAGTTGTGCATTGATTATTATAACTGGCATCATGCGATGTAAATTTAATTGACTGTATGTATAGAATTCGGAATGATTTCGAGCTGTAACGTATCACTAGATAAGTATACAAGTTACTATTGATTTGGAAACGTTGTGTTTAATTAGTTTACAGGTGACCACTATTAAGTTAGAAAATTTATTACAAATCAATGCTATTTTATTAAACACATGTACACCGTATTATTTCCGCACAATAAAACACATTTTAACAGCAGTTACTTTTCTTTCAATGAAACTATTTGGTAAATCTCTTTGTTAAATTAAAACTGTTTACTATTATAATTAGTGGATTTTTGTTAAGATAGGAACAACTCGGTAAATTACTTGTGAAATATGAATGTACTCTTTGTAGTTGAAGTGTTTGCAATCTTAGTTGTAGTAATAAATAGAGTGCTGGAAACCACAGTGCACAAATTTAAGTGCTTGAGGTTTTAGGTTCACCATATCAAGGAATAACCTGGCACTTTACCAGGTTATCCAAACAGAACTTGATGTTTATTTTTATAAAAACAACACGAGAACTGAGATACCGAGGTACCAGGAAAAATAACAACATTTAACCTTTGTAAAATGTAATAGTTTGACGTTTAAATAGACGATAGTGGTATGCTTCAACTACGTTCTCCATTGTTTATTTCTTTGAGCAAATATTGTTTCTTTTAAATTTCATCACCCAACACGTCCCCACCTTATAGTGCCAGAATCCTATATAATAGTTTTGTTGAATAAGTTTAACAATTAGTTCGAGGTAATAATGTGTCATCCAGATAAACCTAAAACATCTGAACTGTAGTACTTTGTTGTAAGCTAACGTCCAAAATACAGGTAACATTAAACTATAAACTGACGTTCAGAATTAATAAAATAAACTTTAAACTTTAATGCAATAAAGTGAAGATCAGAAACAATATATACACTTATGAAACGTACGATACTCACTCGATGGCGTTGTTGGTGTCGTTGTGCCTGTTGGAGGTGTTGTGGTGTAAATAAATGGTGTGGTGGTTGTAGACGACGGTGGTGTTGTCCTTGATGCTGTGTAGAAAATACGGAAGAAGTGGATTAAACACAAATACTATGCATCTTAAATTGTTGTAGTCATAGATTGTATTATACTGCATTATCAGCATATTTATCGTGACGGATATGCAATATTAAATTTACAAATACCTTACACCTTACACACGTTGAAAGATTATGATAATTAACAGAATCAATAATTGAGTACATAACAGTAATAATGTTGGCTTTAGTACTTTAAAAATCATTAGAATTATTCACCGTCACCTTATCCATCCAATGGTAAACGATAGGAACAACTTTACATTTGGGTAGGAATTATATGTGTTGTATACTTTTCGAATGATAAAAGTAGTGTATTTTTCATAATTACAGAAATAATGCCGACTCCAGAGCAAATGTTATGGCATTTTAAATCTGATACACAAGGACAAGTTATATACATATCGAAAACAAACTGTTGGTGCAGAAACCATATTCCGATAGGTGTAATTTTGAAGTATTTAGCATTCCTCTTAGAAACTAAACAACCCAAAATGAACTAGTGATGTCTTGTTTTGCAACTATAACTTTTGACAGAGAAAAGTAATGTTTTTGCATTATTATTGGACTATTAAGCGATGCAAAAGCACAAATGAGAAATCACTGGAACATTAGTTCGGATTCGGGATTAAGGTGGAACAAAATTAGAACATTTGTCCAGAAAGAAACAATCAAATACTGAAGGAAAACCAGATTCCTTAGATGTAAATTAGAAATTGCGCCATTTTCGTCGATAACAAATATTTCTATAAAGAACGATGTTTTGTGCAATGAGGTTGTGGGAGAAGTGTACTTTGATAAAATGTACCTAAAGTAGTCGTTGGGAAGGTATCGCCATGAGGTGTTACAGTCGTAGTTACAGGGGTCGCTGCAAAACACAATAGAAGCAAATTCGCATTAACATGAACACTGATTAAATCTAATTAATCATTTCCACTAAATAAGAATGAAAGGATACTTCAAATAGTGAAATTCATTACTGTAATCATGACTATCTGAAATAAATACCACATTGCCCAAATTCTTTCATAGTTCACAAAAGTGCAATATATTATTGAACTGAAATAGAGTTTAGAATTTATAATTTAGACTCTGAGTACTGGTACAAATATATTCTTCAGGACGCGAGCACTTGGTACGTATACGAACTATTAAAACGAAATGCGCGGTGGATATTGAATTAAAAACAAATAAATGAAAAGAATTGACAAAGCGAATGACTCACTCCATGGCGTTGTCTGTGTCAAAGGTGTAGAAGTGACAGTTGGTGATGTTATACGGGATGTAGATGTTGTTGATGTTGAACTTGTAGTTGATCCTGCGTTTAACCGAACAATATAAACACCTTTTAAACAGAACTATTCATCAACCTAATATGTAATATTAAAAGCACATGTTTCATGCCGTTTTCACTACATTTTAAGATTGTAAGCAAGAGAATACGTTTATGTACACATACATTACGAACGAATAATAAAGAAGACGATTAATTAAAGTTTTTGATGAAAACTAATCCAGATTCGCATTACAAGAAAAATCAACATGTATAACGGATATGATTAATCTGAGTGATGTATTAGACTATTGCACATTTCTGCAACCGACTGTTACAAACGCATTGCATAAATGTTCGTACACTATAACAATAACTGTTGCTGAACATGTTACTAGTAAAGTAGATTATGTGTTCTAAGAATGATATTCAGACCTATATGACAGTCCCTAAATATAACTGCAAACATGAACTGTTATAATATTTCCAATCGTACTTTTGCCACAGACGATGACGCTAATGACTCTTATGTACGGCGTGACAGCTGTGTCAGTAGGAACGACACGAATCCTCAGTTTGGAGTCTGGTACGTATTCTTGGATGACAACAGTCTCTGGAACATTGGACTCTGGATTGGTAAGCTCTTTCTGCAAGAGGACCAGTCAAAGTACAATTGAAATTCTGGACTTTAGAAGTGACTTTGTCATTTAGACTAATCAGCTTCCACAGTACCATTAAATAGGAAGATACATATCGAGACCTTGAATATGTGAAATTCCTTGTTTCTAACAATTACCATGTAACTGTTAATGATATAAATATGTAACATTGCAAATAAAAACTATGTTTCTTTTAACAATGTATTTTTAAATTAATATATTATATCCAGAATCTTTGCAAATGCATCGATTACATAAACTTGAGCAACAGATTTACGATTACTATTAACGTACCTGTAGTTTTTCCTTATCGTCAAGCGTTACGAGAACGACTTTAGCCTTGGCGACTTCACCATTGGTTTCAAACGTGACTGAATAAAAGGTACCGTCCGTAACATCAGCTGGAATAACATACGTAACATGGAAAGCATCAGTGGCTTTGCCATAGAATGTGTTTCCGTTCGTCGCTCCAAGATTTGAATTTGTGAAGGTGTCTGCCGGACTGAGGGAGAACATCTCGCCATTACATGGAATGATTGCTGCAACAATGAAAGGAAGGAGTTGGATTAGTAGCAACGTGCACATGCATGCTTGGGGAAATTGCAGTTGTGCATTGATTATAACTAACATCATGCGATGTAAATGAATTGCGAATGATTTCGAGCTGTAACGTATCACTAGTAATGATATAATGTAATGTTGAAGGGTTTAGCATTCCTCTAGGACACTAAAAATCATATATAGTCAAGCGATGTCTTATTTCTACTATTGTTGAACTATACTAGAATAGGAAATTGAGTATTACTGGTTGGTGGTTCTGTAAGTGTCGTAGGGATGAGGATAGTTGTTTCTGATCTGATTACAGAGGTTGTTGCTGCAAAACACAGTAGAATCAAATTTAAAACAAAATAAAAGCAAAATTAAAACAAAAAATCATGAATACTTATTACATCTAATAAAATTTACTTATGGATTAATAAGAGAAAATTACTTGAAATAATAATTATCCTATTATTGTCATAATGTAGCCTAACACTGACATTTTTCAATAATATCCTAACTTTGCAAAATAATGCTGACCTTTATTTGATTTCAAATTTAGTCTCTACGCCTTGAACATTTGTGCATATTTGTTCTGCTGGTTGCATGAATCGAACACAAATATAAGAAGAACTAAATATAATTAGAAGATCAATAAAAGAATAAATAAGTTAATTAAAATAAAGTATCTATTCAAACGATACCCACTTGACTGCGTCACAGTTGATGTTGAGGAAGGCACAGTTGAAAGCGTTGTGGTTGTCGTTGATCCTGTATTGGAAAGTACGCATAATGTACGTATATCAGAATTCTTTATCATCCTAATAATTCATATTAAATGTGGTTTCTATGCTGCATTACGAACGTATGACTGTTGTTGTAAGCGAGTACATTTCTAACCACATATTTTATAAATGTGTAAAGTGTATGAATAACGAAATGTATTTTTATGACTACTACTACTACTACTACTACTACTACTTCTAATAATAATAATAAACATGGTTGTAGTGCAGTACAACATAGAGTGCGGCCCATTTAAATGTATTCGTAAACTTCATGATAATTCTCGGTATTGCTAACGCTGTTATTGAGTCATGAGCACTACTGCATCGCAGTTGAAAGTAATATATTTTGAGAACTTAAAGAAATATTAAGAAATACGAAAGCAAAATGCAAAGTAAATGGTACATTAGATCGGATTCAGGAGGTAGGTGGAGGACAAAAATAAAATTAGAAGATGTGGACCGAAAAAACAATCAGATACTGAAAAACCACTGTCACTTAGATGCAAAGTTAAAATATTCTATTTTCCGCCAGAACAAATAATAATTATTAAGACCTCGATCTATAGTCTTAAGGCAATCAGTTACTGGTAGAAATGTACTTGGATGGAAATTTACCTGAAGTCGTGGTTGGGAAAGTGTCGCCATGTGTTGTTACAGCCGTAGTTACAGGGGACGCTGCAAAACACAATGGAAGCAAATTCGCTTCAACAAATGTTAAATCTATGGCACATTAAATCGGATTTAGAAGAAAGGTGGAGACCTACAATACAATTAGATTTGTCGACAAAGAAGAAAATACTGCAAAACTGTGGTTGTCAATGTAGTAACCAGTTTTTTAGTTGTCAACTTGAAATAGTCCTATGTCTCTCAATAACCAAAGGTCAGTTGAAGAACAATATCTTATGGCAATAAATTACTGGTAGAAATATACTTGGATGGAAACTTACATAAAGTCGTGGTTGGGAAACTTTCGCCGTGAGTTGTTACTGTCGTAGTAGGGGAAGCTGCAAAAAGAGAATGGAATCGAATTCGTATCAACCAGAACACTTCTTAAATCTAGGAAATAATCTTACTAAATAGTAAATTAAGAATACCTGTAATAATAAACTTCTTTAGAGTAGTTGTAACTGTTTCTAAAATGAATACAACATCCCCATAATTCTTTCATAGTCACAAAATGTGCAATAATTTACTGAACTATAATAGATTTCAAAGTTTATTTCTATAGGCCCTGAATACTGATTGGCACATATGTATTCTGCTGGTCGCTGGCATTTGGCATATACATTACAAGAAACAATCAACGAAATGCTTTATTAATATGAAATAATCAAGTATTAAAAATATTGTTAAGCGAAAGACACTCACTCCATATCACGGGTGTGGAGTATATTGAAGGAGTTACTGTTGGTGATGTTGAGTACGATGTCGTAGATGTTGAAAGTGATGGCGTAGTTAATCCTGTGTTCACAGAACAGTATAAATATTTCAAGTAGAAATAGTCATCATACTTATATTTAAAATTAACAGCATGAGATTTATAACGTCATCAAGAACATTTTAAGATAGTCAGTAATCGAATACATGAAGAACGAATAAAGTGTGCTTAATTAAAGTTATTGTTTAAGGTTAACACAGATTTGCAATTAACTAACAGCAACATGGCAAGATGAATCGATAATAACATTTCTTTCACCTTTGTTTTATCATTCTAGTTCACCTACTTAACGCTTCCTAGTAAAGCAGATAATGTGTGCGGAGACTGACGGTCCGAAATATTTTGAGTGCCTCTAAATAGAAATGAAAACCTGAACAGTTATAATATTTCGAATCGTACTTTTGCCACAGACGATGACGCTAATGACTCTTATGTACGGCGTGACAGCTGTGTCAGTAGGAACGACACGAATCCTCAGTTTGGAGTCTGGTACGTATTCTTGGATGACAACAGTCTCTGGAACATTGGCCTCTGGATTGGTAAGCTCTTTCTGCAAGAGGACCAGTCAAAGTACAATTGAAATTCTGGACTTTAAATGTGACTTAATTATGTAAGTAGGTAACATTGCAAATATAAAGTGTTTCTTTTAACACATTAAATTTAATATATTGTGTCCAGATCATACACAGAATCATTGACTATACAAAAGAGAGCAACCGATTTACGATCACTACTAAACGAACCTGTAGTTTTTCATTGTCGTCAAGCGTTACGAGAACGACTTTAGCCTTGGCGACTTCACCATTGGTTTCAAACGTGACTGAATAAAAGGTACCGTCCGTAACATCAGCTGGAATAACATACGTAACATGGAACGCATCAGTAGCTTTGCCATTGAATATGTTTCCGTCCGTTTTTCCCAAATTTGAGTTTTTGAAGGTGTCTGCCGGATTGAGGGAGAACATCTCGCCATTACATTGAGCGATTGCTGCAACAATGAAAAGAAGAAGTTGATTAGTAGCAACGTGTACATGAATTCTTGGTGTTCATGTTTTTGGTATGGGCAAATGGCAGTTGTGCATTGATTATTATAACTGGCATCATGCGATGTAAATTTAATTGACTGTATGTATAGAATTCGGAATGATTTCGAGCTGTAACGTATCACTAGATAAGTATACAAGTTACTATTGATTTGGAAACGTTGTGTTTAATTAGTTTACAGGTGACCACTATTAAGTTAGAAAATTTATTACAAATCAATGCTATTTTATTAAACACATGTACACCGTATTATTTCCGCACAATAAAACACATTTTAACAGCAGTTACTTTTCTTTCAATGAAACTATTTGGTAAATCTCTTTGTTAAATTAAAACTGTTTACTATTATAATTAGTGGATTTTTGTTAAGATAGGAACAACTCGGTAAATTACTTGTGAAATATGAATGTACTCTTTGTAGTTGAAGTGTTTGCAATCTTAGTTGTAGTAATAAATAGAGTGCTGGAAACCACAGTGCACAAATTTAAGTGCTTGAGGTTTTAGGTTCACCATATCAAGGAATAACCTGGCACTTTACCAGGTTATCCAAACAGAACTTGATGTTTATTTTTATAAAAACAACACGAGAACTGAGATACCGAGGTACCAGGAAAAATAACAACATTTAACCTTTGTAAAATGTAATAGTTTGACGTTTAAATAGACGATAGTGGTATGCTTCAACTACGTTCTCCATTGTTTATTTCTTTGAGCAAATATTGTTTCTTTTAAATTTCACCACCCAACACTTCCCCACCTTATAGTGCCAGAATCCTATATAATAGTTTTGTTGAATAAGTTTAACAATTAGTTCGAGGTAATAATGTGTCATCCAGATAAACCTAAAACATCTGAACTGTAGTACTTTGTTGTAAGCTAACGTCCAAAATACAGGTAACATTAAACTATAAACTGACGTTCAGAATTAATAAAATAAACTTAAAACTTTAATGCAATAAAGTGAAGATCAGAAACAATATATACACTTATGAAACGTACGATACTCACTCGATGGCGTTGTTGGTGTCGTTGTGCCTGTTGGAGGTGTTGTGGTGTAAATAAATGGTGTGGTGGTTGTAGACGACGGTGGTGTTGTCCTTGATGCTGTGTAGAAAATACGGAAGAAGTGGATTAAACACAAATACTATGCATCTTAAATTGTTGTAGTCATAGATTGTATTATACTGCATTATCAGCATATTTATCGTGACGGATATGCAATATTAAATTTACAAATACCTTACACCTTACACACGTTGAAAGATTATGATAATTAACAGAATCAATAATTGAGTACATAACAGTAATAATGTTGGCTTTAGTACTTTAAAAATCATTAGAATTATTCACCGTCACCTTATCCATCCAATGGTAAACGATAGGAACAACTTTACATTTGGGTAGGAATTATATGTGTTGTATACTTTTCGAATGATAAAAGTAGTGTATTTTTCATAATTACAGAAATAATGCCGACTCCAGAGCAAATGTTATGGCATTTTAAATCTGATACACAAGGACAAGTTATATACATATCGAAAACAAACTGTTGGTGCAGAAACCATATTCCGATAGGTGTAATTTTGAAGTATTTAGCATTCCTCTTAGAAACTAAACAACCCAAAATGAACTAGTGATGTCTTGTTTTGCAACTATAACTTTTGACAGAGAAAAGTAATGTTTTTGCATTATTATTGGACTATTAAGCGATGCAAAAGCACAAATGAGAAATCACTGGAACATTAGTTCGGATTCGGGATTAAGGTGGAACAAAATTAGAACATTTGTCCAGAAAGAAACAATCAAATACTGAAGGAAAACCAGATTCCTTAGATGTAAATTAGAAATTGCGCCATTTTCGTCGATAACAAATATTTCTATAAAGAACGATGTTTTGTGCAATGAGGTTGTGGGAGAAGTGTACTTTGATAAAATGTACCTAAAGTAGTCGTTGGGAAGGTATCGCCATGAGGTGTTACAGTCGTAGTTACAGGGGTCGCTGCAAAACACAATAGAAGCAAATTCGCATTAACATGAACACTGATTAAATCTAATTAATCCTTTCCACTAAATAAGAATGAAAGGATACTTCAAATAGTGAAATTCATTACTGTAATCATGACTATCTGAAATAAATACCACATTGCCCAAATTCTTTCATAGTTCACAAAAGTGCAATATATTATTGAACTGAAATAGAGTTTAGAATTTATAATTTAGACTCTGAGTACTGGTACAAATATATTCTTCAGGACGCGAGCACTTGGTACGTATACGAACTATTAAAACGAAATGCGCGGTGGATATTGAATTAAAAACAAATAAATGAAAAGAATTGACAAATCGAATGACTCACTCCATGGCGTTGTCTGTGTCAAAGGTGTAGAAGTGACAGTTGGTGATGTTATACGGGATGTAGATGTTGTTGATGTTGAACTTGTAGTTGATCCTGCGTTTAACCGAACAATATAAACACCTTTTAAACAGAACTATTCATCAACCTAATATGTAATATTAAAAGCACATGTTTCATGCCGTTTTCACTACATTTTAAGATTGTAAGCAAGAGAATACGTTTATGTACACATACATTACGAACGAATAATAAAGAAGACGATTAATTAAAGTTTTTGATGAAAACTAATCCAGATTCGCATTACAAGAAAAATCAACATGTATAACGGATATGATTAATCTGAGTGATGTATTAGACTATTGCACATTTCTGCAACCGACTGTTACAAACGCATTGCATAAATGTTCGTACACTATAACAATAACTGTTGCTGAACATGTTACTAGTAAAGTAGATTATGTGTTCTAAGAATGATATTCCGACCTATATGACAGTCCCTAAATATAACTGCAAACATGAACTGTTATAATATTTCCAATCGTACTTTTGCCACAGACGATGACGCTAATGACTCTTATGTACGGCGTGACAGCTGTGTCAGTAGGAACGACACGAATCCTCAGTTTGGAGTCTGGTACGTATTCTTGGATGACAACAGTCTCTGGAACATTGGACTCTGGATTGGTAAGCTCTTTCTGCAAGAGGACCAGTCAAAGTACAATTGAAATTCTGGACTTTAGAAGTGACTTTGTCATTTAGACTAATCAGCTTCCACAGTACCATTAAATAGGAAGATACATATCGAGACCTTGAATATGTGAAATTCCTTGTTTCTAACAATTACCATGTAACTGTTAATGATATAAATATGTAACATTGCAAATAAAAACTATGTTTCTTTTAACAATGTATTTTTAAATTAATATATTATATCCAGAATCTTTGCAAATGCATCGATTACATAAACTTGAGCAACAGATTTACGATTACTATTAACGTACCTGTAGTTTTTCCTTATCGTCAAGCGTTACGAGAACGACTTTAGCCTTGGCGACTTCACCATTGGTTTCAAACGTGACTGAATAAAAGGTACCGTCCGTAACATCAGCTGGAATAACATACGTAACATGGAAAGCATCAGTGGCTTTGCCATAGAATGTGTTTCCGTTCGTCGCTCCAAGATTTGAATTTGTGAAGGTGTCTGCCGGACTGAGGGAGAACATCTCGCCATTACATGGAATGATTGCTGCAACAATGAAAGGAAGGAGTTGGATTAGTAGCAACGTGCACATGCATGCTTGGGGAAATTGCAGTTGTGCATTGATTATAACTAACATCATGCGATGTAAATGAATTGCGAATGATTTCGAGCTGTAACGTATCACTAGTAATGATATAATGTAATGTTGAAGGGTTTAGCATTCCTCTAGGACACTAAAAATCATATATAGTCAAGCGATGTCTTATTTCTACTATTGTTGAACTATACTAGAATAGGAAATTGAGTATTACTGGTTGGTGGTTCTGTAAGTGTCGTAGGGATGAGGATAGTTGTTTCTGATCTGATTACAGAGGTTGTTGCTGCAAAACACAGTAGAATCAAATTTAAAACAAAATAAAAGCAAAATTAAAACAAAAAATCATGAATACTTATTACATCTAATAAAATTTACTTATGGATTAATAAGAGAAAATTACTTGAAATAATAATTATCCTATTATTGTCATAATGTAGCCTAACACTGACATTTTTCAATAATATCCTAACTTTGCAAAATAATGCTGACCTTTATTTGATTTCAAATTTAGTCTCTACGCCTTGAACATTTGTGCATATTTGTTCTGCTGGTTGCATGAATCGAACACAAATATAAGAAGAACTAAATATAATTAGAAGATCAATAAAAGAATAAATAAGTTAATTAAAATAAAGTATCTATTCAAACGATACCCACTTGACTGCGTCACAGTTGATGTTGAGGAAGGCACAGTTGAAAGCGTTGTGGTTGTCGTTGATCCTGTATTGGAAAGTACGCATAATGTACGTATATCAGAATTCTTTATCATCCTAATAATTCATATTAAATGTGGTTTCTATGCTGCATTACGAACGTATGACTGTTGTTGTAAGCGAGTACATTTCTAACCACATATTTTATAAATGTGTAAAGTGTATGAATAACGAAATGTATTTTTATGACTACTACTACTACTACTACTACTACTACTTCTAATAATAATAATAAACATGGTTGTAGTGCAGTACAACATAGAGTGCGGCCCATTTAAATGTATTCGTAAACTTCATGATAATTCTCGGTATTGCTAACGCTGTTATTGAGTCATGAGCACTACTGCATCGCAGTTGAAAGTAATATATTTTGAGAACTTAAAGAAATATTAAGAAATACGAAAGCAAAATGCAAAGTAAATGGTACATTAGATCGGATTCAGGAGGTAGGTGGAGGACAAAAATAAAATTAGAAGATGTGGACCGAAAAAACAATCAGATACTGAAAAACCACTGTCACTTAGATGCAAAGTTAAAATATTCTATTTTCCGCCAGAACAAATAATAATTATTAAGACCTCGATCTATAGTCTTAAGGCAATCAGTTACTGGTAGAAATGTACTTGGATGGAAATTTACCTGAAGTCGTGGTTGGGAAAGTGTCGCCATGTGTTGTTACAGCCGTAGTTACAGGGGACGCTGCAAAACACAATGGAAGCAAATTCGCTTCAACAAATGTTAAATCTATGGCACATTAAATCGGATTTAGAAGAAAGGTGGAGACCTACAATACAATTAGATTTGTCGACAAAGAAGAAAATACTGCAAAACTGTGGTTGTCAATGTAGTAACCAGTTTTTTAGTTGTCAACTTGAAATAGTCCTATGTCTCTCAATAACCAAAGGTCAGTTGAAGAACAATATCTTATGGCAATAAATTACTGGTAGAAATATACTTGGATGGAAACTTACATAAAGTCGTGGTTGGGAAACTTTCGCCGTGAGTTGTTACTGTCGTAGTAGGGGAAGCTGCAAAAAGAGAATGGAATCGAATTCGTATCAACCAGAACACTTCTTAAATCTAGGAAATAATCTTACTAAATAGTAAATTAAGAATACCTGTAATAATAAACTTCTTTAGAGTAGTTGTAACTGTTTCTAAAATGAATACAACATCCCCATAATTCTTTCATAGTCACAAAATGTGCAATAATTTACTGAACTATAATAGATTTCAAAGTTTATTTCTATAGGCCCTGAATACTGATTGGCACATATGTATTCTGCTGGTCGCTGGCATTTGGCATATACATTACAAGAAACAATCAACGAAATGCTTTATTAATATGAAATAATCAAGTATTAAAAATATTGTTAAGCGAAAGACACTCACTCCATATCACGGGTGTGGAGTATATTGAAGGAGTTACTGTTGGTGATGTTGAGTACGATGTCGTAGATGTTGAAAGTGATGGCGTAGTTAATCCTGTGTTCACAGAACAGTATAAATATTTCAAGTAGAAATAGTCATCATACTTATATTTAAAATTAACAGCATGAGATTTATAACGTCATCAAGAACATTTTAAGATAGTCAGTAATCGAATACATGAAGAACGAATAAAGTGTGCTTAATTAAAGTTATTGTTTAAGGTTAACACAGATTTGCAATTAACTAACAGCAACATGGCAAGATGAATCGATAATAACATTTCTTTCACCTTTGTTTTATCATTCTAGTTCACCTACTTAACGCTTCCTAGTAAAGCAGATAATGTGTGCGGAGACTGACGGTCCGAAATATTTTGAGTGCCTCTAAATAGAAATGAAAACCTGAACAGTTATAATATTTCGAATCGTACTTTTGCCACAGACGATGACGCTAATGACTCTTATGTACGGCGTGACAGCTGTGTCAGTAGGAACGACACGAATCCTCAGTTTGGAGTCTGGTACGTATTCTTGGATGACAACAGTCTCTGGAACATTGGCCTCTGGATTGGTAAGCTCTTTCTGCAAGAGGACCAGTCAAAGTACAATTGAAATTCTGGACTTTAAATGTGACTTAATTATGTAAGTAGGTAACATTGCAAATATAAAGTGTTTCTTTTAACACATTAAATTTAATATATTGTGTCCAGATCATACACAGAATCATTGACTATACAAAAGAGAGCAACCGATTTACGATCACTACTAAACGAACCTGTAGTTTTTCATTGTCGTCAAGCGTTACGAGAACGACTTTAGCCTTGGCGACTTCACCATTGGTTTCAAACGTGACTGAATAAAAGGTACCGTCCGTAACATCAGCTGGAATAACATACGTAACATGGAACGCATCAGTAGCTTTGCCATTGAATATGTTTCCGTCCGTTTTTCCCAAATTTGAGTTTTTGAAGGTGTCTGCCGGATTGAGGGAGAACATCTCGCCATTACATTGAGCGATTGCTGCAACAATGAAAAGAAGAAGTTGATTAGTAGCAACGTGTACATGAATTCTTGGTGTTCATGTTTTTGGTATGGGCAAATGGCAGTTGTGCATTGATTATTATAACTGGCATCATGCGATGTAAATTTAATTGACTGTATGTATAGAATTCGGAATGATTTCGAGCTGTAACGTATCACTAGATAAGTATACAAGTTACTATTGATTTGGAAACGTTGTGTTTAATTAGTTTACAGGTGACCACTATTAAGTTAGAAAATTTATTACAAATCAATGCTATTTTATTAAACACATGTACACCGTATTATTTCCGCACAATAAAACACATTTTAACAGCAGTTACTTTTCTTTCAATGAAACTATTTGGTAAATCTCTTTGTTAAATTAAAACTGTTTACTATTATAATTAGTGGATTTTTGTTAAGATAGGAACAACTCGGTAAATTACTTGTGAAATATGAATGTACTCTTTGTAGTTGAAGTGTTTGCAATCTTAGTTGTAGTAATAAATAGAGTGCTGGAAACCACAGTGCACAAATTTAAGTGCTTGAGGTTTTAGGTTCACCATATCAAGGAATAACCTGGCACTTTACCAGGTTATCCAAACAGAACTTGATGTTTATTTTTATAAAAACAACACGAGAACTGAGATACCGAGGTACCAGGAAAAATAACAACATTTAACCTTTGTAAAATGTAATAGTTTGACGTTTAAATAGACGATAGTGGTATGCTTCAACTACGTTCTCCATTGTTTATTTCTTTGAGCAAATATTGTTTCTTTTAAATTTCACCACCCAACACTTCCCCACCTTATAGTGCCAGAATCCTATATAATAGTTTTGTTGAATAAGTTTAACAATTAGTTCGAGGTAATAATGTGTCATCCAGATAAACCTAAAACATCTGAACTGTAGTACTTTGTTGTAAGCTAACGTCCAAAATACAGGTAACATTAAACTATAAACTGACGTTCAGAATTAATAAAATAAACTTAAAACTTTAATGCAATAAAGTGAAGATCAGAAACAATATATACACTTATGAAACGTACGATACTCACTCGATGGCGTTGTTGGTGTCGTTGTGCCTGTTGGAGGTGTTGTGGTGTAAATAAATGGTGTGGTGGTTGTAGACGACGGTGGTGTTGTCCTTGATGCTGTGTAGAAAATACGGAAGAAGTGGATTAAACACAAATACTATGCATCTTAAATTGTTGTAGTCATAGATTGTATTATACTGCATTATCAGCATATTTATCGTGACGGATATGCAATATTAAATTTACAAATACCTTACACCTTACACACGTTGAAAGATTATGATAATTAACAGAATCAATAATTGAGTACATAACAGTAATAATGTTGGCTTTAGTACTTTAAAAATCATTAGAATTATTCACCGTCACCTTATCCATCCAATGGTAAACGATAGGAACAACTTTACATTTGGGTAGGAATTATATGTGTTGTATACTTTTCGAATGATAAAAGTAGTGTATTTTTCATAATTACAGAAATAATGCCGACTCCAGAGCAAATGTTATGGCATTTTAAATCTGATACACAAGGACAAGTTATATACATATCGAAAACAAACTGTTGGTGCAGAAACCATATTCCGATAGGTGTAATTTTGAAGTATTTAGCATTCCTCTTAGAAACTAAACAACCCAAAATGAACTAGTGATGTCTTGTTTTGCAACTATAACTTTTGACAGAGAAAAGTAATGTTTTTGCATTATTATTGGACTATTAAGCGATGCAAAAGCACAAATGAGAAATCACTGGAACATTAGTTCGGATTCGGGATTAAGGTGGAACAAAATTAGAACATTTGTCCAGAAAGAAACAATCAAATACTGAAGGAAAACCAGATTCCTTAGATGTAAATTAGAAATTGCGCCATTTTCGTCGATAACAAATATTTCTATAAAGAACGATGTTTTGTGCAATGAGGTTGTGGGAGAAGTGTACTTTGATAAAATGTACCTAAAGTAGTCGTTGGGAAGGTATCGCCATGAGGTGTTACAGTCGTAGTTACAGGGGTCGCTGCAAAACACAATAGAAGCAAATTCGCATTAACATGAACACTGATTAAATCTAATTAATCCTTTCCACTAAATAAGAATGAAAGGATACTTCAAATAGTGAAATTCATTACTGTAATCATGACTATCTGAAATAAATACCACATTGCCCAAATTCTTTCATAGTTCACAAAAGTGCAATATATTATTGAACTGAAATAGAGTTTAGAATTTATAATTTAGACTCTGAGTACTGGTACAAATATATTCTTCAGGACGCGAGCACTTGGTACGTATACGAACTATTAAAACGAAATGCGCGGTGGATATTGAATTAAAAACAAATAAATGAAAAGAATTGACAAATCGAATGACTCACTCCATGGCGTTGTCTGTGTCAAAGGTGTAGAAGTGACAGTTGGTGATGTTATACGGGATGTAGATGTTGTTGATGTTGAACTTGTAGTTGATCCTGCGTTTAACCGAACAATATAAACACCTTTTAAACAGAACTATTCATCAACCTAATATGTAATATTAAAAGCACATGTTTCATGCCGTTTTCACTACATTTTAAGATTGTAAGCAAGAGAATACGTTTATGTACACATACATTACGAACGAATAATAAAGAAGACGATTAATTAAAGTTTTTGATGAAAACTAATCCAGATTCGCATTACAAGAAAAATCAACATGTATAACGGATATGATTAATCTGAGTGATGTATTAGACTATTGCACATTTCTGCAACCGACTGTTACAAACGCATTGCATAAATGTTCGTACACTATAACAATAACTGTTGCTGAACATGTTACTAGTAAAGTAGATTATGTGTTCTAAGAATGATATTCCGACCTATATGACAGTCCCTAAATATAACTGCAAACATGAACTGTTATAATATTTCCAATCGTACTTTTGCCACAGACGATGACGCTAATGACTCTTATGTACGGCGTGACAGCTGTGTCAGTAGGAACGACACGAATCCTCAGTTTGGAGTCTGGTACGTATTCTTGGATGACAACAGTCTCTGGAACATTGGACTCTGGATTGGTAAGCTCTTTCTGCAAGAGGACCAGTCAAAGTACAATTGAAATTCTGGACTTTAGAAGTGACTTTGTCATTTAGACTAATCAGCTTCCACAGTACCATTAAATAGGAAGATACATATCGAGACCTTGAATATGTGAAATTCCTTGTTTCTAACAATTACCATGTAACTGTTAATGATATAAATATGTAACATTGCAAATAAAAACTATGTTTCTTTTAACAATGTATTTTTAAATTAATATATTATATCCAGAATCTTTGCAAATGCATCGATTACATAAACTTGAGCAACAGATTTACGATTACTATTAACGTACCTGTAGTTTTTCCTTATCGTCAAGCGTTACGAGAACGACTTTAGCCTTGGCGACTTCACCATTGGTTTCAAACGTGACTGAATAAAAGGTACCGTCCGTAACATCAGCTGGAATAACATACGTAACATGGAAAGCATCAGTGGCTTTGCCATAGAATGTGTTTCCGTTCGTCGCTCCAAGATTTGAATTTGTGAAGGTGTCTGCCGGACTGAGGGAGAACATCTCGCCATTACATGGAATGATTGCTGCAACAATGAAAGGAAGGAGTTGGATTAGTAGCAACGTGCACATGCATGCTTGGGGAAATTGCAGTTGTGCATTGATTATAACTAACATCATGCGATGTAAATGAATTGCGAATGATTTCGAGCTGTAACGTATCACTAGTAATGATATAATGTAATGTTGAAGGGTTTAGCATTCCTCTAGGACACTAAAAATCATATATAGTCAAGCGATGTCTTATTTCTACTATTGTTGAACTATACTAGAATAGGAAATTGAGTATTACTGGTTGGTGGTTCTGTAAGTGTCGTAGGGATGAGGATAGTTGTTTCTGATCTGATTACAGAGGTTGTTGCTGCAAAACACAGTAGAATCAAATTTAAAACAAAATAAAAGCAAAATTAAAACAAAAAATCATGAATACTTATTACATCTAATAAAATTTACTTATGGATTAATAAGAGAAAATTACTTGAAATAATAATTATCCTATTATTGTCATAATGTAGCCTAACACTGACATTTTTCAATAATATCCTAACTTTGCAAAATAATGCTGACCTTTATTTGATTTCAAATTTAGTCTCTACGCCTTGAACATTTGTGCATATTTGTTCTGCTGGTTGCATGAATCGAACACAAATATAAGAAGAACTAAATATAATTAGAAGATCAATAAAAGAATAAATAAGTTAATTAAAATAAAGTATCTATTCAAACGATACCCACTTGACTGCGTCACAGTTGATGTTGAGGAAGGCACAGTTGAAAGCGTTGTGGTTGTCGTTGATCCTGTATTGGAAAGTACGCATAATGTACGTATATCAGAATTCTTTATCATCCTAATAATTCATATTAAATGTGGTTTCTATGCTGCATTACGAACGTATGACTGTTGTTGTAAGCGAGTACATTTCTAACCACATATTTTATAAATGTGTAAAGTGTATGAATAACGAAATGTATTTTTATGACTACTACTACTACTACTACTACTACTACTTCTAATAATAATAATAAACATGGTTGTAGTGCAGTACAACATAGAGTGCGGCCCATTTAAATGTATTCGTAAACTTCATGATAATTCTCGGTATTGCTAACGCTGTTATTGAGTCATGAGCACTACTGCATCGCAGTTGAAAGTAATATATTTTGAGAACTTAAAGAAATATTAAGAAATACGAAAGCAAAATGCAAAGTAAATGGTACATTAGATCGGATTCAGGAGGTAGGTGGAGGACAAAAATAAAATTAGAAGATGTGGACCGAAAAAACAATCAGATACTGAAAAACCACTGTCACTTAGATGCAAAGTTAAAATATTCTATTTTCCGCCAGAACAAATAATAATTATTAAGACCTCGATCTATAGTCTTAAGGCAATCAGTTACTGGTAGAAATGTACTTGGATGGAAATTTACCTGAAGTCGTGGTTGGGAAAGTGTCGCCATGTGTTGTTACAGCCGTAGTTACAGGGGACGCTGCAAAACACAATGGAAGCAAATTCGCTTCAACAAATGTTAAATCTATGGCACATTAAATCGGATTTAGAAGAAAGGTGGAGACCTACAATACAATTAGATTTGTCGACAAAGAAGAAAATACTGCAAAACTGTGGTTGTCAATGTAGTAACCAGTTTTTTAGTTGTCAACTTGAAATAGTCCTATGTCTCTCAATAACCAAAGGTCAGTTGAAGAACAATATCTTATGGCAATAAATTACTGGTAGAAATATACTTGGATGGAAACTTACATAAAGTCGTGGTTGGGAAACTTTCGCCGTGAGTTGTTACTGTCGTAGTAGGGGAAGCTGCAAAAAGAGAATGGAATCGAATTCGTATCAACCAGAACACTTCTTAAATCTAGGAAATAATCTTACTAAATAGTAAATTAAGAATACCTGTAATAATAAACTTCTTTAGAGTAGTTGTAACTGTTTCTAAAATGAATACAACATCCCCATAATTCTTTCATAGTCACAAAATGTGCAATAATTTACTGAACTATAATAGATTTCAAAGTTTATTTCTATAGGCCCTGAATACTGATTGGCACATATGTATTCTGCTGGTCGCTGGCATTTGGCATATACATTACAAGAAACAATCAACGAAATGCTTTATTAATATGAAATAATCAAGTATTAAAAATATTGTTAAGCGAAAGACACTCACTCCATATCACGGGTGTGGAGTATATTGAAGGAGTTACTGTTGGTGATGTTGAGTACGATGTCGTAGATGTTGAAAGTGATGGCGTAGTTAATCCTGTGTTCACAGAACAGTATAAATATTTCAAGTAGAAATAGTCATCATACTTATATTTAAAATTAACAGCATGAGATTTATAACGTCATCAAGAACATTTTAAGATAGTCAGTAATCGAATACATGAAGAACGAATAAAGTGTGCTTAATTAAAGTTATTGTTTAAGGTTAACACAGATTTGCAATTAACTAACAGCAACATGGCAAGATGAATCGATAATAACATTTCTTTCACCTTTGTTTTATCATTCTAGTTCACCTACTTAACGCTTCCTAGTAAAGCAGATAATGTGTGCGGAGACTGACGGTCCGAAATATTTTGAGTGCCTCTAAATAGAAATGAAAACCTGAACAGTTATAATATTTCGAATCGTACTTTTGCCACAGACGATGACGCTAATGACTCTTATGTACGGCGTGACAGCTGTGTCAGTAGGAACGACACGAATCCTCAGTTTGGAGTCTGGTACGTATTCTTGGATGACAACAGTCTCTGGAACATTGGCCTCTGGATTGGTAAGCTCTTTCTGCAAGAGGACCAGTCAAAGTACAATTGAAATTCTGGACTTTAAATGTGACTTAATTATGTAAGTAGGTAACATTGCAAATATAAAGTGTTTCTTTTAACACATTAAATTTAATATATTGTGTCCAGATCATACACAGAATCATTGACTATACAAAAGAGAGCAACCGATTTACGATCACTACTAAACGAACCTGTAGTTTTTCATTGTCGTCAAGCGTTACGAGAACGACTTTAGCCTTGGCGACTTCACCATTGGTTTCAAACGTGACTGAATAAAAGGTACCGTCCGTAACATCAGCTGGAATAACATACGTAACATGGAACGCATCAGTAGCTTTGCCATTGAATATGTTTCCGTCCGTTTTTCCCAAATTTGAGTTTTTGAAGGTGTCTGCCGGATTGAGGGAGAACATCTCGCCATTACATTGAGCGATTGCTGCAACAATGAAAAGAAGAAGTTGATTAGTAGCAACGTGTACATGAATTCTTGGTGTTCATGTTTTTGGTATGGGCAAATGGCAGTTGTGCATTGATTATTATAACTGGCATCATGCGATGTAAATTTAATTGACTGTATGTATAGAATTCGGAATGATTTCGAGCTGTAACGTATCACTAGATAAGTATACAAGTTACTATTGATTTGGAAACGTTGTGTTTAATTAGTTTACAGGTGACCACTATTAAGTTAGAAAATTTATTACAAATCAATGCTATTTTATTAAACACATGTACACCGTATTATTTCCGCACAATAAAACACATTTTAACAGCAGTTACTTTTCTTTCAATGAAACTATTTGGTAAATCTCTTTGTTAAATTAAAACTGTTTACTATTATAATTAGTGGATTTTTGTTAAGATAGGAACAACTCGGTAAATTACTTGTGAAATATGAATGTACTCTTTGTAGTTGAAGTGTTTGCAATCTTAGTTGTAGTAATAAATAGAGTGCTGGAAACCACAGTGCACAAATTTAAGTGCTTGAGGTTTTAGGTTCACCATATCAAGGAATAACCTGGCACTTTACCAGGTTATCCAAACAGAACTTGATGTTTATTTTTATAAAAACAACACGAGAACTGAGATACCGAGGTACCAGGAAAAATAACAACATTTAACCTTTGTAAAATGTAATAGTTTGACGTTTAAATAGACGATAGTGGTATGCTTCAACTACGTTCTCCATTGTTTATTTCTTTGAGCAAATATTGTTTCTTTTAAATTTCACCACCCAACACTTCCCCACCTTATAGTGCCAGAATCCTATATAATAGTTTTGTTGAATAAGTTTAACAATTAGTTCGAGGTAATAATGTGTCATCCAGATAAACCTAAAACATCTGAACTGTAGTACTTTGTTGTAAGCTAACGTCCAAAATACAGGTAACATTAAACTATAAACTGACGTTCAGAATTAATAAAATAAACTTTAAACTTTAATGCAATAAAGTGAAGATCAGAAACAATATATACACTTATGAAACGTACGATACTCACTCGATGGCGTTGTTGGTGTCGTTGTGCCTGTTGGAGGTGTTGTGGTGTAAATAAATGGTGTGGTGGTTGTAGACGACGGTGGTGTTGTCCTTGATGCTGTGTAGAAAATACGGAAGAAGTGGATTAAACACAAATACTATGCATCTTAAATTGTTGTAGTCATAGATTGTATTATACTGCATTATCAGCATATTTATCGTGACGGATATGCAATATTAAATTTACAAATACCTTACACCTTACACACGTTGAAAGATTATGATAATTAACAGAATCAATAATTGAGTACATAACAGTAATAATGTTGGCTTTAGTACTTTAAAAATCATTAGAATTATTCACCGTCACCTTATCCATCCAATGGTAAACGATAGGAACAACTTTACATTTGGGTAGGAATTATATGTGTTGTATACTTTTCGAATGATAAAAGTAGTGTATTTTTCATAATTACAGAAATAATGCCGACTCCAGAGCAAATGTTATGGCATTTTAAATCTGATACACAAGGACAAGTTATATACATATCGAAAACAAACTGTTGGTGCAGAAACCATATTCCGATAGGTGTAATTTTGAAGTATTTAGCATTCCTCTTAGAAACTAAACAACCCAAAATGAACTAGTGATGTCTTGTTTTGCAACTATAACTTTTGACAGAGAAAAGTAATGTTTTTGCATTATTATTGGACTATTAAGCGATGCAAAAGCACAAATGAGAAATCACTGGAACATTAGTTCGGATTCGGGATTAAGGTGGAACAAAATTAGAACATTTGTCCAGAAAGAAACAATCAAATACTGAAGGAAAACCAGATTCCTTAGATGTAAATTAGAAATTGCGCCATTTTCGTCGATAACAAATATTTCTATAAAGAACGATGTTTTGTGCAATGAGGTTGTGGGAGAAGTGTACTTTGATAAAATGTACCTAAAGTAGTCGTTGGGAAGGTATCGCCATGAGGTGTTACAGTCGTAGTTACAGGGGTCGCTGCAAAACACAATAGAAGCAAATTCGCATTAACATGAACACTGATTAAATCTAATTAATCATTTCCACTAAATAAGAATGAAAGGATACTTCAAATAGTGAAATTCATTACTGTAATCATGACTATCTGAAATAAATACCACATTGCCCAAATTCTTTCATAGTTCACAAAAGTGCAATATATTATTGAACTGAAATAGAGTTTAGAATTTATAATTTAGACTCTGAGTACTGGTACAAATATATTCTTCAGGACGCGAGCACTTGGTACGTATACGAACTATTAAAACGAAATGCGCGGTGGATATTGAATTAAAAACAAATAAATGAAAAGAATTGACAAAGCGAATGACTCACTCCATGGCGTTGTCTGTGTCAAAGGTGTAGAAGTGACAGTTGGTGATGTTATACGGGATGTAGATGTTGTTGATGTTGAACTTGTAGTTGATCCTGCGTTTAACCGAACAATATAAACACCTTTTAAACAGAACTATTCATCAACCTAATATGTAATATTAAAAGCACATGTTTCATGCCGTTTTCACTACATTTTAAGATTGTAAGCAAGAGAATACGTTTATGTACACATACATTACGAACGAATAATAAAGAAGACGATTAATTAAAGTTTTTGATGAAAACTAATCCAGATTCGCATTACAAGAAAAATCAACATGTATAACGGATATGATTAATCTGAGTGATGTATTAGACTATTGCACATTTCTGCAACCGACTGTTACAAACGCATTGCATAAATGTTCGTACACTATAACAATAACTGTTGCTGAACATGTTACTAGTAAAGTAGATTATGTGTTCTAAGAATGATATTCAGACCTATATGACAGTCCCTAAATATAACTGCAAACATGAACTGTTATAATATTTCCAATCGTACTTTTGCCACAGACGATGACGCTAATGACTCTTATGTACGGCGTGACAGCTGTGTCAGTAGGAACGACACGAATCCTCAGTTTGGAGTCTGGTACGTATTCTTGGATGACAACAGTCTCTGGAACATTGGACTCTGGATTGGTAAGCTCTTTCTGCAAGAGGACCAGTCAAAGTACAATTGAAATTCTGGACTTTAGAAGTGACTTTGTCATTTAGACTAATCAGCTTCCACAGTACCATTAAATAGGAAGATACATATCGAGACCTTGAATATGTGAAATTCCTTGTTTCTAACAATTACCATGTAACTGTTAATGATATAAATATGTAACATTGCAAATAAAAACTATGTTTCTTTTAACAATGTATTTTTAAATTAATATATTATATCCAGAATCTTTGCAAATGCATCGATTACATAAACTTGAGCAACAGATTTACGATTACTATTAACGTACCTGTAGTTTTTCCTTATCGTCAAGCGTTACGAGAACGACTTTAGCCTTGGCGACTTCACCATTGGTTTCAAACGTGACTGAATAAAAGGTACCGTCCGTAACATCAGCTGGAATAACATACGTAACATGGAAAGCATCAGTGGCTTTGCCATAGAATGTGTTTCCGTTCGTCGCTCCAAGATTTGAATTTGTGAAGGTGTCTGCCGGACTGAGGGAGAACATCTCGCCATTACATGGAATGATTGCTGCAACAATGAAAGGAAGGAGTTGGATTAGTAGCAACGTGCACATGCATGCTTGGGGAAATTGCAGTTGTGCATTGATTATAACTAACATCATGCGATGTAAATGAATTGCGAATGATTTCGAGCTGTAACGTATCACTAGTAATGATATAATGTAATGTTGAAGGGTTTAGCATTCCTCTAGGACACTAAAAATCATATATAGTCAAGCGATGTCTTATTTCTACTATTGTTGAAC
Organism: Sinotaia quadrata; assembly: GCA_028829895.1. Lineage (NCBI taxonomy): Eukaryota > Metazoa > Mollusca > Gastropoda > Architaenioglossa > Viviparidae > Sinotaia > Sinotaia quadrata. The sequence continues at coordinate 94,225,102 of CM054183.1, read as the reverse complement.
TATACTAGAATAGGAAATTGAGTATTACTGGTTGGTGGTTCTGTAAGTGTCGTAGGGATGAGGATAGTTGTTTCTGATCTGATTACAGAGGTTGTTGCTGCAAAACACAGTAGAATCAAATTTAAAACAAAATAAAAGCAAAATTAAAACAAAAAATCATGAATACTTATTACATCTAATAAAATTTACTTATGGATTAATAAGAGAAAATTACTTGAAATAATAATTATCCTATTATTGTCATAATGTAGCCTAACACTGACATTTTTCAATAATATCCTAACTTTGCAAAATAATGCTGACCTTTATTTGATTTCAAATTTAGTCTCTACGCCTTGAACATTTGTGCATATTTGTTCTGCTGGTTGCATGAATCGAACACAAATATAAGAAGAACTAAATATAATTAGAAGATCAATAAAAGAATAAATAAGTTAATTAAAATAAAGTATCTATTCAAACGATACCCACTTGACTGCGTCACAGTTGATGTTGAGGAAGGCACAGTTGAAAGCGTTGTGGTTGTCGTTGATCCTGTGTTGGAAAGTACGCATAATGTACGTATATCAGAATTCTTTATCATCCTAATAATTCATATTAAATGTGGTTTCTATGCTGCATTACGAACGTATGACTGTTGTTGTAAGCGAGTACATTTCTAACCACATATTTTATAAATGTGTAAAGTGTATGAATAACGAAATGTATTTTTATGACTACTACTACTACTACTACTACTACTACTTCTAATAATAATAATAAACATGGTTGTAGTGCAGTACAACATAGAGTGCGGCCCATTTAAATGTATTCGTAAACTTCATGATAATTCTCGGTATTGCTAACGCTGTTATTGAGTCATGAGCACTACTGCATCGCAGTTGAAAGTAATATATTTTGAGAACTTAAAGAAATATTAAGAAATACGAAAGCAAAATGCAAAGTAAATGGTACATTAGATCGGATTCAGGAGGTAGGTGGAGGACAAAAATAAAATTAGAAGATGTGGACCGAAAAAACAATCAGATACTGAAAAACCACTGTCACTTAGATGCAAAGTTAAAATATTCTATTTTCCGCCAGAACAAATAATAATTATTAAGACCTCGATCTATAGTCTTAAGGCAATCAGTTACTGGTAGAAATGTACTTGGATGGAAATTTACCTGAAGTCGTGGTTGGGAAAGTGTCGCCATGTGTTGTTACAGCCGTAGTTACAGGGGACGCTGCAAAACACAATGGAAGCAAATTCGCTTCAACAAATGTTAAATCTATGGCACATTAAATCGGATTTAGAAGAAAGGTGGAGACCTACAATACAATTAGATTTGTCGACAAAGAAGAAAATACTGCAAAACTGTGGTTGTCAATGTAGTAACCAGTTTTTTAGTTGTCAACTTGAAATAGTCCTATGTCTCTCAATAACCAAAGGTCAGTTGAAGAACAATATCTTATGGCAATAAATTACTGGTAGAAATATACTTGGATGGAAACTTACATAAAGTCGTGGTTGGGAAACTTTCGCCGTGAGTTGTTACTGTCGTAGTAGGGGAAGCTGCAAAAAGAGAATGGAATCGAATTCGTATCAACCAGAACACTTCTTAAATCTAGGAAATAATCTTACTAAATAGTAAATTAAGAATACCTGTAATAATAAACTTCTTTAGAGTAGTTGTAACTGTTTCTAAAATGAATACAACATCCCCATAATTCTTTCATAGTCACAAAATGTGCAATAATTTACTGAACTATAATAGATTTCAAAGTTTATTTCTATAGGCCCTGAATACTGATTGGCACATATGTATTCTGCTGGTCGCTGGCATTTGGCATATACATTACAAGAAACAATCAACGAAATGCTTTATTAATATGAAATAATCAAGTATTAAAAATATTGTTAAGCGAAAGACACTCACTCCATATCACGGGTGTGGAGTATATTGAAGGAGTTACTGTTGGTGATGTTGAGTACGATGTCGTAGATGTTGAAAGTGATGGCGTAGTTAATCCTGTGTTCACAGAACAGTATAAATATTTCAAGTAGAAATAGTCATCATACTTATATTTAAAATTAACAGCATGAGATTTATAACGTCATCAAGAACATTTTAAGATAGTCAGTAATCGAATACATGAAGAACGAATAAAGTGTGCTTAATTAAAGTTATTGTTTAAGGTTAACACAGATTTGCAATTAACTAACAGCAACATGGCAAGATGAATCGATAATAACATTTCTTTCACCTTTGTTTTATCATTCTAGTTCACCTACTTAACGCTTCCTAGTAAAGCAGATAATGTGTGCGGAGACTGACGGTCCGAAATATTTTGAGTGCCTCTAAATAGAAATGAAAACCTGAACAGTTATAATATTTCGAATCGTACTTTTGCCACAGACGATGACGCTAATGACTCTTATGTACGGCGTGACAGCTGTGTCAGTAGGAACGACACGAATCCTCAGTTTGGAGTCTGGTACGTATTCTTGGATGACAACAGTCTCTGGAACATTGGCCTCTGGATTGGTAAGCTCTTTCTGCAAGAGGACCAGTCAAAGTACAATTGAAATTCTGGACTTTAAATGTGACTTAATTATGTAAGTAGGTAACATTGCAAATATAAAGTGTTTCTTTTAACACATTAAATTTAATATATTGTGTCCAGATCATACACAGAATCATTGACTATACAAAAGAGAGCAACAGATTTACGATCACTACTAAACGAACCTGTAGTTTTTCATTGTCGTCAAGCGTTACGAGAACGACTTTAGCCTTGGCGACTTCACCATTGGTTTCAAACGTGACTGAATAAAAGGTACCGTCCGTAACATCAGCTGGAATAACATACGTAACATGGAACGCATCAGTAGCTTTGCCATTGAATATGTTTCCGTCCGTTTTTCCCAAATTTGAGTTTTTGAAGGTGTCTGCCGGATTGAGGGAGAACATCTCGCCATTACATTGAGCGATTGCTGCAACAATGAAAAGAAGAAGTTGATTAGTAGCAACGTGTACATGAATTCTTGGTGTTCATGTTTTTGGTATGGGCAAATGGCAGTTGTGCATTGATTATTATAACTGGCATCATGCGATGTAAATTTAATTGACTGTATGTATAGAATTCGGAATGATTTCGAGCTGTAACGTATCACTAGATAAGTATACAAGTTACTATTGATTTGGAAACGTTGTGTTTAATTAGTTTACAGGTGACCACTATTAAGTTAGAAAATTTATTACAAATCAATGCTATTTTATTAAACACATGTACACCGTATTATTTCCGCACAATAAAACACATTTTAACAGCAGTTACTTTTCTTTCAATGAAACTATTTGGTAAATCTCTTTGTTAAATTAAAACTGTTTACTATTATAATTAGTGGATTTTTGTTAAGATAGGAACAACTCGGTAAATTACTTGTGAAATATGAATGTACTCTTTGTAGTTGAAGTGTTTGCAATCTTAGTTGTAGTAATAAATAGAGTGCTGGAAACCACAGTGCACAAATTTAAGTGCTTGAGGTTTTAGGTTCACCATATCAAGGAATAACCTGGCACTTTACCAGGTTATCCAAACAGAACTTGATGTTTATTTTTATAAAAACAACACGAGAACTGAGATACCGAGGTACCAGGAAAAATAACAACATTTAACCTTTGTAAAATGTAATAGTTTGACGTTTAAATAGACGATAGTGGTATGCTTCAACTACGTTCTCCATTGTTTATTTCTTTGAGCAAATATTGTTTCTTTTAAATTTCACCACCCAACACTTCCCCACCTTATAGTGCCAGAATCCTATATAATAGTTTTGTTGAATAAGTTTAACAATTAGTTCGAGGTAATAATGTGTCATCCAGATAAACCTAAAACATCTGAACTGTAGTACTTTGTTGTAAGCTAACGTCCAAAATACAGGTAACATTAAACTATAAACTGACGTTCAGAATTAATAAAATAAACTTAAAACTTTAATGCAATAAAGTGAAGATCAGAAACAATATATACACTTATGAAACGTACGATACTCACTCGATGGCGTTGTTGGTGTCGTTGTGCCTGTTGGAGGTGTTGAGGTGTAAATAAATGGTGTGGTGGTTGTAGACGACGGTGGTGTTGTCCTTGATGCTGTGTAGAAAATACGGAAGAAGTGGATTAAACACAAATACTATGCATCTTAAATAGTTGTAGTCATAGATTGTATTATACTGCATTATCAGCATATTTATCGTGACGGATATGCAATATTAAATTTACAAATACCTTACACCTTACACACGTTGAAAGATTATGATAATTAACAGAATCAATAATTGAGTACATAACAGTAATAATGTTGGCTTTAGTACTTTAAAAATCATTAGAATTATTCACCGTCACCTTATCCATCCAATGGTAAACGATAGGAACAACTTTACATTTGGGTAGGAATTATATGTGTTGTATACTTTTCGAATGATAAAAGTAGTGTATTTTTCATAATTACAGAAATAATGCCGACTCCAGAGCAAATGTTATGGCATTTTAAATCTGATACACAAGGACAAGTTATATACATATCGAAAACAAACTGTTGGTGCAGAAACCATATTCCGATAGGTGTAATTTTGAAGTATTTAGCATTCCTCTTAGAAACTAAACAACCCAAAATGAACTAGTGATGTCTTGTTTTGCAACTATAACTTTTGACAGAGAAAAGTAATGTTTTTGCATTATTATTGGACTATTAAGCGATGCAAAAGCACAAATGAGAAATCACTGGAACATTAGTTCGGATTCGGGATTAAGGTGGAACAAAATTAGAACATTTGTCCAGAAAGAAACAATCAAATACTGAAGGAAAACCAGATTCCTTAGATGTAAATTAGAAATTGCGCCATTTTCGTCGATAACAAATATTTCTATAAAGAACGATGTTTTGTGCAATGAGGTTGTGGGAGAAGTGTACTTTGATAAAATGTACCTAAAGTAGTCGTTGGGAAGGTATCGCCATGAGGTGTTACAGTCGTAGTTACAGGGGTCGCTGCAAAACACAATAGAAGCAAATTCGCATTAACATGAACACTGATTAAATCTAATTAATCCTTTCCACTAAATAAGAATGAAAGGATACTTCAAATAGTGAAATTCATTACTGTAATCATGACTATCTGAAATAAATACCACATTGCCCAAATTCTTTCATAGTTCACAAAAGTGCAATATATTATTGAACTGAAATAGAGTTTAGAATTTATAATTTAGACTCTGAGTACTGGTACAAATATATTCTTCAGGACGCGAGCACTTGGTACGTATACGAACTATTAAAACGAAATGCGCGGTGGATATTGAATTAAAAACAAATAAATGAAAAGAATTGACAAATCGAATGACTCACTCCATGGCGTTGTCTGTGTCAAAGGTGTAGAAGTGACAGTTGGTGATGTTATACGGGATGTAGATGTTGTTGATGTTGAACTTGTAGTTGATCCTGCGTTTAACCGAACAATATAAACACCTTTTAAACAGAACTATTCATCAACCTAATATGTAATATTAAAAGCACATGTTTCATGCCGTTTTCACTACATTTTAAGATTGTAAGCAAGAGAATACGTTTATGTACACATACATTACGAACGAATAATAAAGAAGACGATTAATTAAAGTTTTTGATGAAAACTAATCCAGATTCGCATTACAAGAAAAATCAACATGTATAACGGATATGATTAATCTGAGTGATGTATTAGACTATTGCACATTTCTGCAACCGACTGTTACAAACGCATTGCATAAATGTTCGTACACTATAACAATAACTGTTGCTGAACATGTTACTAGTAAAGTAGATTATGTGTTCTAAGAATGATATTCAGACCTATATGACAGTCCCTAAATATAACTGCAAACATGAACTGTTATAATATTTCCAATCGTACTTTTGCCACAGACGATGACGCTAATGACTCTTATGTACGGCGTGACAGCTGTGTCAGTAGGAACGACACGAATCCTCAGTTTGGAGTCTGGTACGTATTCTTGGATGACAACAGTCTCTGGAACATTGGACTCTGGATTGGTAAGCTCTTTCTGCAAGAGGACCAGTCAAAGTACAATTGAAATTCTGGACTTTAGAAGTGACTTTGTCATTTAGACTAATCAGCTTCCACAGTACCATTAAATAGGAAGATACATATCGAGACCTTGAATATGTGAAATTCCTTGTTTCTAACAATTACCATGTAACTGTTAATGATATAAATATGTAACATTGCAAATAAAAACTATGTTTCTTTTAACAATGTATTTTTAAATTAATATATTATATCCAGAATCTTTGCAAATGCATCGATTACATAAACTTGAGCAACAGATTTACGATTACTATTAACGTACCTGTAGTTTTTCCTTATCGTCAAGCGTTACGAGAACGACTTTAGCCTTGGCGACTTCACCATTGGTTTCAAACGTGACTGAATAAAAGGTACCGTCCGTAACATCAGCTGGAATAACATACGTAACATGGAAAGCATCAGTGGCTTTGCCATAGAATGTGTTTCCGTTCGTCGCTCCAAGATTTGAATTTGTGAAGGTGTCTGCCGGACTGAGGGAGAACATCTCGCCATTACATGGAATGATTGCTGCAACAATGAAAGGAAGGAGTTGGATTAGTAGCAACGTGCACATGCATGCTTGGGGAAATTGCAGTTGTGCATTGATTATAACTAACATCATGCGATGTAAATGAATTGCGAATGATTTCGAGCTGTAACGTATCACTAGTAATGATATAATGTAATGTTGAAGGGTTTAGCATTCCTCTAGGACACTAAAAATCATATATAGTCAAGCGATGTCTTATTTCTACTATTGTTGAACTATACTAGAATAGGAAATTGAGTATTACTGGTTGGTGGTTCTGTAAGTGTCGTAGGGATGAGGATAGTTGTTTCTGATCTGATTACAGAGGTTGTTGCTGCAAAACACAGTAGAATCAAATTTAAAACAAAATAAAAGCAAAATTAAAACAAAAAATCATGAATACTTATTACATCTAATAAAATTTACTTATGGATTAATAAGAGAAAATTACTTGAAATAATAATTATCCTATTATTGTCATAATGTAGCCTAACACTGACATTTTTCAATAATATCCTAACTTTGCAAAATAATGCTGACCTTTATTTGATTTCAAATTTAGTCTCTACGCCTTGAACATTTGTGCATATTTGTTCTGCTGGTTGCATGAATCGAACACAAATATAAGAAGAACTAAATATAATTAGAAGATCAATAAAAGAATAAATAAGTTAATTAAAATAAAGTATCTATTCAAACGATACCCACTTGACTGCGTCACAGTTGATGTTGAGGAAGGCACAGTTGAAAGCGTTGTGGTTGTCGTTGATCCTGTGTTGGAAAGTACGCATAATGTACGTATATCAGAATTCTTTATCATCCTAATAATTCATATTAAATGTGGTTTCTATGCTGCATTACGAACGTATGACTGTTGTTGTAAGCGAGTACATTTCTAACCACATATTTTATAAATGTGTAAAGTGTATGAATAACGAAATGTATTTTTATGACTACTACTACTACTACTACTACTACTACTTCTAATAATAATAATAAACATGGTTGTAGTGCAGTACAACATAGAGTGCGGCCCATTTAAATGTATTCGTAAACTTCATGATAATTCTCGGTATTGCTAACGCTGTTATTGAGTCATGAGCACTACTGCATCGCAGTTGAAAGTAATATATTTTGAGAACTTAAAGAAATATTAAGAAATACGAAAGCAAAATGCAAAGTAAATGGTACATTAGATCGGATTCAGGAGGTAGGTGGAGGACAAAAATAAAATTAGAAGATGTGGACCGAAAAAACAATCAGATACTGAAAAACCACTGTCACTTAGATGCAAAGTTAAAATATTCTATTTTCCGCCAGAACAAATAATAATTATTAAGACCTCGATCTATAGTCTTAAGGCAATCAGTTACTGGTAGAAATGTACTTGGATGGAAATTTACCTGAAGTCGTGGTTGGGAAAGTGTCGCCATGTGTTGTTACAGCCGTAGTTACAGGGGACGCTGCAAAACACAATGGAAGCAAATTCGCTTCAACAAATGTTAAATCTATGGCACATTAAATCGGATTTAGAAGAAAGGTGGAGACCTACAATACAATTAGATTTGTCGACAAAGAAGAAAATACTGCAAAACTGTGGTTGTCAATGTAGTAACCAGTTTTTTAGTTGTCAACTTGAAATAGTCCTATGTCTCTCAATAACCAAAGGTCAGTTGAAGAACAATATCTTATGGCAATAAATTACTGGTAGAAATATACTTGGATGGAAACTTACATAAAGTCGTGGTTGGGAAACTTTCGCCGTGAGTTGTTACTGTCGTAGTAGGGGAAGCTGCAAAAAGAGAATGGAATCGAATTCGTATCAACCAGAACACTTCTTAAATCTAGGAAATAATCTTACTAAATAGTAAATTAAGAATACCTGTAATAATAAACTTCTTTAGAGTAGTTGTAACTGTTTCTAAAATGAATACAACATCCCCATAATTCTTTCATAGTCACAAAATGTGCAATAATTTACTGAACTATAATAGATTTCAAAGTTTATTTCTATAGGCCCTGAATACTGATTGGCACATATGTATTCTGCTGGTCGCTGGCATTTGGCATATACATTACAAGAAACAATCAACGAAATGCTTTATTAATATGAAATAATCAAGTATTAAAAATATTGTTAAGCGAAAGACACTCACTCCATATCACGGGTGTGGAGTATATTGAAGGAGTTACTGTTGGTGATGTTGAGTACGATGTCGTAGATGTTGAAAGTGATGGCGTAGTTAATCCTGTGTTCACAGAACAGTATAAATATTTCAAGTAGAAATAGTCATCATACTTATATTTAAAATTAACAGCATGAGATTTATAACGTCATCAAGAACATTTTAAGATAGTCAGTAATCGAATACATGAAGAACGAATAAAGTGTGCTTAATTAAAGTTATTGTTTAAGGTTAACACAGATTTGCAATTAACTAACAGCAACATGGCAAGATGAATCGATAATAACATTTCTTTCACCTTTGTTTTATCATTCTAGTTCACCTACTTAACGCTTCCTAGTAAAGCAGATAATGTGTGCGGAGACTGACGGTCCGAAATATTTTGAGTGCCTCTAAATAGAAATGAAAACCTGAACAGTTATAATATTTCGAATCGTACTTTTGCCACAGACGATGACGCTAATGACTCTTATGTACGGCGTGACAGCTGTGTCAGTAGGAACGACACGAATCCTCAGTTTGGAGTCTGGTACGTATTCTTGGATGACAACAGTCTCTGGAACATTGGCCTCTGGATTGGTAAGCTCTTTCTGCAAGAGGACCAGTCAAAGTACAATTGAAATTCTGGACTTTAAATGTGACTTAATTATGTAAGTAGGTAACATTGCAAATATAAAGTGTTTCTTTTAACACATTAAATTTAATATATTGTGTCCAGATCATACACAGAATCATTGACTATACAAAAGAGAGCAACAGATTTACGATCACTACTAAACGAACCTGTAGTTTTTCATTGTCGTCAAGCGTTACGAGAACGACTTTAGCCTTGGCGACTTCACCATTGGTTTCAAACGTGACTGAATAAAAGGTACCGTCCGTAACATCAGCTGGAATAACATACGTAACATGGAACGCATCAGTAGCTTTGCCATTGAATATGTTTCCGTCCGTTTTTCCCAAATTTGAGTTTTTGAAGGTGTCTGCCGGATTGAGGGAGAACATCTCGCCATTACATTGAGCGATTGCTGCAACAATGAAAAGAAGAAGTTGATTAGTAGCAACGTGTACATGAATTCTTGGTGTTCATGTTTTTGGTATGGGCAAATGGCAGTTGTGCATTGATTATTATAACTGGCATCATGCGATGTAAATTTAATTGACTGTATGTATAGAATTCGGAATGATTTCGAGCTGTAACGTATCACTAGATAAGTATACAAGTTACTATTGATTTGGAAACGTTGTGTTTAATTAGTTTACAGGTGACCACTATTAAGTTAGAAAATTTATTACAAATCAATGCTATTTTATTAAACACATGTACACCGTATTATTTCCGCACAATAAAACACATTTTAACAGCAGTTACTTTTCTTTCAATGAAACTATTTGGTAAATCTCTTTGTTAAATTAAAACTGTTTACTATTATAATTAGTGGATTTTTGTTAAGATAGGAACAACTCGGTAAATTACTTGTGAAATATGAATGTACTCTTTGTAGTTGAAGTGTTTGCAATCTTAGTTGTAGTAATAAATAGAGTGCTGGAAACCACAGTGCACAAATTTAAGTGCTTGAGGTTTTAGGTTCACCATATCAAGGAATAACCTGGCACTTTACCAGGTTATCCAAACAGAACTTGATGTTTATTTTTATAAAAACAACACGAGAACTGAGATACCGAGGTACCAGGAAAAATAACAACATTTAACCTTTGTAAAATGTAATAGTTTGACGTTTAAATAGACGATAGTGGTATGCTTCAACTACGTTCTCCATTGTTTATTTCTTTGAGCAAATATTGTTTCTTTTAAATTTCACCACCCAACACTTCCCCACCTTATAGTGCCAGAATCCTATATAATAGTTTTGTTGAATAAGTTTAACAATTAGTTCGAGGTAATAATGTGTCATCCAGATAAACCTAAAACATCTGAACTGTAGTACTTTGTTGTAAGCTAACGTCCAAAATACAGGTAACATTAAACTATAAACTGACGTTCAGAATTAATAAAATAAACTTAAAACTTTAATGCAATAAAGTGAAGATCAGAAACAATATATACACTTATGAAACGTACGATACTCACTCGATGGCGTTGTTGGTGTCGTTGTGCCTGTTGGAGGTGTTGAGGTGTAAATAAATGGTGTGGTGGTTGTAGACGACGGTGGTGTTGTCCTTGATGCTGTGTAGAAAATACGGAAGAAGTGGATTAAACACAAATACTATGCATCTTAAATAGTTGTAGTCATAGATTGTATTATACTGCATTATCAGCATATTTATCGTGACGGATATGCAATATTAAATTTACAAATACCTTACACCTTACACACGTTGAAAGATTATGATAATTAACAGAATCAATAATTGAGTACATAACAGTAATAATGTTGGCTTTAGTACTTTAAAAATCATTAGAATTATTCACCGTCACCTTATCCATCCAATGGTAAACGATAGGAACAACTTTACATTTGGGTAGGAATTATATGTGTTGTATACTTTTCGAATGATAAAAGTAGTGTATTTTTCATAATTACAGAAATAATGCCGACTCCAGAGCAAATGTTATGGCATTTTAAATCTGATACACAAGGACAAGTTATATACATATCGAAAACAAACTGTTGGTGCAGAAACCATATTCCGATAGGTGTAATTTTGAAGTATTTAGCATTCCTCTTAGAAACTAAACAACCCAAAATGAACTAGTGATGTCTTGTTTTGCAACTATAACTTTTGACAGAGAAAAGTAATGTTTTTGCATTATTATTGGACTATTAAGCGATGCAAAAGCACAAATGAGAAATCACTGGAACATTAGTTCGGATTCGGGATTAAGGTGGAACAAAATTAGAACATTTGTCCAGAAAGAAACAATCAAATACTGAAGGAAAACCAGATTCCTTAGATGTAAATTAGAAATTGCGCCATTTTCGTCGATAACAAATATTTCTATAAAGAACGATGTTTTGTGCAATGAGGTTGTGGGAGAAGTGTACTTTGATAAAATGTACCTAAAGTAGTCGTTGGGAAGGTATCGCCATGAGGTGTTACAGTCGTAGTTACAGGGGTCGCTGCAAAACACAATAGAAGCAAATTCGCATTAACATGAACACTGATTAAATCTAATTAATCATTTCCACTAAATAAGAATGAAAGGATACTTCAAATAGTGAAATTCATTACTGTAATCATGACTATCTGAAATAAATACCACATTGCCCAAATTCTTTCATAGTTCACAAAAGTGCAATATATTATTGAACTGAAATAGAGTTTAGAATTTATAATTTTGACTCTGAGTACTGGTACAAATATATTCTTCAGAACGCGAGCACTTGGTACGTATACGAACTATTAAAACGAAATGCGCTGTGGATATTGAATTAAAAACAAATAAATGAAAAGAATTGACAAAGCGAATGACTCACTCCATGGCGTTGTCTGTGTCAAAGGTGTAGAAGTGACAGTTGGTGATGTTATACGGGATGTAGATGTTGTTGATGTTGAACTTGTAGTTGATCCTGCGTTTAACCGAACAATGTAAACACCTTTTAAACAGAACTATTCATCAACCTAATATGTAATATTAAAAGCACATGTTTCATGCCGTTTTCACTACATTTTAAGATTGTAAGCAAGAGAATACGTTTATGTACACATACATTACGAACGAATAATAAAGAAGACGATTAATTAAAGTTTTTGATGAAAACTAATCCAGATTCGCATTACAAGAAAAATCAACATGTATAACGGATATGATTAATCTGAGTGATGTATTAGACTATTGCACATTTCTGCAACCGACTGTTACAAACGCATTGCATAAATGTTCGTACACTATAACAATAACTGTTGCTGAACATGTTACTAGTAAAGTAGATTATGTGTTCTAAGAATGATATTCAGACCTATATGACAGTCCCTAAATATAACTGCAAACATGAACTGTTATAATATTTCCAATCGTACTTTTGCCACAGACGATGACGCTAATGACTCTTATGTACGGCGTGACAGCTGTGTCAGTAGGAACGACACGAATCCTCAGTTTGGAGTCTGGTACGTATTCTTGGATGACAACAGTCTCTGGAACATTGGACTCTGGATTGGTAAGCTCTTTCTGCAAGAGGACCAGTCAAAGTACAATTGAAATTCTGGACTTTAGAAGTGACTTTGTCATTTAGACTAATCAGCTTCCACAGTACCATTAAATAGGAAGATACATATCGAGACCTTGAATATGTGAAATTCCTTGTTTCTAACAATTACCATGTAACTGTTAATGATATAAATATGTAACATTGCAAATAAAAACTATGTTTCTTTTAACAATGTATTTTTAAATTAATATATTATATCCAGAATCTTTGCAAATGCATCGATTACATAAACTTGAGCAACAGATTTACGATTACTATTAACGTACCTGTAGTTTTTCCTTATCGTCAAGCGTTACGAGAACGACTTTAGCCTTGGCGACTTCACCATTGGTTTCAAACGTGACTGAATAAAAGGTACCGTCCGTAACATCAGCTGGAATAACATACGTAACATGGAAAGCATCAGTGGCTTTGCCATAGAATGTGTTTCCGTTCGTCGCTCCAAGATTTGAATTTGTGAAGGTGTCTGCCGGACTGAGGGAGAACATCTCGCCATTACATGGAATGATTGCTGCAACAATGAAAGGAAGGAGTTGGATTAGTAGCAACGTGCACATGCATGCTTGGGGAAATTGCAGTTGTGCATTGATTATAACTAACATCATGCGATGTAAATGAATTGCGAATGATTTCGAGCTGTAACGTATCACTAGTAATGATATAATGTAATGTTGAAGGGTTTAGCATTCCTCTAGGACACTAAAAATCATATATAGTCAAGCGATGTCTTATTTCTACTATTGTTGAACTATACTAGAATAGGAAATTGAGTATTACTGGTTGGTGGTTCTGTAAGTGTCGTAGGGATGAGGATAGTTGTTTCTGATCTGATTACAGAGGTTGTTGCTGCAAAACACAGTAGAATCAAATTTAAAACAAAATAAAAGCAAAATTAAAACAAAAAATCATGAATACTTATTACATCTAATAAAATTTACTTATGGATTAATAAGAGAAAATTACTTGAAATAATAATTATCCTATTATTGTCATAATGTAGCCTAACACTGACATTTTTCAATAATATCCTAACTTTGCAAAATAATGCTGACCTTTATTTGATTTCAAATTTAGTCTCTACGCCTTGAACATTTGTGCATATTTGTTCTGCTGGTTGCATGAATCGAACACAAATATAAGAAGAACTAAATATAATTAGAAGATCAATAAAAGAATAAATAAGTTAATTAAAATAAAGTATCTATTCAAACGATACCCACTTGACTGCGTCACAGTTGATGTTGAGGAAGGCACAGTTGAAAGCGTTGTGGTTGTCGTTGATCCTGTGTTGGAAAGTACGCATAATGTACGTATATCAGAATTCTTTATCATCCTAATAATTCATATTAAATGTGGTTTCTATGCTGCATTACGAACGTATGACTGTTGTTGTAAGCGAGTACATTTCTAACCACATATTTTATAAATGTGTAAAGTGTATGAATAACGAAATGTATTTTTATGACTACTACTACTACTACTACTACTACTACTTCTAATAATAATAATAAACATGGTTGTAGTGCAGTACAACATAGAGTGCGGCCCATTTAAATGTATTCGTAAACTTCATGATAATTCTCGGTATTGCTAACGCTGTTATTGAGTCATGAGCACTACTGCATCGCAGTTGAAAGTAATATATTTTGAGAACTTAAAGAAATATTAAGAAATACGAAAGCAAAATGCAAAGTAAATGGTACATTAGATCGGATTCAGGAGGTAGGTGGAGGACAAAAATAAAATTAGAAGATGTGGACCGAAAAAACAATCAGATACTGAAAAACCACTGTCACTTAGATGCAAAGTTAAAATATTCTATTTTCCGCCAGAACAAATAATAATTATTAAGACCTCGATCTATAGTCTTAAGGCAATCAGTTACTGGTAGAAATGTACTTGGATGGAAATTTACCTGAAGTCGTGGTTGGGAAAGTGTCGCCATGTGTTGTTACAGCCGTAGTTACAGGGGACGCTGCAAAACACAATGGAAGCAAATTCGCTTCAACAAATGTTAAATCTATGGCACATTAAATCGGATTTAGAAGAAAGGTGGAGACCTACAATACAATTAGATTTGTCGACAAAGAAGAAAATACTGCAAAACTGTGGTTGTCAATGTAGTAACCAGTTTTTTAGTTGTCAACTTGAAATAGTCCTATGTCTCTCAATAACCAAAGGTCAGTTGAAGAACAATATCTTATGGCAATAAATTACTGGTAGAAATATACTTGGATGGAAACTTACATAAAGTCGTGGTTGGGAAACTTTCGCCGTGAGTTGTTACTGTCGTAGTAGGGGAAGCTGCAAAAAGAGAATGGAATCGAATTCGTATCAACCAGAACACTTCTTAAATCTAGGAAATAATCTTACTAAATAGTAAATTAAGAATACCTGTAATAATAAACTTCTTTAGAGTAGTTGTAACTGTTTCTAAAATGAATACAACATCCCCATAATTCTTTCATAGTCACAAAATGTGCAATAATTTACTGAACTATAATAGATTTCAAAGTTTATTTCTATAGGCCCTGAATACTGATTGGCACATATGTATTCTGCTGGTCGCTGGCATTTGGCATATACATTACAAGAAACAATCAACGAAATGCTTTATTAATATGAAATAATCAAGTATTAAAAATATTGTTAAGCGAAAGACACTCACTCCATATCACGGGTGTGGAGTATATTGAAGGAGTTACTGTTGGTGATGTTGAGTACGATGTCGTAGATGTTGAAAGTGATGGCGTAGTTAATCCTGTGTTCACAGAACAGTATAAATATTTCAAGTAGAAATAGTCATCATACTTATATTTAAAATTAACAGCATGAGATTTATAACGTCATCAAGAACATTTTAAGATAGTCAGTAATCGAATACATGAAGAACGAATAAAGTGTGCTTAATTAAAGTTATTGTTTAAGGTTAACACAGATTTGCAATTAACTAACAGCAACATGGCAAGATGAATCGATAATAACATTTCTTTCACCTTTGTTTTATCATTCTAGTTCACCTACTTAACGCTTCCTAGTAAAGCAGATAATGTGTGCGGAGACTGACGGTCCGAAATATTTTGAGTGCCTCTAAATAGAAATGAAAACCTGAACAGTTATAATATTTCGAATCGTACTTTTGCCACAGACGATGACGCTAATGACTCTTATGTACGGCGTGACAGCTGTGTCAGTAGGAACGACACGAATCCTCAGTTTGGAGTCTGGTACGTATTCTTGGATGACAACAGTCTCTGGAACATTGGCCTCTGGATTGGTAAGCTCTTTCTGCAAGAGGACCAGTCAAAGTACAATTGAAATTCTGGACTTTAAATGTGACTTAATTATGTAAGTAGGTAACATTGCAAATATAAAGTGTTTCTTTTAACACATTAAATTTAATATATTGTGTCCAGATCATACGCAGAATCATTGACTATACAAAAGAGAGCAACAGATTTACGATCACTACTAAACGAACCTGTAGTTTTTCATTGTCGTCAAGCGTTACGAGAACGACTTTAGCCTTGGCGACTTCACCATTGGTTTCAAACGTGACTGAATAAAAGGTACCGTCCGTAACATCAGCTGGAATAACATACGTAACATGGAACGCATCAGTAGCTTTGCCATTGAATATGTTTCCGTCCGTTTTTCCCAAATTTGAGTTTTTGAAGGTGTCTGCCGGATTGAGGGAGAACATCTCGCCATTACATTGAGCGATTGCTGCAACAATGAAAAGAAGAAGTTGATTAGTAGCAACGTGTACATGAATTCTTGGTGTTCATGTTTTTGGTATGGGCAAATGGCAGTTGTGCATTGATTATTATAACTGGCATCATGCGATGTAAATTTAATTGACTGTATGTATAGAATTCGGAATGATTTCGAGCTGTAACGTATCACTAGATAAGTATACAAGTTACTATTGATTTGGAAACGTTGTGTTTAATTAGTTTACAGGTGACCACTATTAAGTTAGAAAATTTATTACAAATCAATGCTATTTTATTAAACACATGTACACCGTATTATTTCCGCACAATAAAACACATTTTAACAGCAGTTACTTTTCTTTCAATGAAACTATTTGGTAAATCTCTTTGTTAAATTAAAACTGTTTACTATTATAATTAGTGGATTTTTGTTAAGATAGGAACAACTCGGTAAATTACTTGTGAAATATGAATGTACTCTTTGTAGTTGAAGTGTTTGCAATCTTAGTTGTAGTAATAAATAGAGTGCTGGAAACCACAGTGCACAAATTTAAGTGCTTGAGGTTTTAGGTTCACCATATCAAGGAATAACCTGGCACTTTACCAGGTTATCCAAACAGAACTTGATGTTTATTTTTATAAAAACAACACGAGAACTGAGATACCGAGGTACCAGGAAAAATAACAACATTTAACCTTTGTAAAATGTAATAGTTTGACGTTTAAATAGACGATAGTGGTATGCTTCAACTACGTTCTCCATTGTTTATTTCTTTGAGCAAATATTGTTTCTTTTAAATTTCACCACCCAACACTTCCCCACCTTATAGTGCCAGAATCCTATATAATAGTTGTCACAGGAAATGAGGGACCGAAATTATATTTTATTTCATTTTAAAAAACCGCTAACAAAACTAATTGAAGTAATCCGAGTTTTGTTATTTTTCGTATGTAGCATGTAACTTCCAGTAACGGTCACCTAAGATCTCTTTAGTAGACAGACGTTCGTGACGCAGTGTGTGTCAATTATCATATTGAATATATATATTAGTTTATGAAGAATATGTATATTAAATAAATTGGGACAACTGCGCACTACAGTCACATGTTGTTGACGAGAGAAATGACCAGTGCGCATTAGAATTGACCACAGAAAAGCGTGCATCACGATTACCACTATATATCCAAGGCAAAAATCATGTCACACGGCATAGCTTCTGGAAAGTTCTGGAGACCTTCAGTAAAGCTATATAAGAGGCAAAATGAAGACTTTATTCTCAATGTTGAAAACGTCGATTCGTCTGAAGCCAGTCTAACTTCATGTATGAATTATCTCATGTACAGAGATTTCATAAAGGAAAGCTGCAATAATCTCTTTCCATCCGTTTTCCATCCGTCTGATGCCATATATTGAGTAACGAGGCAAAATTACTCAGTATAATTTTTGGCAAAGTGGAAAGTTCACTGCCAAGAAAAAACCCGATGTATGCGACGCTGGTTGTATGCAGTTAACGACACGAGGGACCAAATTTGTTCTTCCCCCTGTCTGAGTTCGTTTGGCAGTCTATCCCGCTATTGAGAAGGCTAGCACCGTGATCGTCTCTGACATCCGGAGTTCTACACTCAATGTAATGCGACGACACATCCCACTGGACGACTCCACCCGATAATGCTAAACGTCGTTGGGGTGTCCGTTTCCACGACAACCGGTACAACGATAATTATCGAGGCTGACAACAGTCAGCTAAATTTCAGATTTCTCCCCAGTGATAATCTGAAAGTGGTGCCTAGATTCTGCAGAATCTTCACCTGTAATGCGACGCCTCAATTGCGTCCTATCTTCACTTTGAAGTGCCGCTTATAAGTGACGTGTGAGATTACGTCATCTCCTTGGGACTCTGACATTAATAGTGAGTAATAATTCGCACGGCTAACACGCACATACTTAACTCTAGAACTCTAAGAAAATGAACACTATTATATCGTTTGCAAAATAAGAACTCTAATGTTAAAAGTAATGCTTATTTTACATGTCAACTATTGTTAAAGCGGCCCCATTTGCCGCATAAGAATTGTGTAATTAATCTTTATTTTATATTTTGAATTTCATCATTTTCATCTCCCCTTATTTCCCACAGAGTGTATGACATTGGAAAGTTGAATGAATGATTAATCACTGTGCGAAAGAGTAGTGCCCCTTTTAAATCGGGAAATAAATAACCTGATTTAAACATCTTTCAACTCTCTTGTTATTCATAGTTTTTGAGAGGGACGAAAGAATTTGTACTATTGTTTTGCACCGTTCGTCTGTTCGTCCATTTATTCACATTTATGATACACACTCACAACACACACCGCCAATAAAACGTTCCTTGGCATGACACTAATAAACTGGGCCCCACCCAAACATCAATGGTGTATGTCATGTGTGTCTATGTAACAACCTGACACGACGTAGTACTGGCATACGTCACATGGGCTTTTCTTGGAGGTGCACCGGAGCAGGCCAAAAATAGACTTCACCCCTTGCATCTCTAACTTCAGCTCGGGGTCGGCTTGTAACGAGCCTCCCGTTTTGTGACATCTGGTGACCACTGACCGTGATCTGACAAGGTAAATTGTGTTGTTGTAAGAAAGTGTCATCTCTTTCCTGCTTTTCTATCTCATCACCATTATGCATTGTTTATTGCATGTTAGGGCTTTGCTATTGAGACTTAGGTGAACTGGATTTTGATAAGACTTATTATTATTGTGCTGAAATAAGTTTTATAATCTTTACGCTATTATCGTTAACGCGTACCGACTCGTGTTTAGACGTACATAGATCGATATTTTGTACGCTACATTAGCAACTGTTGTTTTGCTAATTTTGCTAACTTTGCAAACTTCCGATTAGGATTTCTTTTACTCGTGTTTGTAATAATCCTAATCACGTGGTGGCTGGTGTTCATACGCACACCATTGCACCACTTGTGACCTACAGAGGTCAAAATCCCGCGAATATTCTAAGTCACTTTATCCATACTCGTGATAACTAGCAATTTTAAAAATGGCCGAGCTAGTAAACATAAAGAAAGAACTCATGGCTATGGGTAGAGAATTCGGGTATGAGAAAGCCGAGTTAAAGAAATACGTGGATGAGGAGATAGCTAAATGGTATGTTGCGAAAGAAAATGAGGCGAAAGAGGCTATAGAGCTAGAAGAAAAGAGACAGGTAGCTAAGGATTTAGAGATGCGAACTTTGAGAGAGCTAGAAGATAAGAGAGAGTTAGCTAAACAGCTAGAGATGCAAACTCTGAGAGAGCTAGAAGAAAAAAGATCGAAAGAAGCTATAGAGCTAGAAGAAAAGAGACAGGTAGCTAAGGATTTAGAGATGCGAACTTTGAGAGAGCTAGAAGATAAGAGAGAGTTAGCTAAACAGCTAGAGATGCAAAACCTGAGAGAGCTAGAGGAAAAAAGAGCGAAAGAGGCTAGAGAACTAGAGGATAGAAAAAATGAGCTAGAGGAAAAAAGAGCGAAAGAGGCGAGAGATTTTAAAGAGAAAGAAATCCAAGATATGAGAGAAATAGAGTTATTAAAGATTCAGTCTGCTAGGGATTTAGAAGATAAAAGGCAGGAAGTAGAAGAGAAAAAGCTTAAGTTAAAAGCTAGAGCACATCAGGAACAGCTTGAATTAGCTAAGCAAGAGGTAACAGCTAGAGAGAAGTTGTTAGATGGGACTGCTAAGCAACAGGCCGAGTTAAATAAACCCCGTACACGGCTAGCTTTCTTTAACCCTGAAGTCGAGACGATTGACGAGTTTTTGACACGCTTTGACAGTTTCATTGCCAACTTTAATTACACTGACATTGAAAAGAAACAACAACTCGGTCAAATACTTCAAGGTGAAAGCTCGCGCGCATTTACTGATCTAACGCGCGATCCCGCTATTACTTATGCAGATCTCAAAACGGGTTTGATGCGTACTTTTCAATGTACAGCAGAAGGCTTTCGAAAAATGTTTAGGAGAGCCATACCTAAAGCAAATGACACCATGCAAGCCTTCGGTACCCGGTTACGCCATTATCTTGATAGATGGATTGATTTGACAGACATCCGGAAGACATATGAGGGCCTATTTGATTTGATATTAAGAGATCAATTTCTCCATATTGCTCCGCCTGCAATGACGACATATTTGCAGCGAAACCCCCCGGCTAACTTCAGTGATATGTTGAGGTTAGCAGACACGTATAATGATTACCCTGATCCGGTAATTACGAGGAGCGCACCACGCCCTCCTCCTACAAATCGGCAGAAGTATACACCGAAACCGAACCGACCAATGACGAAATCGGAAAAACCCGAACCGGTACAACGGACATACACTAAGTCACAAGACGTACGACGTCACACACGTGACTCCCCGCCTATGACATGTTACACTTGCAAAGGGAAGGGGCATAGTTCTCAGAACTGTCCCAGTCCACGTGATGTAAAGGTATGCACTGAAACAGGTGCAACTCTAAAGACCCAACAGGCTACAGTAAACGGAAAAAGAGTCAAAATACTGGTCGATACAGGCGCGTCCATAAGCTGCATAAATGCTAAACTTGTACGCCCTGAACAGTATCTAAGAGGTAGTGTCCGCATTCGATGTGTTATGGGACACCTTAGTACATGTCCAAGAGCCACTGTACATGTTACGTCATCCGTATTTTCCGGTACAGCCACCGCCGCAGTAATAAGAGACATGCAGTTCGGATTCATACTATCACCTGGGCAGTGTGACGCACACACTGATGGCATCTATCCTGTTCTCCCCGTAACCACTAGAGCACAACGGGAACGTAGTAAACAAGGACCCCCAGCTCTAAAGATAGTCGAGAATACATTTCCGCAGTTGACCCCAAGTCAACTCAGTCACCTGCAGCAGGAGGACAAAAGCTTGTCCTCAATGCTAAAGCTGGCACGGAAAAACACTATTACGTCCAGCAAGTACGCAACCATGACGTATTTCCTGAAGGACGGACTAGCGTTTCGGCGCACCGACTATAAGGAAAATGATACTAGAAGCACCACGTGTCTATTTACCCCTACACCACTCAGACAGCTGATTCTTAGCTTTGCACACGACTCAATCATGTCCGGACATCAGGGCGCACGTCGCACTGAACAACGGATTCGCGAGGACTTTTTTTGGCCAGGCCTGAGTAGGGATGTTCGCTCGTACGTTCGTACATGTACGCAGTGTCAACAACATATCGACCGAGGGCGTGTCAGTCGAGTTCCCCTCGAGATAGTACCAACAGTAGAGGAACCATTCCTAAAAGTCGCAGTAGACATTATTGGCCCAATCATTCCCGCGGCCGAAGGAGGATATCGCTATATCCTAACAATCGTGGATTTTGCAACACGATATCCAGAAGCAGTCGCATTAAAGGGCATCACAGCGATCGAAGTCGCAGACGCTTTAATAGACGTATTTTCTCGCACGGGCGTACCTCGAGAAATATTGAGTGACCAGGGCACTCAATTCACCTCAGCAATGATGGCTGAAACAATGCGTCTACTGGCGTGTAAACAGTTGTTCTCATCACCATATCACGCTCAGTCTAATGGTGCCGTTGAACGTTTCAACGGTACAATAAAGAAAATGTTAATTAAAATGGCCTCGGAACAACCCGACCAGTGGCCGCGTTTTCTAGCACCATTACTCTTCGCGTATCGCGAACTCCCACAAGAGAGTACGGGCTATTCACCGTTCCAACTACTATACGGCAGACAACCTCGTGGTCCCCTTAAGCTAATAAAAGAAACATGGGTCAAGGGAGACACTGTGACCGATGATAAAGATGTTCACACGTACGTAGCCGAACTACGTCAACGTCTGACCGAGACATGTCACTTAGCACAGGAAAACATTCGCGAAAAACAACCCCGATACAAGCGAAATTTTGACCGTACTGCTGTGGAACGTGACCTCGAACCAGGTCAGCTCGTGTTACTCTTGCGGCCCACGCATAACAACCGCATGCAAATGCACTGGCGTGGACCCTATCGCGTTATTAAGCGTGTGAAGCAGAACGACTACAGCATACAGATAGGAAATAAGCAGAAAACCTATCACATAAATATGCTCAAGCGTTACTATGAACGCAGCGACGAACAGATACAAAGCGTGAATGTCGCACTGATACAATTGGAAGACTCCAATTTCAGAACAGACATGATGTCCGCCGAAACCCAGCCTAACTCCGCAGTTACAGTCGATCAAGTCGAGATTGACTCGAACTTAACTGTCGAACAGCGCGACGCAATGTCAAAGCTCTTACACAGACACGCGCGCATATTCACCGACCAACCGGGCCACTCAGATTTGGTTGAACACCGCATCAAACTTTTAAGTGACAAACCGATACGCTTAAAACAGTACCCACAGAAATATGAGAGCACAAAGTACATAGCAGAACAGGTGCGTGAAATGCAAAAACAGGGCGTGATTGAACAGTCAATCTCCCCATATTCATCACCGGTCGTCTTAGTTAAAAAGAAAGACGGTACGCTTCGTTTTTGTGTGGACTACAGACAGTTAAATGAGATAACTGAATTCGATGCGGAACCTATTCCAAATCAGGACGAATTATTCGCAAAACTAACCAAGGCACATTACTTTTCGAAGTTTGACATGTGCAAAGGGTACTGGCAACTGTCAGTTGCTATTGACGACAGACCAAAAAC
Source organism: Sinotaia quadrata (assembly GCA_028829895.1). Classification (NCBI taxonomy): domain Eukaryota; kingdom Metazoa; phylum Mollusca; class Gastropoda; order Architaenioglossa; family Viviparidae; genus Sinotaia; species Sinotaia quadrata. The sequence goes on along the minus strand of CM054183.1, from coordinate 94,201,669 downwards.
AGCCTTTCCAACCCCGCTAGGCTTATTTCAGTTTTGCCGACTACCGTTCGGACTAGCGAACGCACCCGCAACATTCGCGCGCTTCATGCGAAAATTACCGTTAGAGAGCGTTGACGCATTGAATTTCTTTGATGACATACTGGTAGCAACAGGAACATGGGACCAACATTTATCCTCAGTGGGTGGTCTACTTGATATTCTCGAGCGCCATAAATTGACCGTGAAACCCACCAAAGTACGCGCGGGCTTTCGAGAGATTGAATTTCTTGGCCATATCATAAGTGACGGACAAATAGGCCCTAATCTAGACTTAACTGCAGCCATTCGTGACATGACCTTACCGACTACAAAGAAACAGGTCAGGGCAGTTTTGGGGCTAGTGGGGTACTACCGAAAATTTGTCCCAAACTTCAGTACGCTTCTTAAACCACTGACGGACTTAACTGGAAACAAACAACCCACGAAAATACGATGGACGGCAGAGTGTAGCACCGCCCTCGAAAAAGTGAAGGACATCTTGACCAGTAAACCCGTCCTACAGTTACCAGACTTTGACAAGAGATTTATTGTCAGGACCGACGCATCAGACGAAGGCCTCGGTGCCATACTTCTCCAAGAGACAGATGACGAATACCTACCGGTAGCATACGCTTCTAAGAAACTGTTAGATCGTGAGACACGGTACTCTACGATTGAAAAAGAGTGCTTAGCAATCGTATGGGCACTCAAGAAATTTAGTGCTTATCTGTACTCTAAACCATTCATCCTGCAGTGCGATCATAAGCCGCTTACATATCTGCGCACTAGCATGTACGATAACGCTAGGCTAACTAGATGGACACTCCTGCTACAGGAGTATAGCTTCGTTGTCGAACACATCGCGGGCCGAGAAAATTCGGGTGCCGATGCATTATCCCGGCATGCCATAACCGCGATATAAACAAGAGAGAGGATAGTCTCTCCACAGATGCGCATATAATTCCTGTGGGGACTATCGTGTAAAATAAAATTTTTTTTGTTCCTATTTGATTTCCACTCTGTGAGCTCCAATCAATTTTAAGAAGGGGGTTGTCACAGGAAATGAGGGCCCGAAATTATATTTTATTTCATTTTAAAAAACCGCTAACAAAACTAATTGAAGTAATCCGAGTTTTGTTATTTTTCGTATGTAGCATGTAACTTCCAGTAACGGTCACCTAAGATCTCTTTAGTAGACAGACGTTCGTGACGCAGTGTGTGTCAATTATCATATTGAATATATATATTAGTTTATGAAGAATATGTATATTAAATAAATTGGGACAACTGCGCACTACAGTCACATGTTGTTGACGAGAGAAATGACCAGTGCGCATTAGAATTGACCACAGAAAAGCGTGCATCACGATTACCACTATATATCCAAGGCAAAAATCATGTCACACGGCATAGCTTCTGGAAAGTTCTGGAGACCTTCAGTAAAGCTATATAAGAGGCAAAATGAAGACTTTATTCTCAATGTTGAAAACGTCGATTCGTCTGAAGCCAGTCTAACTTCATGTATGAATTATCTCATGTACAGAGATTTCATAAAGGAAAGCTGCAATAATCTCTTTCCATCCGTTTTCCATCCGTCTGATGCCATATATTGAGTAACGAGGCAAAATTACTCAGTATAATTTTTGGCAAAGTGGAAAGTTCACTGCCAAGAAAAAACCCGATGTATGCGACGCTGGTTGTATGCAGTTAACGACACGAGGGACCAAATTTGTTCTTCCCCCTGTCTGAGTTCGTTTGGCAGTCTATCCCGCTATTGAGAAGGCTAGCACCGTGATCGTCTCTGACATCCGGAGTTCTACACTCAATGTAATGCGACGACACATCCCACTGGACGACTCCACCCGATAATGCTAAACGTCGTTGGGGTGTCCGTTTCCACGACAACCGGTACAACGATAATTATCGAGGCTGACAACAGTCAGCTAAATTTCAGATTTCTCCCCAGTGATAATCTGAAAGTGGTGCCTAGATTCTGCAGAATCTTCACCTGTAATGCGACGCCTCAATTGCGTCCTATCTTCACTTTGAAGTGCCGCTTATAAGTGACGTGTGAGATTACGTCATCTCCTTGGGACTCTGACATTAATAGTGAGTAATAATTCGCACGGCTAACACGCACATACTTAACTCTAGAACTCTAAGAAAATGAACACTATTATATCGTTTGCAAAATAAGAACTCTAATGTTAAAAGTAATGCTTATTTTACATGTCAACTATTGTTAAAGCGGCCCCATTTGCCGCATAAGAATTGTGTAATTAATCTTTATTTTATATTTTGAATTTCATCATTTTCATCTCCCCTTATTTCCCACAGAGTGTATGACATTGGAAAGTTGAATGAATGATTAATCACTGTGCGAAAGAGTAGTGCCCCTTTTAAATCGGGAAATAAATAACCTGATTTAAACATCTTTCAACTCTCTTGTTATTCATAGTTTTTGAGAGGGACGAAAGAATTTGTACTATTGTTTTGCACCGTTCGTCTGTTCGTCCATTTATTCACATTTATGATACACACTCACAACACACACCGCCAATAAAACGTTCCTTGGCATGACACTAATAAACTGGGCCCCACCCAAACATCAATGGTGTATGTCATGTGTGTCTATGTAACAACCTGACACGACGTAGTACTGGCATACGTCACATGGGCTTTTCTTGGAGGTGCACCGGAGCAGGCCAAAAATAGACTTCACCCCTTGCATCTCTAACTTCAGCTCGGGGTCGGCTTGTAACGAGCCTCCCGTTTTGTGACAATAGTTTTGTTGAATAAGTTTAACAATTAGTTCGAGGTAATAATGTGTCATCCAGATAAACCTAAAACATCTGAACTGTAGTACTTTGTTGTAAGCTAACGTCCAAAATACAGGTAACATTAAACTATAAACTGACGTTCAGAATTAATAAAATAAACTTTAAACTTTAATGCAATAAAGTGAAGATCAGAAACAATATATACACTTATGAAACGTACGATACTCACTCGATGGCGTTGTTGGTGTCGTTGTGCCTGTTGGAGGTGTTGTGGTGTAAATAAATGGTGTGGTGGTTGTAGACGACGGTGGTGTTGTCCTTGATGCTGTGTAGAAAATACGGAAGAAGTGGATTAAACACAAATACTATGCATCTTAAATAGTTGTAGTCATAGATTGTATTATACTGCATTATCAGCATATTTATCGTGACGGATATGCAATATTAAATTTACAAATACCTTACACCTTACACACGTTGAAAGATTATGATAATTAACAGAATCAATAATTGAGTACATAACAGTAATAATGTTGGCTTTAGTACTTTAAAAATCATTAGAATTATTCACCGTCACCTTATCCATCCAATGGTAAACGATAGGAACAACTTTACATTTGGGTAGGAATTATATGTGTTGTATACTTTTCGAATGATAAAAGTAGTGTATTTTTCATAATTACAGAAATAATGCCGACTCCAGAGCAAATGTTATGGCATTTTAAATCTGATACACAAGGACAAGTTATATACATATCGAAAACAAACTGTTGGTGCAGAAACCATATTCCGATAGGTGTAATTTTGAAGTATTTAGCATTCCTCTTAGAAACTAAACAACCCAAAATGAACTAGTGATGTCTTGTTTTGCAACTATAACTTTTGACAGAGAAAAGTAATGTTTTTGCATTATTATTGGACTATTAAGCGATGCAAAAGCACAAATGAGAAATCACTGGAACATTAGTTCGGATTCGGGATTAAGGTGGAACAAAATTAGAACATTTGTCCAGAAAGAAACAATCAAATACTGAAGGAAAACCAGATTCCTTAGATGTAAATTAGAAATTGCGCCATTTTCGTCGATAACAAATATTTCTATAAAGAACGATGTTTTGTGCAATGAGGTTGTGGGAGAAGTGTACTTTGATAAAATGTACCTAAAGTAGTCGTTGGGAAGGTATCGCCATGAGGTGTTACAGTCGTAGTTACAGGGGTCGCTGCAAAACACAATAGAAGCAAATTCGCATTAACATGAACACTGATTAAATCTAATTAATCCTTTCCACTAAATAAGAATGAAAGGATACTTCAAATAGTGAAATTCATTACTGTAATCATGACTATCTGAAATAAATACCACATTGCCCAAATTCTTTCATAGTTCACAAAAGTGCAATATATTATTGAACTGAAATAGAGTTTAGAATTTATAATTTTGACTCTGAGTACTGGTACAAATATATTCTTCAGGACGCGAGCACTTGGTACGTATACGAACTATTAAAACGAAATGCGCGGTGGATATTGAATTAAAAACAAATAAATGAAAAGAATTGACAAAGCGAATGACTCACTCCATGGCGTTGTCTGTGTCAAAGGTGTAGAAGTGACAGTTGGTGATGTTATACGGGATGTAGATGTTGTTGATGTTGAACTTGTAGTTGATCCTGCGTTTAACCGAACAATATAAACACCTTTTAAACAGAACTATTCATCAACCTAATATGTAATATTAAAAGCACATGTTTCATGCCGTTTTCACTACATTTTAAGATTGTAAGCAAGAGAATACGTTTATGTACACATACATTACGAACGAATAATAAAGAAGACGATTAATTAAAGTTTTTGATGAAAACTAATCCAGATTCGCATTACAAGAAAAATCAACATGTATAACGGATATGATTAATCTGAGTGATGTATTAGACTATTGCACATTTCTGCAACCGACTGTTACAAACGCATTGCATAAATGTTCGTACACTATAACAATAACTGTTGCTGAACATGTTACTAGTAAAGTAGATTATGTGTTCTAAGAATGATATTCAGACCTATATGACAGTCCCTAAATATAACTGCAAACATGAACTGTTATAATATTTCCAATCGTACTTTTGCCACAGACGATGACGCTAATGACTCTTATGTACGGCGTGACAGCTGTGTCAGTAGGAACGACACGAATCCTCAGTTTGGAGTCTGGTACGTATTCTTGGATGACAACAGTCTCTGGAACATTGGACTCTGGATTGGTAAGCTCTTTCTGCAAGAGGACCAGTCAAAGTACAATTGAAATTCTGGACTTTAGAAGTGACTTTGTCATTTAGACTAATCAGCTTCCACAGTACCATTAAATAGGAAGATACATATCGAGACCTTGAATATGTGAAATTCCTTGTTTCTAACAATTACCATGTAACTGTTAATGATATAAATATGTAACATTGCAAATAAAAACTATGTTTCTTTTAACAATGTATTTTTAAATATTATATTATATCCAGAATCTTTGCAAATGCATCGATTACATAAACTTGAGCAACAGATTTACGATTACTATTAACGTACCTGTAGTTTTTCCTTATCGTCAAGCGTTACGAGAACGACTTTAGCCTTGGCGACTTCACCATTGGTTTCAAACGTGACTGAATAAAAGGTACCGTCCGTAACATCAGCTGGAATAACATACGTAACATGGAAAGCATCAGTGGCTTTGCCATAGAATGTGTTTCCGTTCGTCGCTCCAAGATTTGAATTTGTGAAGGTGTCTGCCGGACTGAGGGAGAACATCTCGCCATTACATGGAATGATTGCTGCAACAATGAAAGGAAGGAGTTGGATTAGTAGCAACGTGCACATGCATGCTTGGGGAAATTGCAGTTGTGCATTGATTATAACTAACATCATGCGATGTAAATGAATTGCGAACGATTTCGAGCTGTAACGTATCACTAGTAATGATATAATGTAATGTTGAAGGGTTTAGCATTCCTCTAGGACACTAAAAATCATATATAGTCAAGCGATGTCTTATTTCTACTATTGTTGAACTATACTAGAATAGGAAATTGAGTATTACTGGTTGGTGGTTCTGTAAGTGTCGTAGGGATGAGGATAGTTGTTTCTGATCTGATTACAGAGGTTGTTGCTGCAAAACACAGTAGAATCAAATTTAAAACAAAATAAAAGCAAAATTAAAACAGAAAATCATGAATACTTATTACATCTAATAAAATTTACTTATGGATTAATAAGAGAAAATTACTTGAAATAATAATTATCCTATTATTGTCATAATGTAGCCTAACACTGACATTTTTCAATAATATCCTAACTTTGCAAAATAATGCTGACCTTTATTTGATTTCAAATTTAGTCTCTACGCCTTGAACATTTGTGCATATTTGTTCTGCTGGTTGCATGAATCGAACACAAATATAAGAAGAACTAAATATAATTAGAAGATCAATAAAAGAATAAATAAGTTAATTAAAATAAAGTATCTATTCAAACGATACCCACTTGACTGCGTCACAGTTGATGTTGAGGAAGGCACAGTTGAAAGCGTTGTGGTTGTCGTTGATCCTGTGTTGGAAAGTACGCATAATGTACGTATATCAGAATTCTTTATCATCCTAATAATTCATATTAAATGTGGTTTCTATGCTGCATTACGAACGTATGACTGTTGTTGTAAGCGAGTACATTTCTAACCACATATTTTATAAATGTGTAAAGTGTATGAATAACGAAATGTATTTTTATGACTACTACTACTACTACTACTACTACTTCTAATAATAATAATAAACATGGTTGTAGTGCAGTACAACATAGAGTGCGGTCCATTTAAATGTATTCGTAAACTTCATGATAATTCTCGGTATTGCTAACGCTGTTATTGAGTCATGAGCACTACTGCATCGCAGTTGAAAGTAATATATTTTGAGAACTTAAAGAAATATTAAGAAATACGAAAGCAAAATGCAAAGTAAATGGTACATTAGATCGGATTCAGGAGGTAGGTGGAGGACAAAAATAAAATTAGAAGATGTGGACCGAAAAAACAATCAGATACTGAAAAACCACTGTCACTTAGATGCAAAGTTAAAATATTCTATTTTCCGCCAGAACAAATAATAATTATTAAGACCTCGATCTACAGTCTTAAGGCAATCAGTTACTGGTAGAAATGTACTTGGATGGAAATTTACCTGAAGTCGTGGTTGGGAAAGTGTCGCCATGTGTTGTTACAGCCGTAGTTACAGGGGACGCTGCAAAACACAATGGAAGCAAATTCGCTTCAACAAATGTTAAATCTATGGCACATTAAATCGGATTTAGAAGAAAGGTGGAGACCTACAATACAATTAGATTTGTCGACAAAGAAGAAAATACTGCAAAACTGTGGTTGTCAATGTAGTAACCAGTTTTTTAGTTGTCAACTTGAAATAGTCCTATGTCTCTCAATAACCAAAGGTCAGTTGAAGAACAATATCTTATGGCAATAAATTACTGGTAGAAATATACTTGGATGGAAACTTACATAAAGTCGTGGTTGGGAAACTTTCGCCGTGAGTTGTTACTGTCGTAGTAGGGGAAGCTGCAAAAAGAGAATGGAATCGAATTCGTATCAACCAGAACACTTCTTAAATCTAGGAAATAATCTTACTAAATAGTAAATTAAGAATACCTGTAATAATAAACTTCTTTAGAGTAGTTGTAACTGTTTCTAAAATGAATACAACATCCCCATAATTCTTTCATAGTCACAAAATGTGCAATAATTTACTGAACTATAATAGATTTCAAAGTTTATTTCTATAGGCCCTGAATACTGATTGGCACATATGTATTCTGCTGGTCGCTGGCATTTGGCATATACATTACAAGAAACAATCAACGAAATGCTTTATTAATATGAAATAATCAAGTATTAAAAATATTGTTAAGCGAAAGACACTCACTCCATATCACGGGTGTGGAGTATATTGAAGGAGTTACTGTTGGTGATGTTGAGTACGATGTCGTAGATGTTGAAAGTGATGGCGTAGTTAATCCTGTGTTCACAGAACAGTATAAATATTTCAAGTAGAAATAGTCATCATACTTATATTTAAAATTAACAGCATGAGATTTATAACGTCATCAAGAACATTTTAAGATAGTCAGTAATCGAATACATGAAGAACGAATAAAGTGTGCTTAATTAAAGTTATTGTTTAAGGTTAACACAGATTTGCAATTAACTAACAGCAACATGGCAAGATGAATCGATAATAACATTTCTTTCACCTTTGTTTTATCATTCTAGTTCACCTACTTAACGCTTCCTAGTAAAGCAGATAATGTGTGCGGAGACTGACGGTCCGAAATATTTTGAGTGCCTCTAAATAGAAATGAAAACCTGAACAGTTATAATATTTCGAATCGTACTTTTGCCACAGACGATGACGCTAATGACTCTTATGTACGGCGTGACAGCTGTGTCAGTAGGAACGACACGAATCCTCAGTTTGGAGTCTGGTACGTATTCTTGGATGACAACAGTCTCTGGAACATTGGCCTCTGGATTGGTAAGCTCTTTCTGCAAGAGGACCAGTCAAAGTACAATTGAAATTCTGGACTTTAAATGTGACTTAATTATGTAAGTAGGTAACATTGCAAATATAAAGTGTTTCTTTTAACACATTAAATTTAATATATTGTGTCCAGATCATACACAGAATCATTGACTATACAAAAGAGAGCAACAGATTTACGATCACTACTAAACGAACCTGTAGTTTTTCATTGTCGTCAAGCGTTACGAGAACGACTTTAGCCTTGGCGACTTCACCATTGGTTTCAAACGTGACTGAATAAAAGGTACCGTCCGTAACATCAGCTGGAATAACATACGTAACATGGAACGCATCAGTAGCTTTGCCATTGAATATGTTTCCGTCCGTTTTTCCCAAATTTGAGTTTTTGAAGGTGTCTGCCGGATTGAGGGAGAACATCTCGCCATTACATTGAGCGATTGCTGCAACAATGAAAAGAAGAAGTTGATTAGTAGCAACGTGTACATGAATTCTTGGTGTTCATGTTTTTGGTATGGGCAAATGGCAGTTGTGCATTGATTATTATAACTGGCATCATGCGATGTAAATTTAATTGACTGTATGTATAGAATTCGGAATGATTTCGAGCTGTAACGTATCACTAGATAAGTATACAAGTTACTATTGATTTGGAAACGTTGTGTTTAATTAGTTTACAGGTGACCACTATTAAGTTAGAAAATTTATTACAAATCAATGCTATTTTATTAAACACATGTACACCGTATTATTTCCGCACAATAAAACACATTTTAACAGCAGTTACTTTTCTTTCAATGAAACTATTTGGTAAATCTCTTTGTTAAATTAAAACTGTTTACTATTATAATTAGTGGATTTTTGTTAAGATAGGAACAACTCGGTAAATTACTTGTGAAATATGAATGTACTCTTTGTAGTTGAAGTGTTTGCAATCTTAGTTGTAGTAATAAATAGAGTGCTGGAAACCACAGTGCACAAATTTAAGTGCTTGAGGTTTTAGGTTCACCATATCAAGGAATAACCTGGCACTTTACCAGGTTATCCAAACAGAACTTGATGTTTATTTTTATAAAAACAACACGAGAACTGAGATACCGAGGTACCAGGAAAAATAACAACATTTAACCTTTGTAAAATGTAATAGTTTGACGTTTAAATAGACGATAGTGGTACGCTTCAACTACGTTCTCCATTGTTTATTTCTTTGAGCAAATATTGTTTCTTTTAAATTTCACCACCCAACACTTCCCCACCTTATAGTGCCAGAATCCTATATAATAGTTTTGTTGAATAAGTTTAACAATTAGTTCGAGGTAATAATGTGTCATCCAGATAAACCTAAAACATCTGAACTGTAGTACTTTGTTGTAAGCTAACGTCCAAAATACAGGTAACATTAAACTATAAACTGACGTTCAGAATTAATAAAATAAACTTTAAACTTTAATGCAATAAAGTGAAGATCAGAAACAATATATACACTTATGAAACGTACGATACTCACTCGATGGCGTTGTTGGTGTCGTTGTGCCTGTTGGAGGTGTTGTGGTGTAAATAAATGGTGTGGTGGTTGTAGACGACGGTGGTGTTGTCCTTGATGCTGTGTAGAAAATACGGAAGAAGTGGATTAAACACAAATACTATGCATCTTAAATAGTTGTAGTCATAGATTGTATTATACTGCATTATCAGCATATTTATCGTGACGGATATGCAATATTAAATTTACAAATACCTTACACCTTACACACGTTGAAAGATTATGATAATTAACAGAATCAATAATTGAGTACATAACAGTAATAATGTTGGCTTTAGTACTTTAAAAATCATTAGAATTATTCACCGTCACCTTATCCATCCAATGGTAAACGATAGGAACAACTTTACATTTGGGTAGGAATTATATGTGTTGTATACTTTTCGAATGATAAAAGTAGTGTATTTTTCATAATTACAGAAATAATGCCGACTCCAGAGCAAATGTTATGGCATTTTAAATCTGATACACAAGGACAAGTTATATACATATCGAAAACAAACTGTTGGTGCAGAAACCATATTCCGATAGGTGTAATTTTGAAGTATTTAGCATTCCTCTTAGAAACTAAACAACCCAAAATGAACTAGTGATGTCTTGTTTTGCAACTATAACTTTTGACAGAGAAAAGTAATGTTTTTGCATTATTATTGGACTATTAAGCGATGCAAAAGCACAAATGAGAAATCACTGGAACATTAGTTCGGATTCGGGATTAAGGTGGAACAAAATTAGAACATTTGTCCAGAAAGAAACAATCAAATACTGAAGGAAAACCAGATTCCTTAGATGTAAATTAGAAATTGCGCCATTTTCGTCGATAACAAATATTTCTATAAAGAACGATGTTTTGTGCAATGAGGTTGTGGGAGAAGTGTACTTTGATAAAATGTACCTAAAGTAGTCGTTGGGAAGGTATCGCCATGAGGTGTTACAGTCGTAGTTACAGGGGTCGCTGCAAAACACAATAGAAGCAAATTCGCATTAACATGAACACTGATTAAATCTAATTAATCCTTTCCACTAAATAAGAATGAAAGGATACTTCAAATAGTGAAATTCATTACTGTAATCATGACTATCTGAAATAAATACCACATTGCCCAAATTCTTTCATAGTTCACAAAAGTGCAATATATTATTGAACTGAAATAGAGTTTAGAATTTATAATTTTGACTCTGAGTACTGGTACAAATATATTCTTCAGGACGCGAGCACTTGGTACGTATACGAACTATTAAAACGAAATGCGCGGTGGATATTGAATTAAAAACAAATAAATGAAAAGAATTGACAAAGCGAATGACTCACTCCATGGCGTTGTCTGTGTCAAAGGTGTAGAAGTGACAGTTGGTGATGTTATACGGGATGTAGATGTTGTTGATGTTGAACTTGTAGTTGATCCTGCGTTTAACCGAACAATATAAACACCTTTTAAACAGAACTATTCATCAACCTAATATGTAATATTAAAAGCACATGTTTCATGCCGTTTTCACTACATTTTAAGATTGTAAGCAAGAGAATACGTTTATGTACACATACATTACGAACGAATAATAAAGAAGACGATTAATTAAAGTTTTTGATGAAAACTAATCCAGATTCGCATTACAAGAAAAATCAACATGTATAACGGATATGATTAATCTGAGTGATGTATTAGACTATTGCACATTTCTGCAACCGACTGTTACAAACGCATTGCATAAATGTTCGTACACTATAACAATAACTGTTGCTGAACATGTTACTAGTAAAGTAGATTATGTGTTCTAAGAATGATATTCAGACCTATATGACAGTCCCTAAATATAACTGCAAACATGAACTGTTATAATATTTCGAATCGTACTTTTGCCACAGACGATGACGCTAATGACTCTTATGTACGGCGTGACAGCTGTGTCAGTAGGAACGACACGAATCCTCAGTTTGGAGTCTGGTACGTATTCTTGGATGACAACAGTCTCTGGAACATTGGCCTCTGGATTGGTAAGCTCTTTCTGCAAGAGGACCAGTCAAAGTACAATTGAAATTCTGGACTTTAGAAGTGACTTTGTCATTTAGACTAATCAGCTTCCACAGTACCATTAAATAGGAAGATACATATCGAGACCTTGAATATGTGAAATTCCTTGTTTCTAACAATTACCATGTAACTGTTAATGATATAAATATGTAACATTGCAAATAAAAACTATGTTTCTTTTAACAATGTATTTTTAAATTAATATATTATATCCAGAATCTTTGCAAATGCATCGATTACATAAACTTGAGCAACAGATTTACGATTACTATTAACGTACCTGTAGTTTTTCCTTATCGTCAAGCGTTACGAGAACGACTTTAGCCTTGGCGACTTCACCATTGGTTTCAAACGTGACTGAATAAAAGGTACCGTCCGTAACATCAGCTGGAATAACATACGTAACATGGAAAGCATCAGTGGCTTTGCCATAGAATGTGTTTCCGTTCGTCGCTCCAAGATTTGAATTTGTGAAGGTGTCTGCCGGACTGAGGGAGAACATCTCGCCATTACATGGAATGATTGCTGCAACAATGAAAGGAAGGAGTTGGATTAGTAGCAACGTGCACATGCATGCTTGGGGAAATTGCAGTTGTGCATTGATTATAACTAACATCATGCGATGTAAATGAATTGCGAACGATTTCGAGCTGTAACGTATCACTAGTAATGATATAATGTAATGTTGAAGGGTTTAGCATTCCTCTAGGACACTAAAAATCATATATAGTCAAGCGATGTCTTATTTCTACTATTGTTGAACTATACTAGAATAGGAAATTGAGTATTACTGGTTGGTGGTTCTGTAAGTGTCGTAGGGATGAGGATAGTTGTTTCTGATCTGATTACAGAGGTTGTTGCTGCAAAACACAGTAGAATCAAATTTAAAACAAAATAAAAGCAAAATTAAAACAGAAAATCATGAATACTTATTACATCTAATAAAATTTACTTATGGATTAATAAGAGAAAATTACTTGAAATAATAATTATCCTATTATTGTCATAATGTAGCCTAACACTGACATTTTTCAATAATATCCTAACTTTGCAAAATAATGCTGACCTTTATTTGATTTCAAATTTAGTCTCTACGCCTTGAACATTTGTGCATATTTGTTCTGCTGGTTGCATGAATCGAACACAAATATAAGAAGAACTAAATATAATTAGAAGATCAATAAAAGAATAAATAAGTTAATTAAAATAAAGTATCTATTCAAACGATACCCACTTGACTGCGTCACAGTTGATGTTGAGGAAGGCACAGTTGAAAGCGTTGTGGTTGTCGTTGATCCTGTGTTGGAAAGTACGCATAATGTACGTATATCAGAATTCTTTATCATCCTAATAATTCATATTAAATGTGGTTTCTATGCTGCATTACGAACGTATGACTGTTGTTGTAAGCGAGTACATTTCTAACCACATATTTTATAAATGTGTAAAGTGTATGAATAACGAAATGTATTTTTATGACTACTACTACTACTACTACTACTACTACTTCTAATAATAATAATAAACATGGTTGTAGTGCAGTACAACATAGAGTGCGGTCCATTTAAATGTATTCGTAAACTTCATGATAATTCTCGGTATTGCTAACGCTGTTATTGAGTCATGAGCACTACTGCATCGCAGTTGAAAGTAATATATTTTGAGAACTTAAAGAAATATTAAGAAATACGAAAGCAAAATGCAAAGTAAATGGTACATTAGATCGGATTCAGGAGGTAGGTGGAGGACAAAAATAAAATTAGAAGATGTGGACCGAAAAAACAATCAGATACTGAAAAACCACTGTCACTTAGATGCAAAGTTAAAATATTCTATTTTCCGCCAGAACAAATAATAATTATTAAGACCTCGATCTACAGTCTTAAGGCAATCAGTTACTGGTAGAAATGTACTTGGATGGAAATTTACCTGAAGTCGTGGTTGGGAAAGTGTCGCCATGTGTTGTTACAGCCGTAGTTACAGGGGACGCTGCAAAACACAATGGAAGCAAATTCGCTTCAACAAATGTTAAATCTATGGCACATTAAATCGGATTTAGAAGAAAGGTGGAGACCTACAATACAATTAGATTTGTCGACAAAGAAGAAAATACTGCAAAACTGTGGTTGTCAATGTAGTAACCAGTTTTTTAGTTGTCAACTTGAAATAGTCCTATGTCTCTCAATAACCAAAGGTCAGTTGAAGAACAATATCTTATGGCAATAAATTACTGGTAGAAATATACTTGGATGGAAACTTACATAAAGTCGTGGTTGGGAAACTTTCGCCGTGAGTTGTTACTGTCGTAGTAGGGGAAGCTGCAAAAAGAGAATGGAATCGAATTCGTATCAACCAGAACACTTCTTAAATCTAGGAAATAATCTTACTAAATAGTAAATTAAGAATACCTGTAATAATAAACTTCTTTAGAGTAGTTGTAACTGTTTCTAAAATGAATACAACATCCCCATAATTCTTTCATAGTCACAAAATGTGCAATAATTTACTGAACTATAATAGATTTCAAAGTTTATTTCTATAGGCCCTGAATACTGATTGGCACATATGTATTCTGCTGGTCGCTGGCATTTGGCATATACATTACAAGAAACAATCAACGAAATGCTTTATTAATATGAAATAATCAAGTATTAAAAATATTGTTAAGCGAAAGACACTCACTCCATATCACGGGTGTGGAGTATATTGAAGGAGTTACTGTTGGTGATGTTGAGTACGATGTCGTAGATGTTGAAAGTGATGGCGTAGTTAATCCTGTGTTCACAGAACAGTATAAATATTTCAAGTAGAAATAGTCATCATACTTATATTTAAAATTAACAGCATGAGATTTATAACGTCATCAAGAACATTTTAAGATAGTCAGTAATCGAATACATGAAGAACGAATAAAGTGTGCTTAATTAAAGTTATTGTTTAAGGTTAACACAGATTTGCAATTAACTAACAGCAACATGGCAAGATGAATCGATAATAACATTTCTTTCACCTTTGTTTTATCATTCTAGTTCACCTACTTAACGCTTCCTAGTAAAGCAGATAATGTGTGCGGAGACTGACGGTCCGAAATATTTTGAGTGCCTCTAAATAGAAATGAAAACCTGAACAGTTATAATATTTCGAATCGTACTTTTGCCACAGACGATGACGCTAATGACTCTTATGTACGGCGTGACAGCTGTGTCAGTAGGAACGACACGAATCCTCAGTTTGGAGTCTGGTACGTATTCTTGGATGACAACAGTCTCTGGAACATTGGCCTCTGGATTGGTAAGCTCTTTCTGCAAGAGGACCAGTCAAAGTACAATTGAAATTCTGGACTTTAAATGTGACTTAATTATGTAAGTAGGTAACATTGCAAATATAAAGTGTTTCTTTTAACACATTAAATTTAATATATTGTGTCCAGATCATACACAGAATCATTGACTATACAAAAGAGAGCAACAGATTTACGATCACTACTAAACGAACCTGTAGTTTTTCATTGTCGTCAAGCGTTACGAGAACGACTTTAGCCTTGGCGACTTCACCATTGGTTTCAAACGTGACTGAATAAAAGGTACCGTCCGTAACATCAGCTGGAATAACATACGTAACATGGAACGCATCAGTAGCTTTGCCATTGAATATGTTTCCGTCCGTTTTTCCCAAATTTGAGTTTTTGAAGGTGTCTGCCGGATTGAGGGAGAACATCTCGCCATTACATTGAGCGATTGCTGCAACAATGAAAAGAAGAAGTTGATTAGTAGCAACGTGTACATGAATTCTTGGTGTTCATGTTTTTGGTATGGGCAAATGGCAGTTGTGCATTGATTATTATAACTGGCATCATGCGATGTAAATTTAATTGACTGTATGTATAGAATTCGAAATGATTTCGAGCTGTAACGTATCACTAGATAAGTATACAAGTTACTATTGATTTGGAAACGTTGTGTTTAATTAGTTTACAGGTGACCACTATTAAGTTAGAAAATTTATTACAAATCAATGCTATTTTATTAAACACATGTACACCGTATTATTTCCGCACAATAAAACACATTTTAACAGCAGTTACTTTTCTTTCAATGAAACTATTTGGTAAATCTCTTTGTTAAATTAAAACTGTTTACTATTATAATTAGTGGATTTTTGTTAAGATAGGAACAACTCGGTAAATTACTTGTGAAATATGAATGTACTCTTTGTAGTTGAAGTGTTTGCAATCTTAGTTGTAGTAATAAATAGAGTGCTGGAAACCACAGTGCACAAATT
The DNA here is from genome assembly GCA_028829895.1 of Sinotaia quadrata. Classification (NCBI taxonomy): domain Eukaryota; kingdom Metazoa; phylum Mollusca; class Gastropoda; order Architaenioglossa; family Viviparidae; genus Sinotaia; species Sinotaia quadrata. The sequence goes on along the minus strand of CM054183.1, from coordinate 94,185,423 downwards.
TAAGTGCTTGAGGTTTTAGGTTCACCATATCAAGGAATAACCTGGCACTTTACCAGGTTATCCAAACAGAACTTGATGTTTATTTTTATAAAAACAACACGAGAACTGAGATACCGAGGTACCAGGAAAAATAACAACATTTAACCTTTGTAAAATGTAATAGTTTGACGTTTAAATAGACGATAGTGGTTGTCACAAAACGGGAGGCTCGTTACAAGCCGACCCCGAGCTGAAGTTAGAGATGCAAGGGGTGAAGTCTATTTTTGGCCTGCTCCGGTGCACCTCCAAGATTAGCCCGTGTGACGTATGCCCGTACTACGTCGTGTCAGGTTGTTACATAGACACACATGACATACACCATTGATGTTTGGGTGGGGCCCAATTTATTAATGTCATGCCAAGGAACGTTTTATTGGCGGTGTGTGTTGTGAGTGTGTATCATAAATGTGAATAAATGGACGAACAGACGAACGGTGCAAAACAATAGTACAATTCTTTCGTCCCTCTCAAAAATTATGAATAACAAGAGAGTTGAAAGATGTTTAAATCAGGTTATTTATTTCCCGATTTAAAAGGGGCACTACTCTTTCGCACAGTGATTAATCATTCATTCAACTTTCCAATGTCATACACTCTTTGGGAAATAAGGGGAGATGAAAATGATGAAATTCAAAATATAAAATAAAGATTAATTACACAATTCTTATGCGGCAAATGTGGCCGCTTTAACAATAGTTGACATGTAAAATAAGCATTACTTTTTAACATTCAAGTTCTTATTTTGCAAACGATATAATAGTGTTCATTTTCTTAAGAGTCCTGAGTTAAGTATGTGCGCGTTAGCCGTGCTAATGATTACTCACTATTAATGTCAGAGTTCCAAGGAGATGACGTAAGCTCACACGTCACTTATAAGCGGCACTTCAAAGTGAAGATAGGACGCAATTGAGGCGTCGCATTACAGGTGAAGATTCTGCAGAATCTAGGCACCACTTTCAGATTATCACTGGGGAGAAATCTGAAATTTAGCTGACTGTTGTCAGCCTCGATAATTATCGTTGTACCGGTTGTCGTGGAAACGGACACCTCAACGACGTTTAGCATTATCGGGTGGAGTCGTCCAGTGGGATGTGTCGTCGCATTACATTGAGTGTAGAAATCCGGATGTCTGTCTCCGGCGCTAGCCTCCCAATAGCGGCATAGATCTGCCAAACCAACTCAGACAGGGGGGAGAACAAATTGGTCCCTCGTGTCGTTAACTGCATACAACCAGCGTCGCATGCATGGGTTTTTCTTGACAGTGAACTTTCCACTTTGCCAAAAGTTATACTGAGTAATTTTGCCTCGTTACTCAATATATGGCATCAGACGGATGGAAAACGGATGGAAAGAGATCATTGCAGCTTTCCTTTATGAAATCTCTGTACATGAGATAATTCATACGTGAAGTTAGACTGGCTTCAGACGAATCGACGTTTTCAACATTGAGAGTAAAATCTTCATTTTTGCCTCTTATATAGCTTCACTGAATGTTTCCAAAACTTCCAGAAGCTATGTCCTGTGACATGATTTTTGCCTTGGATATATAGTGGTAATCGTGATGCACGCTTTTCTGTGGTCAATTCTAATGCGCACTGGCCATTTCTCTCGTCAACAACACGTGACTCGTAGTGCGCAGTTGACCCAATCATTTAATATACATATCCTTCATAAACTAATATATATATTCAATATGATAATTAACACACACTGCGTCACGAACGTCTGTCTACTAAAGAGATCTTAGGTGACCGATACTGGAATTTCACATGATAATATGAAAATATAACAAAACTCGGATTACTTCAATTAGTTTTGTTAGCGGTTTTTTTTTAAATGAAATAAAATATAATTTCTGTCCCTCATTTCCTGTGACAGTGGTATGCTTCAACTACGTTCTCCATTGTTTATTTCTTTGAGCAAATATTGTTTCTTTTAAATTTCACCACCCAACACTTCCCCACCTTATATTGCCAGAATCCTATATAATAGTTTTGTTGAATAAGTTTAACAATTAGTTCGAGGTAATAATGTGTCATCCAGATAAACCTAAAACATCTGAACTGTAGTACTTTGTTGTAAGCTAACGTCCAAAATACAGGTAACATTAAACTATAAACTGACGTTCAGAATTAATAAAATAAACTTAAAACTTTAATGCAATAAAGTGAAGATCAGAAACAATATATACACTTATGAAACGTACGATACTCACTCGATGGCGTTGTTGGTGTCGTTGTGCCTGTTGGAGGTGTTGAGGTGTAAATAAATGGTGTGGTGGTTGTAGACGACGGTGGTGTTGTCCTTGATGCTGTGTAGAAAATACGGAAGAAGTGGATTAAACACAAATACTATGCATCTTAAATAGTTGTAGTCATAGATTGTATTATACTGCATTATCAGCATATTTATCGTGACGGATATGCAATATTAAATTTACAAATACCTTACACCTTACACACGTTGAAAGATTATGATAATTAACAGAATCAATAATTGAGTACATAACAGTAATAATGTTGGCTTTAGTACTTTAAAAATCATTAGAATTATTCACCGTCACCTTATCCATCCAATGGTAAACGATAGGAACAACTTTACATTTGGGTAGGAATTATATGTGTTGTATACTTTTCGAATGATAAAAGTAGTGTATTTTTCATAATTACAGAAATAATGCCGACTCCAGAGCAAATGTTATGGCATTTTAAATCTGATACACAAGGACAAGTTATATACATATCGAAAACAAACTGTTAGTGCAGAAACCATATTCCGATAGGTGTAATTTTCAAGTATTTAGCATTCCTCTTAGAAACTAAACAACCCAAAATGAACTAGTGATGTCTTGTTTTGCAACTATAACTTTTGACAGAGAAAAGTAATGTTTTTGCATTATTATTGGACTATTAAGCGATGCAAAAGCACAAATGAGAAATCACTGGAACATTAGTTCGGATTCGGGATTAAGGTGGAACAAAATTAGAACATTTGTCCAGAAAGAAACAATCAAATACTGAAGGAAAACCAGATTCCTTAGATGTAAATTAGAAATTGCGCCATTTTCGTCGATAACAAATATTTCTATAAAGAACGATGTTTTGTGCAATGAGGTTGTGGGAGAAGTGTACTTTGATAAAATGTACCTAAAGTAGTCGTTGGGAAGGTATCGCCATGAGGTGTTACAGTCGTAGTTACAGGGGTCGCTGCAAAACACAATAGAAGCAAATTCGCATTAACATGAACACTGATTAAATCTAATTAATCATTTCCACTAAATAAGAATGAAAGGATACTTCAAATAGTGAAATTCATTACTGTAATCATGACTATCTGAAATAAATACCACATTGCCCAAATTCTTTCATAGTTCACAAAAGTGCAATATATTATTGAACTGAAATAGAGTTTAGAATTTATAATTTTGACTCTGAGTACTGGTACAAATATATTCTTCAGAACGCGAGCACTTGGTACGTATACGAACTATTAAAACGAAATGCGCTGTGGATATTGAATTAAAAACAAATAAATGAAAAGAATTGACAAAGCGAATGACTCACTCCATGGCGTTGTCTGTGTCAAAGGTGTAGAAGTGACAGTTGGTGATGTTATACGGGATGTAGATGTTGTTGATGTTGAACTTGTAGTTGATCCTGCGTTTAACCGAACAATGTAAACACCTTTTAAACAGAACTATTCATCAACCTAATATGTAATATTAAAAGCACATGTTTCATGCCGTTTTCACTACATTTTAAGATTGTAAGCAAGAGAATACGTTTATGTACACATACATTACGAACGAATAATAAAGAAGACGATTAATTAAAGTTTTTGATGAAAACTAATCCAGATTCGCATTACAAGAAAAATCAACATGTATAACGGATATGATTAATCTGAGTGATGTATTAGACTATTGCACATTTCTGCAACCGACTGTTACAAACGCATTGCATAAATGTTCGTACACTATAACAATAACTGTTGCTGAACATGTTACTAGTAAAGTAGATTATGTGTTCTAAGAATGATATTCAGACCTATATGACAGTCCCTAAATATAACTGCAAACATGAACTGTTATAATATTTCCAATCGTACTTTTGCCACAGACGATGACGCTAATGACTCTTATGTACGGCGTGACAGCTGTGTCAGTAGGAACGACACGAATCCTCAGTTTGGAGTCTGGTACGTATTCTTGGATGACAACAGTCTCTGGAACATTGGACTCTGGATTGGTAAGCTCTTTCTGCAAGAGGACCAGTCAAAGTACAATTGAAATTCTGGACTTTAGAAGTGACTTTGTCATTTAGACTAATCAGCTTCCACAGTACCATTAAATAGGAAGATACATATCGAGACCTTGAATATGTGAAATTCCTTGTTTCTAACAATTACCATGTAACTGTTAATGATATAAATATGTAACATTGCAAATAAAAACTATGTTTCTTTTAACAATGTATTTTTAAATTAATATATTATATCCAGAATCTTTGCAAATGCATCGATTACATAAACTTGAGCAACAGATTTACGATTACTATTAACGTACCTGTAGTTTTTCCTTATCGTCAAGCGTTACGAGAACGACTTTAGCCTTGGCGACTTCACCATTGGTTTCAAACGTGACTGAATAAAAGGTACCGTCCGTAACATCAGCTGGAATAACATACGTAACATGGAAAGCATCAGTGGCTTTGCCATAGAATGTGTTTCCGTTCGTCGCTCCAAGATTTGAATTTGTGAAGGTGTCTGCCGGACTGAGGGAGAACATCTCGCCATTACATGGAATGATTGCTGCAACAATGAAAGGAAGGAGTTGGATTAGTAGCAACGTGCACATGCATGCTTGGGGAAATTGCAGTTGTGCATTGATTATAACTAACATCATGCGATGTAAATGAATTGCGAATGATTTCGAGCTGTAACGTATCACTAGTAATGATATAATGTAATGTTGAAGGGTTTAGCATTCCTCTAGGACACTAAAAATCATATATAGTCAAGCGATGTCTTATTTCTACTATTGTTGAACTATACTAGAATAGGAAATTGAGTATTACTGGTTGGTGGTTCTGTAAGTGTCGTAGGGATGAGGATAGTTGTTTCTGATCTGATTACAGAGGTTGTTGCTGCAAAACACAGTAGAATCAAATTTAAAACAAAATAAAAGCAAAATTAAAACAAAAAATCATGAATACTTATTACATCTAATAAAATTTACTTATGGATTAATAAGAGAAAATTACTTGAAATAATAATTATCCTATTATTGTCATAATGTAGCCTAACACTGACATTTTTCAATAATATCCTAACTTTGCAAAATAATGCTGACCTTTATTTGATTTCAAATTTAGTCTCTACGCCTTGAACATTTGTGCATATTTGTTCTGCTGGTTGCATGAATCGAACACAAATATAAGAAGAACTAAATATAATTAGAAGATCAATAAAAGAATAAATAAGTTAATTAAAATAAAGTATCTATTCAAACGATACCCACTTGACTGCGTCACAGTTGATGTTGAGGAAGGCACAGTTGAAAGCGTTGTGGTTGTCGTTGATCCTGTGTTGGAAAGTACGCATAATGTACGTATATCAGAATTCTTTATCATCCTAATAATTCATATTAAATGTGGTTTCTATGCTGCATTACGAACGTATGACTGTTGTTGTAAGCGAGTACATTTCTAACCACATATTTTATAAATGTGTAAAGTGTATGAATAACGAAATGTATTTTTATGACTACTACTACTACTACTACTACTACTACTTCTAATAATAATAATAAACATGGTTGTAGTGCAGTACAACATAGAGTGCGGTCCATTTAAATGTATTCGTAAACTTCATGATAATTCTCGGTATTGCTAACGCTGTTATTGAGTCATGAGCACTACTGCATCGCAGTTGAAAGTAATATATTTTGAGAACTTAAAGAAATATTAAGAAATACGAAAGCAAAATGCAAAGTAAATGGTACATTAGATCGGATTCAGGAGGTAGGTGGAGGACAAAAATAAAATTAGAAGATGTGGACCGAAAAAACAATCAGATACTGAAAAACCACTGTCACTTAGATGCAAAGTTAAAATATTCTATTTTCCGCCAGAACAAATAATAATTATTAAGACCTCGATCTACAGTCTTAAGGCAATCAGTTACTGGTAGAAATGTACTTGGATGGAAATTTACCTGAAGTCGTGGTTGGGAAAGTGTCGCCATGTGTTGTTACAGCCGTAGTTACAGGGGACGCTGCAAAACACAATGGAAGCAAATTCGCTTCAACAAATGTTAAATCTATGGCACATTAAATCGGATTTAGAAGAAAGGTGGAGACCTACAATACAATTAGATTTGTCGACAAAGAAGAAAATACTGCAAAACTGTGGTTGTCAATGTAGTAACCAGTTTTTTAGTTGTCAACTTGAAATAGTCCTATGTCTCTCAATAACCAAAGGTCAGTTGAAGAACAATATCTTATGGCAATAAATTACTGGTAGAAATATACTTGGATGGAAACTTACATAAAGTCGTGGTTGGGAAACTTTCGCCGTGAGTTGTTACTGTCGTAGTAGGGGAAGCTGCAAAAAGAGAATGGAATCGAATTCGTATCAACCAGAACACTTCTTAAATCTAGGAAATAATCTTACTAAATAGTAAATTAAGAATACCTGTAATAATAAACTTCTTTAGAGTAGTTGTAACTGTTTCTAAAATGAATACAACATCCCCATAATTCTTTCATAGTCACAAAATGTGCAATAATTTACTGAACTATAATAGATTTCAAAGTTTATTTCTATAGGCCCTGAATACTGATTGGCACATATGTATTCTGCTGGTCGCTGGCATTTGGCATATACATTACAAGAAACAATCAACGAAATGCTTTATTAATATGAAATAATCAAGTATTAAAATATTGTTAAGCGAAAGACACTCACTCCATATCACGGGTGTGGAGTATATTGAAGGAGTTACTGTTGGTGATGTTGAGTACGATGTCGTAGATGTTGAAAGTGATGGCGTAGTTAATCCTGTGTTCACAGAACAGTATAAATATTTCAAGTAGAAATAGTCATCATACTTATATTTAAAATTAACAGCATGAGATTTATAACGTCATCAAGAACATTTTAAGATAGTCAGTAATCGAATACATGAAGAACGAATAAAGTGTGCTTAATTAAAGTTATTGTTTAAGGTTAACACAGATTTGCAATTAACTTACAGCAACATGGCAAGATGAATCGATAATAACATTTCTTTCACCTTTGTTTTATCATTCTAGTTCACCTACTTAACGCTTCCTAGTAAAGCAGATAATGTGTGCGGAGACTGACGGTCCGAAATATTTTGAGTGCCTCTAAATAGAAATGAAAACCTGAACAGTTATAATATTTCGAATCGTACTTTTGCCACAGACGATGACGCTAATGACTCTTATGTACGGCGTGACAGCTGTGTCAGTAGGAACGACACGAATCCTCAGTTTGGAGTCTGGTACGTATTCTTGGATGACAACAGTCTCTGGAACATTGGCCTCTGGATTGGTAAGCTCTTTCTGCAAGAGGACCAGTCAAAGTACAATTGAAATTCTGGACTTTAAATGTGACTTAATTATGTAAGTAGGTAACATTGCAAATATAAAGTGTTTCTTTTAACACATTAAATTTAATATATTGTGTCCAGATCATACACAGAATCATTGACTATACAAAAGAGAGCAACAGATTTACGATCACTACTAAACGAACCTGTAGTTTTTCATTGTCGTCAAGCGTTACGAGAACGACTTTAGCCTTGGCGACTTCACCATTGGTTTCAAACGTGACTGAATAAAAGGTACCGTCCGTAACATCAGCTGGAATAACATACGTAACATGGAACGCATCAGTAGCTTTGCCATTGAATATGTTTCCGTCCGTTTTTCCCAAATTTGAGTTTTTGAAGGTGTCTGCCGGATTGAGGGAGAACATCTCGCCATTACATTGAGCGATTGCTGCAACAATGAAAAGAAGAAGTTGATTAGTAGCAACGTGTACATGAATTCTTGGTGTTCATGTTTTTGGTATGGGCAAATGGCAGTTGTGCATTGATTATTATAACTGGCATCATGCGATGTAAATTTAATTGACTGTATGTATAGAATTCGGAATGATTTCGAGCTGTAACGTATCACTAGATAAGTATACAAGTTACTATTGATTTGGAAACGTTGTGTTTAATTAGTTTACAGGTGACCACTATTAAGTTAGAAAATTTATTACAAATCAATGCTATTTTATTAAACACATGTACACCGTATTATTTCCGCACAATAAAACACATTTTAACAGCAGTTACTTTTCTTTCAATGAAACTATTTGGTAAATCTCTTTGTTAAATTAAAACTGTTTACTATTATAATTAGTGGATTTTTGTTAAGATAGGAACAACTCGGTAAATTACTTGTGAAATATGAATGTACTCTTTGTAGTTGAAGTGTTTGCAATCTTAGTTGTAGTAATAAATAGAGTGCTGGAAACCACAGTGCACAAATTTAAGTGCTTGAGGTTTTAGGTTCACCATATCAAGGAATAACCTGGCACTTTACCAGGTTATCCAAACAGAACTTGATGTTTATTTTTATAAAAACAACACGAGAACTGAGATACCGAGGTACCAGGAAAAATAACAACATTTAACCTTTGTAAAATGTAATAGTTTGACGTTTAAATAGACGATAGTGGTATGCTTCAACTACGTTCTCCATTGTTTATTTCTTTGAGCAAATATTGTTTCTTTTAAATTTCACCACCCAACACTTCCCCACCTTATAGTGCCAGAATCCTATATAATAGTTTTGTTGAATAAGTTTAACAATTAGTTCGAGGTAATAATGTGTCATCCAGATAAACCTAAAACATCTGAACTGTAGTACTTTGTTGTAAGCTAACGTCCAAAATACAGGTAACATTAAACTATAAACTGACGTTCAGAATTAATAAAATAAACTTTAAACTTTAATGCAATAAAGTGAAGATCAGAAACAATATATACACTTATGAAACGTACGATACTCACTCGATGGCGTTGTTGGTGTCGTTGTGCCTGTTGGAGGTGTTGAGGTGTAAATAAATGGTGTGGTGGTTGTAGACGACGGTGGTGTTGTCCTTGATGCTGTGTAGAAAATACGGAAGAAGTGGATTAAACACAAATACTATGCATCTTAAATAGTTGTAGTCATAGATTGTATTATACTGCATTATCAGCATATTTATCGTGACGGATATGCAATATTAAATTTACAAATACCTTACACCTTACACACGTTGAAAGATTATGATAATTAACAGAATCAATAATTGAGTACATAACAGTAATAATGTTGGCTTTAGTACTTTAAAAATCATTAGAATTATTCACCGTCACCTTATCCATCCAATGGTAAACGATAGGAACAACTTTACATTTGGGTAGGAATTATATGTGTTGTATACTTTTCGAATGATAAAAGTAGTGTATTTTTCATAATTACAGAAATAATGCCGACTCCAGAGCAAATGTTATGGCATTTTAAATCTGATACACAAGGACAAGTTATATACATATCGAAAACAAACTGTTGGTGCAGAAACCATATTCCGATAGGTGTAATTTTGAAGTATTTAGCATTCCTCTTAGAAACTAAACAACCCAAAATGAACTAGTGATGTCTTGTTTTGCAACTATAACTTTTGACAGAGAAAAGTAATGATTTTGCATTATTATTGGACTATTAAGCGATGCAAAAGCACAAATGAGAAATCACTGGAACATTAGTTCGGATTCGGGATTAAGGTGGAACAAAATTAGAACATTTGTCCAGAAAGAAACAATCAAATACTGAAGGAAAACCAGATTCCTTAGATGTAAATTAGAAATTGCGCCATTTTCGTCGATAACAAATATTTCTATAAAGAACGATGTTTTGTGCAATGAGGTTGTGGGAGAAGTGTACTTTGATAAAATGTACCTAAAGTAGTCGTTGGGAAGGTATCGCCATGAGGTGTTACAGTCGTAGTTACAGGGGTCGCTGCAAAACACAATAGAAGCAAATTCGCATTAACATGAACACTGATTAAATCTAATTAATCATTTCCACTAAATAAGAATGAAAGGATACTTCAAATAGTGAAATTCATTACTGTAATCATGACTATCTGAAATAAATACCACATTGCCCAAATTCTTTCATAGTTCACAAAAGTGCAATATATTATTGAACTGAAATAGAGTTTAGAATTTATAATTTTGACTCTGAGTACTGGTACAAATATATTCTTCAGGACGCGAGCACTTGGTACGTATACGAACTATTAAAACGAAATGCGCGGTGGATATTGAATTAAAAACAAATAAATGAAAAGAATTGACAAAGCGAATGACTCACTCCATGGCGTTGTCTGTGTCAAAGGTGTAGAAGTGACAGTTGGTGATGTTATACGGGATGTAGATGTTGTTGATGTTGAACTTGTAGTTGATCCTGCGTTTAACCGAACAATATAAACACCTTTTAAACAGAACTATTCATCAACCTAATATGTAATATTAAAAGCACATGTTTCATGCCGTTTTCACTACATTTTAAGATTGTAAGCAAGAGAATACGTTTATGTACACATACATTACGAACGAATAATAAAGAAGACGATTAATTAAAGTTTTTGATGAAAACTAATCCAGATTCGCATTACAAGAAAAATCAACATGTATAACGGATATGATTAATCTGAGTGATGTATTAGACTATTGCACATTTCTGCAACCGACTGTTACAAACGCATTGCATAAATGTTCGTACACTATAACAATAACTGTTGCTGAACATGTTACTAGTAAAGTAGATTATGTGTTCTAAGAATGATATTCAGACCTATATGACAGTCCCTAAATATAACTGCAAACATGAACTGTTATAATATTTCCAATCGTACTTTTGCCACAGACGATGACGCTAATGACTCTTATGTACGGCGTGACAGCTGTGTCAGTAGGAACGACACGAATCCTCAGTTTGGAGTCTGGTACGTATTCTTGGATGACAACAGTCTCTGGAACATTGGACTCTGGATTGGTAAGCTCTTTCTGCAAGAGGACCAGTCAAAGTACAATTGAAATTCTGGACTTTAGAAGTGACTTTGTCATTTAGACTAATCAGCTTCCACAGTACCATTAAATAGGAAGATACATATCGAGACCTTGAATATGTGAAATTCCTTGTTTCTAACAATTACCATGTAACTGTTAATGATATAAATATGTAACATTGCAAATAAAAACTATGTTTCTTTTAACAATGTATTTTTAAATTAATATATTATATCCAGAATCTTTGCAAATGCATCGATTACATAAACTTGAGCAACAGATTTACGATTACTATTAACGTACCTGTAGTTTTTCCTTATCGTCAAGCGTTACGAGAACGACTTTAGCCTTGGCGACTTCACCATTGGTTTCAAACGTGACTGAATAAAAGGTACCGTCCGTAACATCAGCTGGAATAACATACGTAACATGGAAAGCATCAGTGGCTTTGCCATAGAATGTGTTTCCGTTCGTCGCTCCAAGATTTGAATTTGTGAAGGTGTCTGCCGGACTGAGGGAGAACATCTCGCCATTACATGGAATGATTGCTGCAACAATGAAAGGAAGGAGTTGGATTAGTAGCAACGTGCACATGCATGCTTGGGGAAATTGCAGTTGTGCATTGATTATAACTAACATCATGCGATGTAAATGAATTGCGAATGATTTCGAGCTGTAACGTATCACTAGTAATGATATAATGTAATGTTGAAGGGTTTAGCATTCCTCTAGGACACTAAAAATCATATATAGTCAAGCGATGTCTTATTTCTACTATTGTTGAACTATACTAGAATAGGAAATTGAGTATTACTGGTTGGTGGTTCTGTAAGTGTCGTAGGGATGAGGATAGTTGTTTCTGATCTGATTACAGAGGTTGTTGCTGCAAAACACAGTAGAATCAAATTTAAAACAAAATAAAAGCAAAATTAAAACAGAAAATCATGAATACTTATTACATCTAATAAAATTTACTTATGGATTAATAAGAGAAAATTACTTGAAATAATAATTATCCTATTATTGTCATAATGTAGCCTAACACTGACATTTTTCAATAATATCCTAACTTTGCAAAATAATGCTGACCTTTATTTGATTTCAAATTTAGTCTCTACGCCTTGAACATTTGTGCATATTTGTTCTGCTGGTTGCATGAATCGAACACAAATATAAGAAGAACTAAATATAATTAGAAGATCAATAAAAGAATAAATAAGTTAATTAAAATAAAGTATCTATTCAAACGATACCCACTTGACTGCGTCACAGTTGATGTTGAGGAAGGCACAGTTGAAAGCGTTGTGGTTGTCGTTGATCCTGTGTTGGAAAGTACGCATAATGTACGTATATCAGAATTCTTTATCATCCTAATAATTCATATTAAATGTGGTTTCTATGCTGCATTACGAACGTATGACTGTTGTTGTAAGCGAGTACATTTCTAACCACATATTTTATAAATGTGTAAAGTGTATGAATAACGAAATGTATTTTTATGACTACTACTACTACTACTACTACTACTTCTAATAATAATAATAAACATGGTTGTAGTGCAGTACAACATAGAGTGCGGTCCATTTAAATGTATTCGTAAACTTCATGATAATTCTCGGTATTGCTAACGCTGTTATTGAGTCATGAGCACTACTGCATCGCAGTTGAAAGTAATATATTTTGAGAACTTAAAGAAATATTAAGAAATACGAAAACAAAATGCAAAGTAAATGGTACATTAGATCGGATTCAGGAGGTAGGTGGAGGACAAAAATAAAATTAGAAGATGTGGACCGAAAAAACAATCAGATACTGAAAAACCACTGTCACTTAGATGCAAAGTTAAAATATTCTATTTTCCGCCAGAACAAATAATAATTATTAAGACCTCGATCTACAGTCTTAAGGCAATCAGTTACTAGTAGAAATGTACTTGGATGGAAATTTACCTGAAGTCGTGGTTGGGAAAGTGTCGCCATGTGTTGTTACAGCCGTAGTTACAGGGGACGCTGCAAAACACAATGGAAGCAAATTCGCTTCAACAAATGTTAAATCTATGGCACATTAAATCGGATTTAGAAGAAAGGTGGAGACCTACAATACAATTAGATTTGTCGACAAAGAAGAAAATACTGCAAAACTGTGGTTGTCAATGTAGTAACCAGTTTTTTAGTTGTCAACTTGAAATAGTCCTATGTCTCTCAATAACCAAAGGTCAGTTGAAGAACAATATCTTATGGCAATAAATTACTGGTAGAAATATACTTGGATGGAAACTTACATAAAGTCGTGGTTGGGAAACTTTCGCCGTGAGTTGTTACTGTCGTAGTAGGGGAAGCTGCAAAAAGAGAATGGAATCGAATTCGTATCAACCAGAACACTTCTTAAATCTAGGAAATAATCTTACTAAATAGTAAATTAAGAATACCTGTAATAATAAACTTCTTTAGAGTAGTTGTAACTGTTTCTAAAATGAATACAACATCCCCATAATTCTTTCATAGTCACAAAATGTGCAATAATTTACTGAACTATAATAGATTTCAAAGTTTATTTCTTTAGGCCCTGAATACTGATTGGCACATATGTATTCTGCTGGTCGCTGGCATTTGGCATATACATTACAAGAAACAATCAACGAAATGCTTTATTAATATGAAATAATCAAGTATTAAAATATTGTTAAGCGAAAGACACTCACTCCATATCACGGGTGTGGAGTATATTGAAGGAGTTACTGTTGGTGATGTTGAGTACGATGTCGTAGATGTTGAAAGTGATGGCGTAGTTAATCCTGTGTTCACAGAACAGTATAAATATTTCAAGTAGAAATAGTCATCATACTTATATTTAAAATTAACAGCATGAGATTTATAACGTCATCAAGAACATTTTAAGATAGTCAGTAATCGAATACATGAAGAACGAATAAAGTGTGCTTAATTAAAGTTATTGTTTAAGGTTAACACAGATTTGCAATTAACTAACAGCAACATGGCAAGATGAATCGATAATAACATTTCTTTCACATTTGTTTTATCATTCTAGTTCACCTACTTAACGCTTCCTAGTAAAGCAGATAATGTGTGCGGAGACTGACGGTCCGAAATATTTTGAGTGCCTCTAAATAGAAATGAAAACCTGAACAGTTATAATATTTCGAATCGTACTTTTGCCACAGACGATGACGCTAATGACTCTTATGTACGGCGTGACAGCTGTGTCAGTAGGAACGACACGAATCCTCAGTTTGGAGTCTGGTACGTATTCTTGGATGACAACAGTCTCTGGAACATTGGACTCTGGATTGGTAAGCTCTTTCTGCAAGAGGACCAGTCAAAGTACAATTGAAATTCTGGACTTTAAATGTGACTTAATTATGTAAGTAGGTAACATTGCAAATATAAAGTGTTTCTTTTAACACATTAAATTTAATATATTGTGTCCAGATCATACACAGAATCATTGACTATACAAAAGAGAGCAACAGATTTACGATTACTTCTAAACGAACCTGTAGTTTTTCATTGTCGTCAAGCGTTACGAGAACGACTTTAGCCTTGGCGACTTCACCATTGGTTTCAAACGTGACTGAATAAAAGGTACCGTCCGTAACATCAGCTGGAATAACATACGTAACATGGAACGCATCAGTAGCTTTGCCATTGAATATGTTTCCGTCCGTTTTTCCCAAATTTGAGTTTTTGAAGGTGTCTGCCGGATTGAGGGAGAACATCTCGCCATTACATTGAGCGATTGCTGCAACAATGAAAAGAAGAAGTTGATTAGTAGCAACGTGTACATGAATTCTTGGTGTTCATGTTTTTGGTATGGGCAAATGGCAGTTGTGCATTGATTATTATAACTGGCATCATGCGATGTAAATTTAATTGACTGTATGTATAGAATTCGGAATGATTTCGAGCTGTAACGTATCACTAGATAAGTATACAAGTTACTATTGATTTGGAAACGTTGTGTTTAATTAGTTTACAGGTGACCACTATTAAGTTAGAAAATTTATTACAAATCAATGCTATTTTATTAAACACATGTACACCGTATTATTTCCGCACAATAAAACACATTTTAACAGCAGTTACTTTTCTTTCAATGAAACTATTTGGTAAATCTCTTTGTTAAATTAAAACTGTTTACTATTATAATTAGTGGATTTTTGTTAAGATAGGAACAACTCGGTAAATTACTTGTGAAATATGAATGTACTCTTTGTAGTTGAAGTGTTTGCAATCTTAGTTGTAGTAATAAATAGAGTGCTGGAAACCACAGTGCACAAATTTAAGTGCTTGAGGTTTTAGGTTCACCATATCAAGGAATAACCTGGCACTTTACCAGGTTATCCAAACAGAACTTGATGTTTATTTTTATAAAAACAACACGAGAACTGAGATACCGAGGTACCAGGAAAAATAACAACATTTAACCTTTGTAAAATGTAATAGTTTGACGTTTAAATAGACGATAGTGGTACGCTTCAACTACGTTCTCCATTGTTTATTTCTTTGAGCAAATATTGTTTCTTTTAAATTTCACCACCCAACACTTCCCCACCTTATAGTGCCAGAATCCTATATAATAGTTTTGTTGAATAAGTTTAACAATTAGTTCGAGGTAATAATGTGTCATCCAGATAAACCTAAAACATCTGAACTGTAGTACTTTGTTGTAAGCTAACGTCCAAAATACAGGTAACATTAAACTATAAACTGACGTTCAGAATTAATAAAATAAACTTTAAACTTTAATGCAATAAAGTGAAGATCAGAAACAATATATACACTTATGAAACGTACGATACTCACTCGATGGCGTTGTTGGTGTCGTTGTGCCTGTTGGAGGTGTTGAGGTGTAAATAAATGGTGTGGTGGTTGTAGACGACGGTGGTGTTGTCCTTGATGCTGTGTAGAAAATACGGAAGAAGTGGATTAAACACAAATACTATGCATCTTAAATAGTTGTAGTCATAGATTGTATTATACTGCATTATCAGCATATTTATCGTGACGGATATGCAATATTAAATTTACAAATACCTTACACCTTACACACGTTGAAAGATTATGATAATTAACAGAATCAATAATTGAGTACATAACAGTAATAATGTTGGCTTTAGTACTT
This sequence comes from Sinotaia quadrata, assembly GCA_028829895.1. NCBI lineage: Eukaryota > Metazoa > Mollusca > Gastropoda > Architaenioglossa > Viviparidae > Sinotaia > Sinotaia quadrata. The sequence goes on along the minus strand of CM054183.1, from coordinate 94,169,109 downwards.
TAAAAATCATTAGAATTATTCACCGTCACCTTATCCATCCAATGGTAAACGATAGGAACAACTTTACATTTGGGTAGGAATTATATGTGTTGTATACTTTTCGAATGATAAAAGTAGTGTATTTTTCATAATTACAGAAATAATGCCGACTCCAGAGCAAATGTTATGGCATTTTAAATCTGATACACAAGGACAAGTTATATACATATCGAAAACAAACTGTTGGTGCAGAAACCATATTCCGATAGGTGTAATTTTGAAGTATTTAGCATTCCTCTTAGAAACTAAACAACCCAAAATGAACTAGTGATGTCTTGTTTTGCAACTATAACTTTTGACAGAGAAAAGTAATGTTTTTGCATTATTATTGGACTATTAAGCGATGCAAAAGCACAAATGAGAAATCACTGGAACATTAGTTCGGATTCGGGATTAAGGTGGAACAAAATTAGAACATTTGTCCAGAAAGAAACAATCAAATACTGAAGGAAAACCAGATTCCTTAGATGTAAATTAGAAATTGCGCCATTTTCGTCGATAACAAATATTTCTATAAAGAACGATGTTTTGTGCAATGAGGTTGTGGGAGAAGTGTACTTTGATAAAATGTACCTAAAGTAGTCGTTGGGAAGGTATCGCCATGAGGTGTTACAGTCGTAGTTACAGGGGTCGCTGCAAAACACAATAGAAGCAAATTCGCATTAACATGAACACTGATTAAATCTAATTAATCATTTCCACTAAATAAGAATGAAAGGATACTTCAAATAGTGAAATTCATTACTGTAATCATGACTATCTGAAATAAATACCACATTGCCCAAATTCTTTCATAGTTCACAAAAGTGCAATATATTATTGAACTGAAATAGAGTTTAGAATTTATAATTTTGACTCTGAGTACTGGTACAAATATATTCTTCAGAACGCGAGCACTTGGTACGTATACGAACTATTAAAACGAAATGCGCTGTGGATATTGAATTAAAAACAAATAAATGAAAAGAATTGACAAAGCGAATGACTCACTCCATGGCGTTGTCTGTGTCAAAGGTGTAGAAGTGACAGTTGGTGATGTTATACGGGATGTAGATGTTGTTGATGTTGAACTTGTAGTTGATCCTGCGTTTAACCGAACAATATAAACACCTTTTAAACAGAACTATTCATCAACCTAATATGTAATATTAAAAGCACATGTTTCATGCCGTTTTCACTACATTTTAAGATTGTAAGCAAGAGAATACGTTTATGTACACATACATTACGAACGAATAATAAAGAAGACGATTAATTAAAGTTTTTGATGAAAACTAATCCAGATTCGCATTACAAGAAAAATCAACATGTATAACGGATATGATTAATCTGAGTGATGTATTAGACTATTGCACATTTCTGCAACCGACTGTTACAAACGCATTGCATAAATGTTCGTACACTATAACAATAACTGTTGCTGAACATGTTACTAGTAAAGTAGATTATGTGTTCTAAGAATGATATTCAGACCTATATGACAGTCCCTAAATATAACTGCAAACATGAACTGTTATAATATTTCCAATCGTACTTTTGCCACAGACGATGACGCTAATGACTCTTATGTACGGCGTGACAGCTGTGTCAGTAGGAACGACACGAATCCTCAGTTTGGAGTCTGGTACGTATTCTTGGATGACAACAGTCTCTGGAACATTGGACTCTGGATTGGTAAGCTCTTTCTGCAAGAGGACCAGTCAAAGTACAATTGAAATTCTGGACTTTAGAAGTGACTTTGTCATTTAGACTAATCAGCTTCCACAGTACCATTAAATAGGAAGATACATATCGAGACCTTGAATATGTGAAATTCCTTGTTTCTAACAATTACCATGTAACTGTTAATGATATAAATATGTAACATTGCAAATAAAAACTATGTTTCTTTTAACAATGTATTTTTAAATTAATATATTATATCCAGAATCTTTGCAAATGCATCGATTACATAAACTTGAGCAACAGATTTACGATTACTATTAACGTACCTGTAGTTTTTCCTTATCGTCAAGCGTTACGAGAACGACTTTAGCCTTGGCGACTTCACCATTGGTTTCAAACGTGACTGAATAAAAGGTACCGTCCGTAACATCAGCTGGAATAACATACGTAACATGGAAAGCATCAGTGGCTTTGCCATAGAATGTGTTTCCGTTCGTCGCTCCAAGATTTGAATTTGTGAAGGTGTCTGCCGGACTGAGGGAGAACATCTCGCCATTACATGGAATGATTGCTGCAACAATGAAAGGAAGGAGTTGGATTAGTAGCAACGTGCACATGCATGCTTGGGGAAATTGCAGTTGTGCATTGATTATAACTAACATCATGCGATGTAAATGAATTGCGAATGATTTCGAGCTGTAACGTATCACTAGTAATGATATAATGTAATGTTGAAGGGATTAGCATTCCTCTAGGACACTAAAAATCATATATAGTCAAGCGATGTCTTATTTCTACTATTGTTGAACTATACTAGAATAGGAAATTGAGTATTACTGGTTGGTGGTTCTGTAAGTGTCGTAGGGATGAGGATAGTTGTTTCTGATCTGATTACAGAGGTTGTTGCTGCAAAACACAGTAGAATCAAATTTAAAACAAAATAAAAGCAAAATTAAAACAGAAAATCATGAATACTTATTACATCTAATAAAATTTACTTATGGATTAATAAGAGAAAATTACTTGAAATAATAATTATCCTATTATTGTCATAATGTAGCCTAACACTGACATTTTTCAATAATATCCTAACTTTGCAAAATAATGCTGACCTTTATTTGATTTCAAATTTAGTCTCTACGCCTTGAACATTTGTGCATATTTGTTCTGCTGGTTGCATGAATCGAACACAAATATAAGAAGAACTAAATATAATTAGAAGATCAATAAAAGAATAAATAAGTTAATTAAAATAAAGTATCTATTCAAACGATACCCACTTGACTGCGTCACAGTTGATGTTGAGGAAGGCACAGTTGAAAGCGTTGTGGTTGTCGTTGATCCTGTGTTGGAAAGTACGCATAATGTACGTATATCAGAATTCTTTATCATCCTAATAATTCATATTAAATGTGGTTTCTATGCTGCATTACGAACGTATGACTGTTGTTGTAAGCGAGTACATTTCTAACCACATATTTTATAAATGTGTAAAGTGTATGAATAACGAAATGTATTTTTATGACTACTACTACTACTACTACTACTACTTCTAATAATAATAATAAACATGGTTGTAGTGCAGTACAACATAGAGTGCGGTCCATTTAAATGTATTCGTAAACTTCATGATAATTCTCGGTATTGCTAACGCTGTTATTGAGTCATGAGCACTACTGCATCGCAGTTGAAAGTAATATATTTTGAGAACTTAAAGAAATATTAAGAAATACGAAAACAAAATGCAAAGTAAATGGTACATTAGATCGGATTCAGGAGGTAGGTGGAGGACAAAAATAAAATTAGAAGATGTGGACCGAAAAAACAATCAGATACTGAAAAACCACTGTCACTTAGATGCAAAGTTAAAATATTCTATTTTCCGCCAGAACAAATAATAATTATTAAGACCTCGATCTACAGTCTTAAGGCAATCAGTTACTAGTAGAAATGTACTTGGATGGAAATTTACCTGAAGTCGTGGTTGGGAAAGTGTCGCCATGTGTTGTTACAGCCGTAGTTACAGGGGACGCTGCAAAACACAATGGAAGCAAATTCGCTTCAACAAATGTTAAATCTATGGCACATTAAATCGGATTTAGAAGAAAGGTGGAGACCTACAATACAATTAGATTTGTCGACAAAGAAGAAAATACTGCAAAACTGTGGTTGTCAATGTAGTAACCAGTTTTTTAGTTGTCAACTTGAAATAGTCCTATGTCTCTCAATAACCAAAGGTCAGTTGAAGAACAATATCTTATGGCAATAAATTACTGGTAGAAATATACTTGGATGGAAACTTACATAAAGTCGTGGTTGGGAAACTTTCGCCGTGAGTTGTTACTGTCGTAGTAGGGGAAGCTGCAAAAAGAGAATGGAATCGAATTCGTATCAACCAGAACACTTCTTAAATCTAGGAAATAATCTTACTAAATAGTAAATTAAGAATACCTGTAATAATAAACTTCTTTAGAGTAGTTGTAACTGTTTCTAAAATGAATACAACATCCCCATAATTCTTTCATAGTCACAAAATGTGCAATAATTTACTGAACTATAATAGATTTCAAAGTTTATTTCTTTAGGCCCTGAATACTGATTGGCACATATGTATTCTGCTGGTCGCTGGCATTTGGCATATACATTACAAGAAACAATCAACGAAATGCTTTATTAATATGAAATAATCAAGTATTAAAATATTGTTAAGCGAAAGACACTCACTCCATATCACGGGTGTGGAGTATATTGAAGGAGTTACTGTTGGTGATGTTGAGTACGATGTCGTAGATGTTGAAAGTGATGGCGTAGTTAATCCTGTGTTCACAGAACAGTATAAATATTTCAAGTAGAAATAGTCATCATACTTATATTTAAAATTAACAGCATGAGATTTATAACGTCATCAAGAACATTTTAAGATAGTCAGTAATCGAATACATGAAGAACGAATAAAGTGTGCTTAATTAAAGTTATTGTTTAAGGTTAACACAGATTTGCAATTAACTAACAGCAACATGGCAAGATGAATCGATAATAACATTTCTTTCACATTTGTTTTATCATTCTAGTTCACCTACTTAACGCTTCCTAGTAAAGCAGATAATGTGTGCGGAGACTGACGGTCCGAAATATTTTGAGTGCCTCTAAATAGAAATGAAAACCTGAACAGTTATAATATTTCGAATCGTACTTTTGCCACAGACGATGACGCTAATGACTCTTATGTACGGCGTGACAGCTGTGTCAGTAGGAACGACACGAATCCTCAGTTTGGAGTCTGGTACGTATTCTTGGATGACAACAGTCTCTGGAACATTGGACTCTGGATTGGTAAGCTCTTTCTGCAAGAGGACCAGTCAAAGTACAATTGAAATTCTGGACTTTAAATGTGACTTAATTATGTAAGTAGGTAACATTGCAAATATAAAGTGTTTCTTTTAACACATTAAATTTAATATATTGTGTCCAGATCATACACAGAATCATTGACTATACAAAAGAGAGCAACAGATTTACGATTACTTCTAAACGAACCTGTAGTTTTTCATTGTCGTCAAGCGTTACGAGAACGACTTTAGCCTTGGCGACTTCACCATTGGTTTCAAACGTGACTGAATAAAAGGTACCGTCCGTAACATCAGCTGGAATAACATACGTAACATGGAACGCATCAGTAGCTTTGCCATTGAATATGTTTCCGTCCGTTTTTCCCAAATTTGAGTTTTTGAAGGTGTCTGCCGGATTGAGGGAGAACATCTCGCCATTACATTGAGCGATTGCTGCAACAATGAAAAGAAGAAGTTGATTAGTAGCAACGTGTACATGAATTCTTGGTGTTCATGTTTTTGGTATGGGCAAATGGCAGTTGTGCATTGATTATTATAACTGGCATCATGCGATGTAAATTTAATTGACTGTATGTATAGAATTCGGAATGATTTCGAGCTGTAACGTATCACTAGATAAGTATACAAGTTACTATTGATTTGGAAACGTTGTGTTTAATTAGTTTACAGGTGACCACTATTAAGTTAGAAAATTTATTACAAATCAATGCTATTTTATTAAACACATGTACACCGTATTATTTCCGCACAATAAAACACATTTTAACAGCAGTTACTTTTCTTTCAATGAAACTATTTGGTAAATCTCTTTGTTAAATTAAAACTGTTTACTATTATAATTAGTGGATTTTTGTTAAGATAGGAACAACTCGGTAAATTACTTGTGAAATATGAATGTACTCTTTGTAGTTGAAGTGTTTGCAATCTTAGTTGTAGTAATAAATAGAGTGCTGGAAACCACAGTGCACAAATTTAAGTGCTTGAGGTTTTAGGTTCACCATATCAAGGAATAACCTGGCACTTTACCAGGTTATCCAAACAGAACTTGATGTTTATTTTTATAAAAACAACACGAGAACTGAGATACCGAGGTACCAGGAAAAATAACAACATTTAACCTTTGTAAAATGTAATAGTTTGACGTTTAAATAGACGATAGTGGTACGCTTCAACTACGTTCTCCATTGTTTATTTCTTTGAGCAAATATTGTTTCTTTTAAATTTCACCACCCAACACTTCCCCACCTTATAGTGCCAGAATCCTATATAATAGTTTTGTTGAATAAGTTTAACAATTAGTTCGAGGTAATAATGTGTCATCCAGATAAACCTAAAACATCTGAACTGTAGTACTTTGTTGTAAGCTAACGTCCAAAATACAGGTAACATTAAACTATAAACTGACGTTCAGAATTAATAAAATAAACTTTAAACTTTAATGCAATAAAGTGAAGATCAGAAACAATATATACACTTATGAAACGTACGATACTCACTCGATGGCGTTGTTGGTGTCGTTGTGCCTGTTGGAGGTGTTGAGGTGTAAATAAATGGTGTGGTGGTTGTAGACGACGGTGGTGTTGTCCTTGATGCTGTGTAGAAAATACGGAAGAAGTGGATTAAACACAAATACTATGCATCTTAAATAGTTGTAGTCATAGATTGTATTATACTGCATTATCAGCATATTTATCGTGACGGATATGCAATATTAAATTTACAAATACCTTACACCTTACACACGTTGAAAGATTATGATAATTAACAGAATCAATAATTGAGTACATAACAGTAATAATGTTGGCTTTAGTACTTTAAAAATCATTAGAATTATTCACCGTCACCTTATCCATCCAATGGTAAACGATAGGAACAACTTTACATTTGGGTAGGAATTATATGTGTTGTATACTTTTCGAATGATAAAAGTAGTGTATTTTTCATAATTACAGAAATAATGCCGACTCCAGAGCAAATGTTATGGCATTTTAAATCTGATACACAAGGACAAGTTATATACATATCGAAAACAAACTGTTGGTGCAGAAACCATATTCCGATAGGTGTAATTTTGAAGTATTTAGCATTCCTCTTAGAAACTAAACAACCCAAAATGAACTAGTGATGTCTTGTTTTGCAACTATAACTTTTGACAGAGAAAAGTAATGTTTTTGCATTATTATTGGACTATTAAGCGATGCAAAAGCACAAATGAGAAATCACTGGAACATTAGTTCGGATTCGGGATTAAGGTGGAACAAAATTAGAACATTTGTCCAGAAAGAAACAATCAAATACTGAAGGAAAACCAGATTCCTTAGATGTAAATTAGAAATTGCGCCATTTTCGTCGATAACAAATATTTCTATAAAGAACGATGTTTTGTGCAATGAGGTTGTGGGAGAAGTGTACTTTGATAAAATGTACCTAAAGTAGTCGTTGGGAAGGTATCGCCATGAGGTGTTACAGTCGTAGTTACAGGGGTCGCTGCAAAACACAATAGAAGCAAATTCGCATTAACATGAACACTGATTAAATCTAATTAATCATTTCCACTAAATAAGAATGAAAGGATACTTCAAATAGTGAAATTCATTACTGTAATCATGACTATCTGAAATAAATACCACATTGCCCAAATTCTTTCATAGTTCACAAAAGTGCAATATATTATTGAACTGAAATAGAGTTTAGAATTTATAATTTTGACTCTGAGTACTGGTACAAATATATTCTTCAGAACGCGAGCACTTGGTACGTATACGAACTATTAAAACGAAATGCGCTGTGGATATTGAATTAAAAACAAATAAATGAAAAGAATTGACAAAGCGAATGACTCACTCCATGGCGTTGTCTGTGTCAAAGGTGTAGAAGTGACAGTTGGTGATGTTATACGGGATGTAGATGTTGTTGATGTTGAACTTGTAGTTGATCCTGCGTTTAACCGAACAATGTAAACACCTTTTAAACAGAACTATTCATCAACCTAATATGTAATATTAAAAGCACATGTTTCATGCCGTTTTCACTACATTTTAAGATTGTAAGCAAGAGAATACGTTTATGTACACATACATTACGAACGAATAATAAAGAAGACGATTAATTAAAGTTTTTGATGAAAACTAATCCAGATTCGCATTACAAGAAAAATCAACATGTATAACGGATATGATTAATCTGAGTGATGTATTAGACTATTGCACATTTCTGCAACCGACTGTTACAAACGCATTGCATAAATGTTCGTACACTATAACAATAACTGTTGCTGAACATGTTACTAGTAAAGTAGATTATGTGTTCTAAGAATGATATTCAGACCTATATGACAGTCCCTAAATATAACTGCAAACATGAACTGTTATAATATTTCCAATCGTACTTTTGCCACAGACGATGACGCTAATGACTCTTATGTACGGCGTGACAGCTGTGTCAGTAGGAACGACACGAATCCTCAGTTTGGAGTCTGGTACGTATTCTTGGATGACAACAGTCTCTGGAACATTGGCCTCTGGATTGGTAAGCTCTTTCTGCAAGAGGACCAGTCAAAGTACAATTGAAATTCTGGACTTTAGAAGTGACTTTGTCATTTAGACTAATCAGCTTCCACAGTACCATTAAATAGGAAGATACATATCGAGACCTTGAATATGTGAAATTCCTTGTTTCTAACAATTACCATGTAACTGTTAATGATATAAATATGTAACATTGCAAATAAAAACTATGTTTCTTTTAACAATGTATTTTTAAATTAATATATTATATCCAGAATCTTTGCAAATGCATCGATTACATAAACTTGAGCAACAGATTTACGATTACTATTAACGTACCTGTAGTTTTTCCTTATCGTCAAGCGTTACGAGAACGACTTTAGCCTTGGCGACTTCACCATTGGTTTCAAACGTGACTGAATAAAAGGTACCGTCCGTAACATCAGCTGGAATAACATACGTAACATGGAAAGCATCAGTGGCTTTGCCATAGAATGTGTTTCCGTTCGTCGCTCCAAGATTTGAATTTGTGAAGGTGTCTGCCGGACTGAGGGAGAACATCTCGCCATTACATGGAATGATTGCTGCAACAATGAAAGGAAGGAGTTGGATTAGTAGCAACGTGCACATGCATGCTTGGGGAAATTGCAGTTGTGCATTGATTATAACTAACATCATGCGATGTAAATGAATTGCGAATGATTTCGAGCTGTAACGTATCACTAGTAATGATATAATGTAATGTTGAAGGGTTTAGCATTCCTCTAGGACACTAAAAATCATATATAGTCAAGCGATGTCTTATTTCTACTATTGTTGAACTATACTAGAATAGGAAATTGAGTATTACTGGTTGGTGGTTCTGTAAGTGTCGTAGGGATGAGGATAGTTGTTTCTGATCTGATTACAGAGGTTGTTGCTGCAAAACACAGTAGAATCAAATTTAAAACAAAATAAAAGCAAAATTAAAACAAAAAATCATGAATACTTATTACATCTAATAAAATTTACTTATGGATTAATAAGAGAAAATTACTTGAAATAATAATTATCCTATTATTGTCATAATGTAGCCTAACACTGACATTTTTCAATAATATCCTAACTTTGCAAAATAATGCTGACCTTTATTTGATTTCAAATTTAGTCTCTACGCCTTGAACATTTGTGCATATTTGTTCTGCTGGTTGCATGAATCGAACACAAATATAAGAAGAACTAAATATAATTAGAAGATCAATAAAAGAATAAATAAGTTAATTAAAATAAAGTATCTATTCAAACGATACCCACTTGACTGCGTCACAGTTGATGTTGAGGAAGGCACAGTTGAAAGCGTTGTGGTTGTCGTTGATCCTGTGTTGGAAAGTACGCATAATGTACGTATATCAGAATTCTTTATCATCCTAATAATTCATATTAAATGTGGTTTCTATGCTGCATTACGAACGTATGACTGTTGTTGTAAGCGAGTACATTTCTAACCACATATTTTATAAATGTGTAAAGTGTATGAATAACGAAATGTATTTTTATGACTACTACTACTACTACTACTACTACTTCTAATAATAATAATAAACATGGTTGTAGTGCAGTACAACATAGAGTGCGGTCCATTTAAATGTATTCGTAAACTTCATGATAATTCTCGGTATTGCTAACGCTGTTATTGAGTCATGAGCACTACTGCATCGCAGTTGAAAGTAATATATTTTGAGAACTTAAAGAAATATTAAGAAATACGAAAGCAAAATGCAAAGTAAATGGTACATTAGATCGGATTCAGGAGGTAGGTGGAGGACAAAAATAAAATTAGAAGATGTGGACCGAAAAAACAATCAGATACTGAAAAACCACTGTCACTTAGATGCAAAGTTAAAATATTCTATTTTCCGCCAGAACAAATAATAATTATTAAGACCTCGATCTACAGTCTTAAGGCAATCAGTTACTGGTAGAAATGTACTTGGATGGAAATTTACCTGAAGTCGTGGTTGGGAAAGTGTCGCCATGTGTTGTTACAGCCGTAGTTACAGGGGACGCTGCAAAACACAATGGAAGCAAATTCGCTTCAACAAATGTTAAATCTATGGCACATTAAATCGGATTTAGAAGAAAGGTGGAGACCTACAATACAATTAGATTTGTCGACAAAGAAGAAAATACTGCAAAACTGTGGTTGTCAATGTAGTAACCAGTTTTTTAGTTGTCAACTTGAAATAGTCCTATGTCTCTCAATAACCAAAGGTCAGTTGAAGAACAATATCTTATGGCAATAAATTACTGGTAGAAATATACTTGGATGGAAACTTACATAAAGTCGTGGTTGGGAAACTTTCGCCGTGAGTTGTTACTGTCGTAGTAGGGGAAGCTGCAAAAAGAGAATGGAATCGAATTCGTATCAACCAGAACACTTCTTAAATCTAGGAAATAATCTTACTAAATAGTAAATTAAGAATACCTGTAATAATAAACTTCTTTAGAGTAGTTGTAACTGTTTCTAAAATGAATACAACATCCCCATAATTCTTTCATAGTCACAAAATGTGCAATAATTTACTGAACTATAATAGATTTCAAAGTTTATTTCTTTAGGCCCTGAATACTGATTGGCACATATGTATTCTGCTGGTCGCTGGCATTTGGCATATACATTACAAGAAACAATCAACGAAATGCTTTATTAATATGAAATAATCAAGTATTAAAATATTGTTAAGCGAAAGACACTCACTCCATATCACGGGTGTGGAGTATATTGAAGGAGTTACTGTTGGTGATGTTGAGTACGATGTCGTAGATGTTGAAAGTGATGGCGTAGTTAATCCTGTGTTCACAGAACAGTATAAATATTTCAAGTAGAAATAGTCATCATACTTATATTTAAAATTAACAGCATGAGATTTATAACGTCATCAAGAACATTTTAAGATAGTCAGTAATCGAATACATGAAGAACGAATAAAGTGTGCTTAATTAAAGTTATTGTTTAAGGTTAACACAGATTTGCAATTAACTAACAGCAACATGGCAAGATGAATCGATAATAACATTTCTTTCACATTTGTTTTATCATTCTAGTTCACCTACTTAACGCTTCCTAGTAAAGCAGATAATGTGTGCGGAGACTGACGGTCCGAAATATTTTGAGTGCCTCTAAATAGAAATGAAAACCTGAACAGTTATAATATTTCGAATCGTACTTTTGCCACAGACGATGACGCTAATGACTCTTATGTACGGCGTGACAGCTGTGTCAGTAGGAACGACACGAATCCTCAGTTTGGAGTCTGGTACGTATTCTTGGATGACAACAGTCTCTGGAACATTGGCCTCTGGATTGGTAAGCTCTTTCTGCAAGAGGACCAGTCAAAGTACAATTGAAATTCTGGACTTTAAATGTGACTTAATTATGTAAGTAGGTAACATTGCAAATATAAAGTGTTTCTTTTAACACATTAAATTTAATATATTGTGTCCAGATCATACACAGAATCATTGACTATACAAAAGAGAGCAACAGATTTACGATCACTACTAAACGAACCTGTAGTTTTTCATTGTCGTCAAGCGTTACGAGAACGACTTTAGCCTTGGCGACTTCACCATTGGTTTCAAACGTGACTGAATAAAAGGTACCGTCCGTAACATCAGCTGGAATAACATACGTAACATGGAACGCATCAGTAGCTTTGCCATTGAATATGTTTCCGTCCGTTTTTCCCAAATTTGAGTTTTTGAAGGTGTCTGCCGGATTGAGGGAGAACATCTCGCCATTACATTGAGCGATTGCTGCAACAATGAAAAGAAGAAGTTGATTAGTAGCAACGTGTACATGAATTCTTGGTGTTCATGTTTTTGGTATGGGCAAATGGCAGTTGTGCATTGATTATTATAACTGGCATCATGCGATGTAAATTTAATTGACTGTATGTATAGAATTCGGAATGATTTCGAGCTGTAACGTATCACTAGATAAGTATACAAGTTACTATTGATTTGGAAACGTTGTGTTTAATTAGTTTACAGGTGACCACTATTAAGTTAGAAAATTTATTACAAATCAATGCTATTTTATTAAACACATGTACACCGTATTATTTCCGCACAATAAAACACATTTTAACAGCAGTTACTTTTCTTTCAATGAAACTATTTGGTAAATCTCTTTGTTAAATTAAAACTGTTTACTATTATAATTAGTGGATTTTTGTTAAGATAGGAACAACTCGGTTAATTACTTGTGAAATATGAATGTACTCTTTGTAGTTGAAGTGTTTGCAATCTTAGTTGTAGTAATAAATAGAGTGCTGGAAACCACAGTGCACAAATTTAAGTGCTTGAGGTTTTAGGTTCACCATATCAAGGAATAACCTGGCACTTTACCAGGTTATCCAAACAGAACTTGATGTTTATTTTTATAAAAACAACACGAGAACTGAGATACCGAGGTACCAGGAAAAATAACAACATTTAACCTTTGTAAAATGTAATAGTTTGACGTTTAAATAGACGATAGTGGTACGCTTCAACTACGTTCTCCATTGTTTATTTCTTTGAGCAAATATTGTTTCTTTTAAATTTCACCACCCAACACTTCCCCACCTTATAGTGCCAGAATCCTATATAATAGTTTTGTTGAATAAGTTTAACAATTAGTTCGAGGTAATAATGTGTCATCCAGATAAACCTAAAACATCTGAACTGTAGTACTTTGTTGTAAGCTAACGTCCAAAATACAGGTAACATTAAACTATAAACTGACGTTCAGAATTAATAAAATAAACTTTAAACTTTAATGCAATAAAGTGAAGATCAGAAACAATATATACACTTATGAAACGTACGATACTCACTCGATGGCGTTGTTGGTGTCGTTGTGCCTGTTGGAGGTGTTGAGGTGTAAATAAATGGTGTGGTGGTTGTAGACGACGGTGGTGTTGTCCTTGATGCTGTGTAGAAAATACGGAAGAAGTGGATTAAACACAAATACTATGCATCTTAAATGGTTGTAGTCATAGATTGTATTATACTGCATTATCAGCATATTTATCGTGACGGATATGCAATATTAAATTTACAAATACCTTACACCTTACACACGTTGAAAGATTATGATAATTAACAGAATCAATAATTGAGTACATAACAGTAATAATGTTGGCTTTAGTACTTTAAAAATCATTAGAATTATTCACCGTCACCTTATCCATCCAATGGTAAACGATAGGAACAACTTTACATTTGGGTAGGAATTATATGTGTTGTATACTTTTCGAATGATAAAAGTAGTGTATTTTTCATAATTACAGAAATAATGCCGACTCCAGAGCAAATGTTATGGCATTTTAAATCTGATACACAAGGACAAGTTATATACATATCGAAAACAAACTGTTGGTGCAGAAACCATATTCCGATAGGTGTAATTTTGAAGTATTTAGCATTCCTCTTAGAAACTAAACAACCCAAAATGAACTAGTGATGTCTTGTTTTGCAACTATAACTTTTGACAGAGAAAAGTAATGTTTTTGCATTATTATTGGACTATTAAGCGATGCAAAAGCACAAATGAGAAATCACTGGAACATTAGTTCGGATTCGGGATTAAGGTGGAACAAAATTAGAACATTTGTCCAGAAAGAAACAATCAAATACTGAAGGAAAACCAGATTCCTTAGATGTAAATTAGAAATTGCGCCATTTTCGTCGATAACAAATATTTCTATAAAGAACGATGTTTTGTGCAATGAGGTTGTGGGAGAAGTGTACTTTGATAAAATGTACCTAAAGTAGTCGTTGGGAAGGTATCGCCATGAGGTGTTACAGTCGTAGTTACAGGGGTCGCTGCAAAACACAATAGAAGCAAATTCGCATTAACATGAACACTGATTAAATCTAATTAATCCTTTCCACTAAATAAGAATGAAAGGATACTTCAAATAGTGAAATTCATTACTGTAATCATGACTATCTGAAATAAATACCACATTGCCCAAATTCTTTCATAGTTCACAAAAGTGCAATATATTATTGAACTGAAATAGAGTTTAGAATTTATAATTTAGACTCTGAGTACTGGTACAAATATATTCTTCAGAACGCGAGCACTTGGTACGTATACGAACTATTAAAACGAAATGCTCTGTCGATATTGAATTAAAAACAAATAAATGAAAAGAATTGACAAAGCGAATGACTCACTCCTTGGAGTTGTCTGCGTCAAAGGTGTAGAATATATTGGAGAAGTGACAGTTGGTGATGTTATACGGGATGTAGATGTTGTTGATGTTGAACTTGTAGTTGATCCTGCGTTTAACCGAACAATATAAACACCTTTTAAACAGAACTATTCATCAACCTAATATGTAATATTAAAAGCACATGTTTCATGCCGTTTTCACTACATTTTAAGATTGTAAGCAAGAGAATACGTTTATGTACACATACATTACGAACGAATAATAAAGAAGACGATTAATTAAAGTTTTTGATGAAAACTAATCCAGATTCGCATTACAAGAAAAATCAACATGTATAACGGATATGATTAATCTGAGTGATGTATTAGACTATTGCACATTTCTGCAACCGACTGTTACAAACGCATTGCATAAATGTTCGTACACTATAACAATAACTGTTGCTGAACATGTTACTAGTAAAGTAGATTATGTGTTCTAAGAATGATATTCAGACCTATATGACAGTCCCTAAATATAACTGCAAACATGAACTGTTATAATATTTCGAATCGTACTTTTGCCACAGACGATGACGCTAATGACTCTTATGTACGGCGTGACAGCTGTGTCAGTAGGAACGACACGAATCCTCAGTTTGGAGTCTGGTACGTATTCTTGGATGACAACAGTCTCTGGAACATTGGCCTCTGGATTGGTAAGCTCTTTCTGCAAGAGGACCAGTCAAAGTACAATTGAAATTCTGGACTTTAGAAGTGAGTTTGTCATTTAGACTAATCAGCTTCCACAGTACCATTAAATAGGAAGATACATATCGAGACCTTGAATATGTGAAATTCCTTGTTTCTAACAATTACCATGTAACTGTTAATGATATAAATATGTAACATTGCAAATAAAAACTATGTTTCTTTTAACAATGTATTTTTAAATTAATATATTATATCCAGAATCTTTGCAAATGCATCGATTACATAAACTTGAGCAACAGATTTACGATTACTATTAACGTACCTGTAGTTTTTCCTTATCGTCAAGCGTTACGAGAACGACTTTAGCCTTGGCGACTTCACCATTGGTTTCAAACGTGACTGAATAAAAGGTACCGTCCGTAACATCAGCTGGAATAACATACGTAACATGGAAAGCATCAGTGGCTTTGCCATAGAATGTGTTTCCGTTCGTCGCTCCAAGATTTGAATTTGTGAAGGTGTCTGCCGGACTGAGGGAGAACATCTCGCCATTACATGGAATGATTGCTGCAACAATGAAAGGAAGGAGTTGGATTAGTAGCAACGTGCACATGCATGCTTGGGGAAATTGCAGTTGTGCATTGATTATAACTAACATCATGCGATGTAAATGAATTGCGAATGATTTCGAGCTGTAACGTATCACTAGTGATGATATAATGTAATGTTGAAGGGTTTAGCATTCCTCTAGGACACTAAAAATCATATATAGTCAAGCGATGTCTTATTTCTACTATTGTTGAACTATACTAGAATAGGAAATTGAGTATTACTGGTTGGTGGTTCTGTAAGTGTCGTAGGGATGAGGATAGTTGTTTCTGATCTGATTACAGAGGTTGTTGCTGCAAAACACAGTAGAATCAAATTTAAAACAAAATAAAAGCAAAATTAAAACAAAAAATCATGAATACTTATTACATCTAATAAAATTTACTTATGGATTAATAAGAGAAAATTACTTGAAATAATAATTATCCTATTATTGTCATAATGTAGCCTAACACTGACATTTTTCAATAATATCCTAACTTTGCAAAATAATGCTGACCTTTATTTGATTTCAAATTTAGTCTCTACGCCTTGAACATTTGTGCATATTTGTTCTGCTGGTTGCATGAATCGAACACAAATATAAGAAGAACTAAATATAATTAGAAGATCAATAAAAGAATAAATAAGTTAATTAAAATAAAGTATCTATTCAAACGATACCCACTTGACTGCGTCACAGTTGATGTTGAGGAAGGCACAGTTGAAAGCGTTGTGGTTGTCGTTGATCCTGTGTTGGAAAGTACGCATAATGTACGTATATCAGAATTCTTTATCATCCTAATAATTCATATTAAATGTGGTTTCTATGCTGCATTACGAACGTATGACTGTTGTTGTAAGCGAGTACATTTCTAACCACATATTTTATAAATGTGTAAAGTGTATGAATAACGAAATGTATTTTTATGACTACTACTACTACTACTACTACTACTTCTAATAATAATAATAAACATGGTTGTAGTGCAGTACAACATAGAGTGCGGTCCATTTAAATGTATTCGTAAACTTCATGATAATTCTCGGTATTGCTAACGCTGTTATTGAGTCATGAGCACTACTGCATCGCAGTTGAAAGTAATATATTTTGAGAACTTAAAGAAATATTAAGAAATACGAAAGCAAAATGCAAAGTAAATGGTACATTAGATCGGATTCAGGAGGTAGGTGGAGGACAAAAATAAAATTAGAAGATGTGGACCGAAAAAACAATCAGATACTGAAAAACCACTGTCACTTAGATGCAAAGTTAAAATATTCTATTTTCCGCCAGAACAAATAATAATTATTAAGACCTCGATCTACAGTCTTAAGGCAATCAGTTACTGGTAGAAATGTACTTGGATGGAAATTTACCTGAAGTCGTGGTTGGGAAAGTGTCGCCATGTGTTGTTACAGCCGTAGTTACAGGGGACGCTGCAAAACACAATGGAAGCAAATTCGCTTCAACAAATGTTAAATCTATGGCACATTAAATCGGATTTAGAAGAAAGGTGGAGACCTACAATACAATTAGATTTGTCGACAAAGAAGAAAATACTGCAAAACTGTGGTTGTCAATGTAGTAACCAGTTTTTTAGTTGTCAACTTGAAATAGTCCTATGTCTCTCAATAACCAAAGGTCAGTTGAAGAACAATATCTTATGGCAATAAATTACTGGTAGAAATATACTTGGATGGAAACTTACATAAAGTCGTGGTTGGGAAACTTTCGCCGTGAGTTGTTACTGTCGTAGTAGGGGAAGTTGCAAAAAGAGAATGGAATCGAATTCGTATCAACCAGAACACTTCTTAAATCTAGGAAATAATCTTACTAAATAGTAAATTAAGAATACCTGTAATAATAAACTTCTTTAGAGTAGTTGTAACTGTTTCTAAAATGAATACAACATCCCCATAATTCTTTCATAGTCACAAAATGTGCAATAATTTACTGAACTATAATAGATTTCAAAGTTTATTTCTATAGGCCCTGAATACTGATTGGCACATATGTATTCTGCTGGTCGCTGGCATTTGGCATATACATTACAAGAAACAATCAACGAAATGCTTTATTAATATGAAATAATCAAGTATTAAAATATTGTTAAGCGAAAGACACTCACTCCATATCACGGGTGTGGAGTATATTGAAGGAGTTACTGTTGGTGATGTTGAGTACGATGTCGTAGATGTTGAAAGTGATGGCGTAGTTAATCCTGTGTTCACAGAACAGTATAAATATTTCAAGTAGAAATAGTCATCATACTTATATTTAAAATTAACAGCATGAGATTTATAACGTCATCAAGAACATTTTAAGATAGTCAGTAATCGAATACATGAAGAACGAATAAAGTGTGCTTAATTAAAGTTATTGTTTAAGGTTAACACAGATTTGCAATTAACTAACAGCAACATGGCAAGATGAATCGATAATAACATTTCTTTCACCTTTGTTTTATCATTCTAGTTCACCTACTTAACGCTTCCTAGTAAAGCAGATAATGTGTGCGGAGACTGACGGTCCGAAATATTTTGAGTGCCTCTAAATAGAAATGAAAACCTGAACAGTTATAATATTTCGAATCGTACTTTTGCCACAGACGATGACGCTAATGACTCTTATGTACGGCGTGACAGCTGTGTCAGTAGGAACGACACGAATCCTCAGTTTGGAGTCTGGTACGTATTCTTGGATGACAACAGTCTCTGGAACATTGGCCTCTGGATTGGTAAGCTCTTTCTGCAAGAGGACCAGTCAAAGTACAATTGAAATTCTGGACTTTAAATGTGACTTAATTATGTAAGTAGGTAACATTGCAAATATAAAGTGTTTCTTTTAACACATTAAATTTAATATATTGTGTCCAGATCATACACAGAATCATTGACTATACAAAAGAGAGCAACAGATTTACGATCACTACTAAACGAACCTGTAGTTTTTCATTGTCGTCAAGCGTTACGAGAACGACTTTAGCCTTGGCGACTTCACCATTGGTTTCAAACGTGACTGAATAAAAGGTACCGTCCGTAACATCAGCTGGAATAACATACGTAACATGGAACGCATCAGTAGCTTTGCCATTGAATATGTTTCCGTCCGTTTTTCCCAAATTTGAGTTTTTGAAGGTGTCTGCCGGATTGAGGGAGAACATCTCGCCATTACATTGAGCGATTGCTGCAACAATGAAAAGAAGAAGTTGATTAGTAGCAACGTGTACATGAATTCTTGGTGTTCATGTTTTTGGTATGGGCAAATGGCAGTTGTGCATTGATTATTATAACTGGCATCATGCGATGTAAATTTAATTGACTGTATGTATAGAATTCGGAATGATTTCGAGCTGTAACGTATCACTAGATAAGTATACAAGTTACTATTGATTTGGAAACGTTGTGTTTAATTAGTTTACAGGTGACCACTATTAAGTTAGAAAATTTATTACAAATCAATGCTATTTTATTAAACACATGTACACCGTATTATTTCCGCACAATAAAACACATTTTAACAGCAGTTACTTTTCTTTCAATGAAACTATTTGGTAAATCTCTTTGTTAAATTAAAACTGTTTACTATTATAATTAGTGGATTTTTGTTAAGATAGGAACAACTCGGTTAATTACTTGTGAAATATGAATGTACTCTTTGTAGTTGAAGTGTTTGCAATCTTAGTTGTAGTAATAAATAGAGTGCTGGAAACCACAGTGCACAAATTTAAGTGCTTGAGGTTTTAGGTTCACCATATCAAGGAATAACCTGGCACTTTACCAGGTTATCCAAACAGAACTTGATGTTTATTTTTATAAAAACAACACGAGAACTGAGATACCGAGGTACCAGGAAAAATAACAACATTTAACCTTTGTAAAATGTAATAGTTTGACGTTTAAATAGACGATAGTGGTACGCTTCAACTACGTTCTCCATTGTTTATTTCTTTGAGCAAATATTGTTTCTTTTAAATTTCACCACCCAACACTTCCCCACCTTATAGTGCCAGAATCCTATATAATAGTTTTGTTGAATAAGTTTAACAATTACTTCGAGGTAATAATGTGTCATCCAGATAAACCTAAAACATCTGAACTGTAGTACTTTGTTGTAAGCTAACGTCCAAAATACAGGTAACATTAAACTATAAACTGACGTTCAGAATTAATAAAATAAACTTTAAACTTTAATGCAATAAAGTGAAGATCAGAAACAATATATACACTTATGAAACGTACGATACTCACTCGATGGCGTTGTTGGTGTCGTTGTGCCTGTTGGAGGTGTTGAGGTGTAAATAAATGGCGTGGTGGTTGTAGACGACGGTGGTGTTGTCCTTGATGCTGTGTAGAAAATACGGAAGAAGTGGATTAAACACAAATACTATGCATCTTAAATAGTTGTAGTCATAGATTGTATTATACTGCATTATCAGCATATTAATCGTGACGGATATGCAATATTAAATTTACAAATACCTTACACCTTACACACGTTGAAAGATTATGATAATTAACAGAATCAATACATGAGTACATAAAAGTAATAATGTTGGCTTTAGTACTTTAAAAATCATTAGAATTATTCACCGTCACCTTATCCATCAAATAGTAAACGATAGGAACAACTTTACATTTGGGTAGGAATTATATGTGTTGTATACTTTTCGAATGATAAAAGTAGTGTATTTTTCATAATTACAGAAATAATGCCGACTCCAGAGCAAATGTTATGGCATTTTAAATCTGATACACAAGGACAAGTTATATACATATCGAAAACAAACTGTTAGTGCAGAAACCATATTCCGATAGGTGTAATTTTGAAGTATTTAGCATTCCTCTTAGAAACTAAACAACCCAAAATGAACTAGTGATGTCTTGTTTTGCAACTATAACTTTTGACAGAGAAAAGTAATGATTTTGCATTATTATTGGACTATTAAGCGATGCAAAAGCACAAATGAGAAATCACTGGAACATTAGTTCGGATTCGGGATTAAGGTGGAACAAAATTAGAACATTTGTCCAGAAAGAAACAATCAAATACTGAAGGAAAACCAGATTCCTTAGATGTAAATTAGAAATTGCGCCATTTTCGTCGATAACAAATATTTCTATAAAGAACGATGTTTTGTGCAATGAGGTTGTGGGAGAAGTGTACTTTGATAAAATGTACCTAAAGTAGTCGTTGGGAAGGTAACGCCATGAGGTGTTACAGTCGTAGTTACAGGGGTCGCTGCAAAACACAACAGAAGCAAATTCGCATTAACATGAACACTGATTAAATCTAATTAATCATTTCCACTAAATAATAATGAAAGGATACTTCAAATAGTGAAATTCATTACTGTAATCATGACTATCTGAAATAAATACCACATTGCCCAAATTCTTTCATAGTTCACAAAAGTGCAATATATTATTGAACTGAAATAGAGTTTAGAATTTATAATTTAGACTCTGAGTACTGGTACAAATATATTCTTCAGGACGCGAGCACTTGGTACGTATACGAACTATTACAACGAAATGCTCTGTTGATATTGAATTAAAAACAAATAAATGAAAAGAATTGACAAAGCGAATGACTCACTCCATGGCGTTGTCTGTGTCAAAGCTGTAGAATATATTGGAGAAGTGACAGTTGGTGATGTTATACGGGATGTAGATGTTGTTGATGTTGAAGTTGTAGTTGATCCTGCGTTTAAACGAACAATATAAACACCTTTTAAACAGAACTATTCATCAACCTAATATGTAATATTAAAAGCACATGTTTCATGCCGTTTTCACTACAATTTAAGATTGTCAGCAAAAAGAGAATACGTTTATGTACACATACATTACGAACGAATAATAAAGAAGACGATTAATTAAAGTTTTTGATGAAAACTAATCCAGATTCGCATTACAAGAAAAATCAACATGTATAACGGATATGATTAATCTGAGTGATGCATTAGACTATTGCACATTTCTGCAACCGACTGTTACAAACGCATTGCATAAATGTTCGTACACTATAACAATAACTGTTGCTGAACATGTTACTAGTAAAGTAGATTATGTGTTCTAAGAATGATATTCCGACCTATATGACAGTCCCTAAATATAACTGCAAACATGAACTGTTATAATATTTCGAATCGTACTTTTGCCACAGACGATGACGCTAATGACTCTTATGTACGGCGTGACAGCTGTGTCAGTAGGAACGACACGAATCCTCAGTTTGGAGTCTGGTACGTATTCTTGGATGACAACAGTCTCTGGAACATTGGCCTCTGGATTGGTAAGCTCTTTCTGCAAGAGGACCAGTCAAAGTACAATTGAAATTCTGGACTTTAGAAGTGAGTTTGTCATTTAGACTAATCAGCTTCCACAGTACCATTAAATAGGAAGATACATATCGAGACCTTGAATATGTGAAATTCCTTGTTTCTAACAATTTCCATGTACCTGTTAATGATATAAATATGTAACATTGCAAATAAAAACAATGTTTCTTTTAACAATGTAAAATTAATATATTATATCCAGAATCTTTGCAAATGCATCGATTACATAAAATTGAGCAACAGATTTACGATTACTATTAACGTACCTGTAGTTTTTCCTTATCGTCAAGCGCTACGAGAACGACTTTAGCCTTGGCAACTTCACCATTGGTTTCAAACGTGACTGAATAAAAGGTACCGTCCGTAACATCAGTTGGAATAACATACGTAACATGGAAAGCATCAGTGGCTTTGCCATAGAATGTGTTTCCGTTCGTCGCTCCAAGATTTGAATTTGTGAAGGTGTCTGCCGGACTGAGGGAGAACATCTCGCCATTACATGGAATGATTGCTGCAACAATGAAAGGAAGGAATTGGATTAGTAGCAAAGTGCACATGCATGCTTGGGGAAATTGCAGTTGTGCATTGATTATAACTAACATCATGCGATGTAAATGAATTGCGAATGATTTCGAGCTGTAACGTATCACTAGTAATGATATAATGTAATGTTGAAGGGTTTAGCATTCCTCTAGGACACTAAAAATCATATATAGTCAAGCGATGTCTTATTTCTACTATTGTTGAACTATACTAGAATAGGAAATTGAGTATTACTGGTTGGTGGTTCTGTAAGTGTCGTAGGGATGAGGATAGTTGTTTCTGATCTGATTACAGAGGTTGTTGCTGCAAAACACAGTAGAATCAAATTTAAAACAAAATAAAAGCAAAATTAAAACAAAAAACCATGAATACTTATTACATCTAATAAAATTTACTTATGGATTAATAAGAGAAAATTACTTGAAATAATAATTATCCTATTATTGTCATAATGTAGCCTAACACTGACATTTTTCAATAATATCCTAACTTTGCAAAATAATGCTGACCTTTATTTGATTTCAAATTTAGTCTCTACGCCTTGAACATTTGTGCATATCTGTTCTGCTGGTTGCATGAATCGAACACAAATATAAGAAGAACTAAATATAATTAGAAGATCAATAAAAGAATAAATAAGTTAATTAAAATAAAGTATCTATTCAAACGATACCCACTTGACTGCGTCACAGTTGATGTTGAGGAAGGCACAGTTGAAAGCGTTGTGGTTGTCGTTGATCCTGTGTTGGAAAGTACGCATACTGTACGTATATCATTTCATCCTAATAATTCATATTAAATGTGTTTTCTATGCTGCATTACGAACGTATGACTGTTGTTGTAAGCGAGTACATTTCTAACCACATATTTTATAAATGTGTAAAGTGTGTTAATAACGAAATGTATTTTTATGACTACTACTACTACTACTAATAATAATAATAAACATGGTTGTAGTGCAGAAGAACATAGAGTGCGGTCCATTTAAATGTATTGAACAAAACCGATGTCGTTTTTTGGATCCAGTATAATAACAACGTCATAAATCCGTCAAAAAATCTTAGAAAGCAAATTTGATGTACCAGAAATGGTAATTTTGAACGTACCAGAGTTAAAATAACCACTCAAGGAAATAATATGTTAGCACTTGCTTGATGTAATCGAAACCAGTTCGTCTGACTAATGGTCTCTCACTTGTTCATAACAATTTCATCCAATGGGGATAGAAATAAATTTATCATTAGTTAGAAAGTTATATATTCTGATTAGTTTGATTTTGACGTAACTCACGTCTGGTCATAAAAGTGATCGTAAGCTTACGAGAAGAGCACACGTTTTGCAGTTGTTGATGTTTTGTAACCTTGCATCCATTTCAGATTGCAGTGACTACAGTATTCAACCAGATCAGATTGGTATGTAACCAGCGTTGCCATCAGACTTATCAGGAAACGCATTGCTTGAAGTTGATTCCTGCTAATTCCGTTCGAGGGACACTATGAAAAAAAATTGAGCCATATGTTTGGATCGAGAATACAGTAAGTTCCTGGAACAATCCTCGTGGTGTGTTTGGGTAGTGCACATGAAGATTCTGAAAATTATTCGTGATGTGCTTTGATAGTGCATTCGAAAGTCGGACAATTCTTTGTTCCCATACATCAAATGGAGTGTAGTGTATCCTCTTTACATTTACACACACACCAAAGCAGATGATTCCCACATCTACTGGCTGCAGTGGCCCATAGCCTGTGAAGAAGCAGACTCAAACAACATTTGAAAATAGGCATATGGAAAGGCAACTTCGCTCACTGCAAAGTATAATTAAGGAGCAACTCTATGTTTCCAGTTTATTACTTGATAACTCTATTTTTTTTACATTCCAGTCTCAATTTCCTGCAATGGCATTTATTAGCCCAATACACGCACACAACATAATACATACAGCATATAAAAACAATGTCAAATATTAGCACACTAAATGCGAGCAGCTTAGTTCAAACATTAATTTTGTAGAAATAATAATCAACTTACATAGTACATGTCTAAAAAAAACACAAGTAAAACATATCAATAGCAAAAGTGCATGAACTATTTCTAAGTCCATTCTTACACAACTAGTCAGCTAACTCACCATCAAACTAACAGCCGTCTTTTAAAACTGGACTTCTTCTATGCCACTCCAAATTCAAGTGATCAGAAAATACAATTTTCTACAGAAAGTAAACTTTTTAATCTCAACCATTGGCTGGTCTCGTTCTTATATATCGTTACCATTCGATAATAAAAATACTCACTGGTTTGCAATACATCAGCAATTCTAGAATATTCTTGCATCAAGCTGTTTCTTTCAACTCAGACATTTTCAAAAATACCGTCATAAGGAGTGCTCAAGGTCGTGTTAGTCCAACAATTTAGCAATTTATATAACAATTTGACTTTTAAATAGGGATAGGCAAATTTACTCCGCCACACAATCAAGGTAGAACAGAAAACACTATACAATACTTCCAATGCAAATGTCCATTAAATAATGAAGAAAGATAAGCAATAATGGACATCACAAATCTGTTACACGTCCTACTCTCCACTCAATCACTACTTTATCTACAACCACAAACAGAAAAAATAATTCAAAAAACACTCATCAAATTCTTTACAGAAAAAAACAAAATGTACCTTATTAAAAACAAATAGGGTGTGAATTAAAAATCAACCAAACAACAACAAAACAATATAAATAAACTAATAAAAGGGCAGTCAACATCTGCAACACAAAGAAATAACCATCTTCATATGTACTATAACAAGTAACAGGAATAGGTTGACAAGAGGAAATCCTCGCAGGAACAAACCAAGACACCAAGACAGAGAACATCAAAAGATTAAAAGTCTATTGTGGTTTCTGTGAAGAAAGAAGTTATCGAAAAGACACACAGACGGTGAGCATTGGTCTCTCACTCAAGTGAATGGAGATCGATGCCAGTTCGGGGTGAATGACTTATGGGTGATTCTTTACCATTCCCTATATAAAAGTCGTGTGCGCAGAGTACAGTCCACATGATGGGATGATAAATCAGGTGTCATGCGCAACGGAAAAGATCCTAATCATTCATCAGTTGTCGGTTGCTCACGCAAATTTGCACTAAGAAAATCCACCAAGCACTCACACAAACGACTATTTTCCACACTCAGGACATTACAGCTATCTCTTTCAGAAAAAAAATACTTCTCATGCCGACAGCACCCTTCTGCAGAATAAGCGAGTTGGAAGCAGAAACAAAAATTGAATTAGGTATTTGTTTATAAACGTCACTTAAAGAAAACAATAACAACAGTGCAAATAATAAATACAAAAACAAACGTTGAAGAGAACGAGTGGATAATATTCGTAACTTAAAAAAGGTGAAAATAGACTTACCTGTTACTGACACGCTTGGAGGAATGGTCTGTGTGGTCGAGGAAGGCGGCGGTTGTGACTTTGACACACTTGGAGTCGTAATCTGTGTAACGGGTGGGGTTGACTGTGTGCTAGAGACTGTTGTGTATCCTTCTGTTGGATGCAGAAAAAACAACAACTAAAGGTTAAAATAATCAATATTGCAAGAATAGACGTATATATTATCTGCACGGAGACCCATCTTGGCGATGTGACTATCATGTCATATTTAAGTAAATGGACAAAAAATGTGTATAAATATTGATCAGTTAAAATCATTACTATGGGGACAAGATAGAAGGAATGCAACCATTAAGAGGATAACTTCAATATTTGTAAGATAATTTAGATTGTGAAGCAGACATATGGAAATAAAACTAACACTTTTAGTAAAAAAATATATATGTATAAGAAGCCTGCTGTAAGACAATAAATACATTATAAGTGGATTCAATGTAAATTGATATTTAAAAAGTTTATTTAAATAAGACAAAAGAGCGAGTAATCTGTATCTAAATACGAAACACGAAATAAATACATATCTATTTAAGAAAATCTGAGTATTATACATCATGAAGGGAAAACAGTACAAAAGAATATATTTATGAGAACTAACAAGAATAACTTAAATATGCACTAAATAGTATAAAGACATATTAGACTGTAGAAAAAAGATAATAAACTCTCTTGTGAAAAGTATACAAAGTGGAAAACACTTGTGAAAAGTCTTTACTGAAGAAAAAGTGTATTACAAATCAAGCATGTGAAAATAAAGGAAATGGTTTAATAAAGAATAATTATATACATAGTTTTAAGGGAATAACACGGCAGGTGAAAGACAGCACGTTCAAAGATCAAGATATTTGGGTTGTTCCTTCAACGTATTTGAACTTACCTTCGGACGAATTCAACAATCTGTTTGTCACTATTAATCTTATAGTTTTCAAATAAGTTATAAATTCAGTACTGCAAATGAGCAATGTGTATAACATTCGACAGCTGAAATGAGAGAGAGCAAAAATACAGACATTTTGTCTCTGTTCTATGTTATGCACAGAAGGTTGATACATTTTCACGAATATAATTTATTTACCAATCCTTCTACATACATTTCCTTGCATTATCTTGTGATAAACCCTAGAAGAATATTGCATATGAAGCAATGTGCACTGCAAAATAGCGATATGAGTGATATATGTGATAAAGGTCCAAATATCTTACCATTGCAAGTCAAGATACTTTTAATTTTCACTTCCTGGACATCAGTATTATCGTTCCTTAAGAACATAACAGTCAGTATACTGGTTCGTACATCCGTGAACCCCAAAGAAAATTCTCCAATGACACCCTGAAAGAAACGCGATATTTTAAGTACTCATGACTTCTTGCCAATAATGTATTAATAAAATCTAACTGTACAGAACTTATTTAATTTTAATATGTGTAATATGCATTAAATAAAAGAAACTACACATTTATTTTTTAAAACATCTTATTTTTCTGAAAGTATATCTATATATCTTCGTACGAAATGTAAGAGTCTATTCATCCATGTCATGTGACACTGGGTCGTATGTGCAGAACAAAACCCTGGCTGAAATAGATAAAGACGTCTTTGTATTGTATGCATGGTTAGGTTTTCTTAGGATGTTAAATGTTTTATTTTGAACATGTTAACATTTCTTTCTTTCAGAGGCTTATGCCAAACTTAGTATTTATTAATAGAGCAATTGTAGCCACACAGGCAAGCAAAACTGGCAGCCGAAAATAAAAACCCCGCAATACAAATAATTGCAAAGCCTAAGTGACCAGTGTAGCAAAATTGCCTTGATGACTTTGTTCTGATAACTTTTATCTTGTTAATTTTCTTTATTAAATTTCTTGTTATTATTTTAAACGCGTATTTGTTAGTGAAGTAATTTCTTTCGTTTGTTTCGTAGTCCAAAGTGATAATCTAATGATTACGTCTTGTCATTTATTCGTCTATTTTAGAGTGACGTACACAGTGACATAATACCACGGTTTGAAACCAAATTAAAGTATAATCAGGTCAGGAACAAAACAGCTCAAACCCGAAACAAAATAAAACAGAAACAGCCAAACACAGCCAAACTAAAAACCCTGAAACACAAGCAATTGCAGAGTCTAAGTGTCCAGTCAATTGCTCTATTAATAAATACTAAATTTGGAATAGGTATATATCCAAAACCACATACACGCCGATCCAGTTAATCCCTTGTCCGTTTATCGGCCAGTGATCACGCAAATTTAAACAACAAACACTCGCTCACCTATCTGATGCAAGTACTAACAATAAATCTGCCACATTGCATTCGTTCAGGTGTCTAACAGACACAGGATGCATTGTTACTAGATCTGAACAAGCATGATGTAATACACACACATCATTCAAATTACAATAGCGTTCAATTTAAATTGCAGCATGAAAATGTATATAAAGTATAAAGGGAATTCCCCATCATATAACATTCGAATCGTTTGCGTTATCTTCCTTCTAACCAAAATGTATGACCAGCAAGATGGATCGTTTGGGGGACCAGTCACGCGATCCGGATTTGATTCTGGCTCAGCACACAATGATATCAAGAGGACACAAAAGACACATCACGAAGACTAAACTGACGTCATGTCATAACGTGTTGTATGAAAGACTGAATGTTTTAGACCTCTCATTACTGGACATATTGTCACAAGCATATACTGCTAGTCGTAACATGGAAAAGACTCGTACTTTTGATTATGTCGAATTCATATTTCAAATGTACGTTTTTCACTATGAACACTTTACTGGATAGATCTGACAACTTTTCTCAATGCACTCAATACCTTTTG
This sequence comes from Sinotaia quadrata, assembly GCA_028829895.1. Lineage (NCBI taxonomy): Eukaryota > Metazoa > Mollusca > Gastropoda > Architaenioglossa > Viviparidae > Sinotaia > Sinotaia quadrata. The sequence continues at coordinate 94,139,887 of CM054183.1, read as the reverse complement.
GCAAGAGTTTATATTTTGTATACTATATAACTATCAGTAGGCGTTCTCTACATGTAATTTCCTACTTTCTAGATTTACGTGGGTAGGCTGGTTACCGGTAAATAGTCAAGGTAAGAAACAATATTGAAGCTAGAAGATTTAAGGATGAATGAATAGCCTTGGCGTCTGAGCGTTATGCTTAACTTTTTAATTATGTTTATAAGCAGCGTGAGGTAGATTTTTGTTTCCGTGAAATTTTGCACGGTGATGTGTATAAAGTTAAATAATATCTGTATATAGTGTGTAGCGCTTATATATAATGACTGAGTTGACAATTGTTTAGCAAATAAATTGTTATGTCTAACTTAAACGAAACTAGGGAGAGCTAGAATCATTTATCGCTATAACAATATAAAGACAATGAAGTTTAATATAAGTAGAGACTTAACTACGTAACGCATATGGCTGTTTGTCAGAAAACATACTTTTATTAAAACATAAGCTTTTCCTGAAATACTTACAGAGGTGTATACACACAGTTCTCCCTGTAATCAACCCCCCCCCCTCCAGCCAAATTCGATATTTATTCAGACTCTGACACTGAGCAACTCTGAAGACCCATATGGGGAAGGGGCACTTGATTTGTAAGTAATTGTATCTGTTATTTATTCAGTCACGGTCATTCTACCGCAGTCCCTTCGGCTGATTAGCTTTTAATAAAACATATGTAACTAGTTATACTCCTGTTGTATACATATATGATAAATATTCAGAAATCCCTTTTTTAACATATTCAAAAATAACTTTTTTAACACAGTAAAACATGTTTCTAACATAGTAAAATGAAACTATGTGACTAATTATACACCAACTTTATACATATGTGATAAATATTCAGAAAACGTTTTCACAAAGCAAATCAGTTAAGTTATATAACTTTTGTTTGGAATGAATTAATCATAGCGTACCAATTAAAATACAACTTACGTCAGTGGGTAGAGAAGACAGGAGTTCGCCAATGTCGTTGAAAACGTTGACTGATTTGACATTTCGAACTCTTCCAACTAATTTAAACAATTCGACTTGGTTTGCGAAGTCCACTTGCACATTAATTTGGTCCGCGTTGTAAGCACCACTCTTAAAGTCGCTTCCGTCATCCAACTGCATCTTGACGTTAGCAGTCACATCAACTATATCACTGCACTCTTTAGGAGCTGTAAATGTAAATGCATACGTTAGCAGTCACATCAACTATATCACTGCACTCTTTAGGAGCTGTAAATGTAAATGCATACGTTAGCAGTCACATCAACTATATTACTGCATTTTTTAGGAGCTGTAAATGTAAATGTATACGTTAGCAGTCACATCAACTATATTACTGCATTCTTTAGGAGCTGTAAATGTAAATGTATACGTTAGCAGTCACATCAACTATATCACTGCACTCTTTAGGAGCTGTAAATGTAAATGCAAGCGTTTCATTCTTGAAAGATCCAGATAAAGAGCTACATAGCAACTCAAGCGTTTGCAATAACTAATCTTATTATACATTGCTAACTCTTTCGAGTTAAAACAAATAGCTTCTTCCTGTCTGTTCTGATTAAAAATAAACAGTAAGATTAATAGTATGTGATAAATGTACAATAAATGTAAAAACACACTCAAAATTAATGCATTACAAACCATGACTAAAACGTGCAGAAATAATGATTTTGACACGTTAAATATTGAAACAGTGAAACTTATCATCAAACAAATGTTTAACGTTTTAAGGCAAACACAAATCTGTTAAACAGTAGAAACACACACACAAAACCAATAACTGTAATAAACAATTGTATAATCTGCACAAACTAGGAAAATATTAGCATTTTATTATTTTTAACAAATATTTCTTCAACCGAATTATGCAGTTGCACGTTAAAATTGCAAAAACACTCAAAATAAACCGATCGATAGTGGACTATTCCAATCCCCAGAAACAACAGACAAAGAAAACAACGAAGCAGGCATTAACACATACCTGGATCCAAAAACATCTCCATGGCCAGTAAGTACGACAAGCCGATGAAATATCAACAAAGCAAGCAAAGTACAAATGGTTGAAAGAAGCCGGATTGAAAGCAGAAACAGAAGCACTCATAACAACTGCACAAGATCAAACACTCAACACGAAATCACACAAAACGAAAATCATGAAAATCTCAAATGATTCCAAATATAGACTCTGCAAATCCATGGATGAGACAACAGAGCACATACTATCTAGGCGGCAGGTTCTGTCTAGAACAGAATACACCAAACGACAGAGCAACATGGCAAAACACATGTATAGAGGTCTGTGTGAAAACTATGACATAAAAACTCCAGAAAGAGGACTGATGCACCAACCAGAATCAGACTTCGATATAAGAACAGAACATGTTGATTCTTGCACGAAGACCAGACATTGGAGTTCTCAATAACTCCAACAGAACAGTAACAATCATTGATGTCGCTGTTCCAAGTGACAGAAACATTAAAAAACGTAAGAGAAAAAAATAGAAAAATATCAAGATCTCTATTAGAAATTCAGAGGCTGTGGAATGTAAAAGCAGAAGTGATACCTACAGTGATTGGGGCCTTGACATCTGAATTGGAAGGCTATCTGAAAAAACTCCTTGGAAACCACAGATTCGCTCCACTACTAAAAGCTCCACTACTCAGAAGTGCCTACATCCTCCGTAAAACCTTGAATCTCCCAGAATCTTGGTAAGATTCCGAGACCTTGGATCACAACCAACAGTCAAACAGAAGTCGTGGAAACACATTGAATAATAATAATCATGATCAGTAATAAAGAGGTGCATGTCATACGATAAAATGATACATTTATAAAATTAAAATAAAAAGCAAAATATTGTTATAGAGCCTTTATGCATAAATTTAGAATCTTAATACAATTCCAGTTTGCGGTTAAGCATTCGATGTAAAAAGTGTAATAAAGATATATTAATACTGAATCAGCTTGATCAGTAACGCATGTTTCAAAATGTTAAAATTAAGTTTTGGATCCAGAAGAGAGAAACAAAATTGTATTGATTACAAATGTAGTTACCTCGCTGAAAATGTATGGAACATACACATAGCAAGTTATACATATTTAATTCATATTATGTATATTTAGTGTCCACGTTTCCTTGTCTATATCGTGCAAAAAGTGCGTCGAGAGCAACAAGTTTGACGTTTACTTAAAATGATGGTAACTGGAACTGTTTTTAATTCTTTCGACGCGTACTTAAAACATTTAATTAAAGAAAAAACCTTGGGAAAAAATGCACTCACTAGTATTTATTGACGTTGTGGTCGATGAAGTTGTGATCGTTGACCTTGAAGATGGTGGTGTCATAGTTGAAGTTGAATAAGGAGGAGAAGCGGTGGACATTGACGTTGTTGATGACACTGGAGTAGTTGACGAGATCACTGTTATTTAAAGCAGTTATGTACATTTTTGTCACGGCGTTTCGAATACTCACAAAATACAGAATGAGACATTGATAAGAAGTTATTAATAATCATCAAGAGAAAATACCGTGCATATTTAAATACTCACAAAATACAGAATGAGACATTGATAAGAAGTTATTAATAGTCATCAAGAGAAAATACCGTGCATATTTAAATACTCACAAAATACAGAATGAGACATTGATAAGAAGTTATTAATAGTCATCAAGAGAAAATACCGTGCATATTTAAATACTCACAAAATACAGAATGAGACATTGATAAGAAGTTATTAATAGTCATCAAGAGAAAATACCGTGCATATTTAAATACTCACAAAATACAGAATGAGACATTGATAAGAAGTTATTAATAATCATCAAGAGAAAATACCGTGCATATTTAAATACTCACAAAATACAGAATGAGACATTGATAAGAAGTTATTAATAGTCATCAAGAGAAAATACCGTGCATATTTAAATACTCACAAAATACAGAATGAGACATTGATAAGAAGTTATTAATATATAGTCATCAAGAGAAAATACCGTGCATATTTAAACTGAACGATTGACAGTATGGTGTGATCTGCACAAGATGGTCATGGTATTTCAAATATTTTCTGTCTGTGTATTTCGAATAGCATAATGTGAGGTATTTCAATACAACCACATTGATTTTCATTATCATCCATATCATCACCAGAGGTCAATCCTGCACAGTTGTGAGATATATTATTTAGGGAAATCTATTTTTCGACTAAATCACCAACATTGAAACCGTTAACAACAGAAAGATACATTATTGTACGAAATACTTGTGGTACATTTTCAGTACTCCACATTATAATATAATGCAATATCTCGATGCATTAGTGAACGATGTGGAGCTACATGTGTTAGGAATCAAACGGGAGAACATTTTAATTAATTAAACGAAAAAACTAATTGCATTATTCCATATCTTACCTTTGACGCAGGCATTGATGCTAATGACTGTAATGCTAGGCGTCACAGCAGTGTCTGTAGGAACCACACGAATCCTCATTTTTAAATCTGGTATGAAATCATTCATGAAAACTGTCTGTGGCACATATGGTTCTGGGTAGGTCAGTTCTTTCTGTACAAACACATGTAGGAAATGGACATTTATAAGTTGATATTTGAAAAAGCTTAGTTTTGTTTGCAAGAGTCATATCAGTAGCATTTAATGTATTGGACATTGACATTAATTAGTTCACGTAATACATCGACCTCGAAATGAAAGTGGTTAATCTATAAACAGAATTGGAAACTTGGTGATTTCTTTCAAATATGACTAATATATTAAATTTAAATTACCCTTATCAACTATTTAAAATGCTTGGCCTGAAAGGTGTTGAATAAGAACACTTAATGATTATTGCGTACCTCTGTAATTTCACTGTCTGCGAGCGTCACCATGACGACTTTAGCCTTGTGGACTTCATCGTTGACAGCAAACGTTACTGAATAGAAATACCCAGTGTCCACGTATTCCGGAAGGACGTATGTGACGTGGAAAGCATCAGTGTCTTTTCCAGTGAACGTACTATCGATTGTCTTTCCAAGACTGGTGTATTTGTAAACCTCTGTTGGATTGAGTGGAATCGTCTCAAAACCATATAGGCACTGAGTTGCAGCTATGAAAAATCGATTAATTAATTAAATTAGATTAAGGGATTAAACATTTAAAATAGAGTATAATCATTATGAATGCATTTACACTACTTGCAATCAGCTTGACATGTCGAAACTGTTAATAAATTTGCAATATATTTATTATTTCTTTAGGGATGAAAATTTAGAAAATAAAGAAAAAAGTTGCACAAATATTTCATTATATAGTTTATGTGGTAGAGTAAATTTGGTTATCCCTATTTCTAAACTTAATAATTATATATTAATTGCCAATGTTAATATGACCCACAGTAGGTTACTGCTTACGACGATTTTTTAAATGTCAAAGTTCAAAGTAAGCAACTCAGGCGGAGAATATACTAAAAAATTACTGATGCAATCCAAAACAGTTCACACACTAAAATAATATTTTGACTAATATGAAGTTAATACCATATTAATTAATAAAAACGTCCAGAGAAACGAAAATAGGGTACTTACAGGTACTTGAAGGATAACTTGTTAATGTCGTAGTCGATGGTGGTGTAAATGTTAAAATTGAAGATGATGGTGTCACAGTCTGAGAAGTTGAAATTGAGGGAGTAGTTGGTGGTGTAGGTGGAGAAGGAGTTAGTGACGTTGACGATGGTGTCACAATTGGAGATGATGAATGAGGTGGAGTGAATGTTGATGTTGGTGTAGATACTGACGTTGTCGATGATACTGGACTAGTTGTTGAGAACACTGCGATTTAGAGGAGATTAATTATATAAGTAGATGAATTCATCGAAAGTGACGAAGCCGTCTGATACAAAATACAGAATGAGTTATCCTGCTTAATTCACAAAATCTATTAATAAACATCTGATGAAAGTAGCATGTTTCATGTAAACGATTATATACTTATAGATATGTATTGTGTCTTCGACAAGAGAATAGATAGCCAACAAAGCGATCACAACCTTTCTTCTGTATGTATGTTTCCTAACTACTCATTATTTACATGTTATAGTTATGTTTTTGTATAGAGTTGAATAGTTCCAACTTTATTTTACGCGAAAATAATATGATTGGCACGTATGTCCATTTAGGATTTGTTCTTATAGGACAGAACATGTACATTCTCATTGGTTTCCATCATTTTCTTTTCAAAAGAGCCTACTCTTTACTAACAACGAAACACATATAATTGCCCATGTATGAGAATTAATGTAACTTTATTTGTATTATTTATATATACTCGAGCATAATTTATTTTCAAATGAGGATATAAACCACCACGTCCAGAAATTACTGTGAAACATTTTCAGAAAACGATCGCTTACTGGAGAGAGACACACACAGAAAGAAATTGGAGACAGACAGAGATAGAGAGAGACAAAGACGTGGACAGACAGATAGATAAACAAAGGCACACAAATACAGATAGAATAACATAGAGAGTGAGAAGGAGAGAGAGACAAAGACGTGGACAGACAGATAGACAAACAAAAGGCATACAGATACATATAGAATAACATTGTTAGAGAGTGAGAAGGAGAGAGAGACAGTGAGAGGACGAGAGAGGAGAGTGTGAATCAAGTTCAATTAGAATCCAGACTAAATCATTACAACACGTACAATACAGGTAAAATACCACATCATTGAGTGTACATAGCCGAGTTTAAAGTTACACCTCTTGTATGACTTCAGTTCTATGCATGTGCATTTTCACATCCTAATGCCATGTGAATTTTACAATGACACAAAATTAGTGTATCCTACTGCCATGAACATGTTACACTGCCACAAAATCAGTATGTCCTACTGCATTGTGCATTTTACACTGACACAAAATTTGTTTGTCCTACTGCCATACGGACTTTTAAAAAATTATTATATATTGTAGCACTTTCGCAGAAAACATAAAAAGATGCATATATATGTTTACTTCTGCATTCATTTTCATAATAGTTTACATCTACTTATTTAGACTGCGTACCATCAGATCACTAATATTTTCAGAGTACTTTGCATGTACGTATTTTAACTGTGTACCATCAGATCACTAATATTTTCAGAGTACTTTGCATGTACGTATTTTAACTGTGTACCATCAGATCACTAATATTTTCAGAGTACTTTGCATGTACGTATTTTAACTGTGTACCATTAAATCACTAATATTTTCGGAGTAGTTTGCACGTACGCATTTTAACTGTGTACCATCAGATCACTAATATTTTCATACTAGTTTGCATATACCTATTTAATAGCCAACCATAGGATCGCTAATATTTTCAGAAAAATCACACAAATCTTACCGTCACTTATTTCACTTGTTTCAAGGTTTGATGTATTACGACTATTATTTGCAAAATGTCATTGTGTAAAAGAAATAATTATATAATACGTCGAGGCTGCAAATTCAAAAGACCGAAAATAAGAACCATTCATAACCAAACAACGTTATTGTGATAGTGTTTTACGACATCAGATTAGTGACATTTCTCAAAAATAGAAATATTCCGAATAGACTTTACTTAGTTTGTATATGTCTTGATTAATAATTACCACTTAATTCCTGAAATCATGAAAAGCATAATTTTATCTGGCGTTAGCATTTCAATATAATACATTTATTTTGCTTATCATTTATATCAATACTGAGAGTTCACTATTGTATGAATTCACTGTTTATGAATGTCACATATACATTTCTATGTGTGTATATGTCAGAAAATTTATTTTACTACGCAATCACCATAATTCAAATAGTTAATATTTCACAGAGCCATATAAGAACGAAACACATACATTACAATGTCAGTAGTATACATTGTAATATAGCATTCATATCTTGCACCATTCCAATACTGCAGTGTATATGGGGATATGATTGAGACCTGTGTAAGAGCAATCCGATTGGAGAAATGTTTCAACAAATCTAATGACGTCTGTTCATATCTTACCTTTGACGCAGGCATTGATGCTGATGACTGTAATGCTAGGCGTCAGGGCAGTGTCTGTAGGAACCACACGAATCCTCATTTTTAAATCTGGTATGAAATCATTCATGAAAACTGTCTGTGGCACATATGGTTCTGGGTAGGTCAGCTCTTTCTGTACAACATGAAAAATGTGGAAACTTACAAGTTCGTCTTTAAAAGTGTATATATTTATTTACACATTATCTCATTAGCATTTATTGTATTGAACGTGAAATGTATACTTTTATTTTCATGGTATGTACGTTAAGTATGGATGTAGAAAACAAATGCATATTTGCAAATAATATAATACCAAAAGCGAAAAAGGGAACGTAGATGATATCTTTGAAATTTAACTAATGCAATAATATATTTAAATGGAGATATTGCAAATAAATTTAGAAAACTTCTGAAACTGAAAGCGGGAAGAAGACACACGTTTCATGTTCATATCGTACCTCAGTAATTTCACTGTCAATGAGCGTCACCATGACGACTTTAGCCTTGTGGACTTCATCGTTGACAGCAAACGTCACTGAATAGAAATACCCAGTGTCCACATTTTCCGGAAGGACGTATGTGACGTGGAAAGCATCGGTATCTTTTCCAGTGAACGTACTATCGATTATCTTTCCCAGACTGGTGTATTTGTAAACCTCTGTTGGATTGAGTGGAATCATCTCAAAACCATATAGGCACTGGGTTGGAGCTGTGAAAAATCGATTATTAAATGAAACTGCAATATGGGATTTAAAGGTGAAGTATAGTATAGTCCTTATTAAACATATTTTCGTTCAGAAAAAGCATCAAAAGTAAAAGCCAGAATGTTTTGAATCTGTAATATATATTAGATTATTATATAACATATGTACTGAAACATTAAAGCCTATACGAAAGTAAAGTTTCCGTTGATTATTATCGTTTAAAGACGATGCCTAGTATTTGCTGCTAAAGATCTTTCACCAGTGACTACACGATTCAATGCGTAATTTCACAGTTAAATAAATATGTGTTCCTTGAATGAGTGAATGTACAAAAGGGCATTGATTTATAAGCTGAAGGATGGTGTTCTCCTTATGTGCAAACAAATTGTTAGTAGGTATTTAATTCTAATTATTCTATCACAACAAAAGTTTAGTGGACATAGATAACTGCAATAGTAATGTGATGAAATATAAATAGGAGCTTTAGCAAATGAAATCTATTTGTCAGAGTTATGTGACAAATGTTTACTACAAGTCAATGGCGAATGAACATTGGAACATAACCGATATTTCTGCATGTTTTACAAGAACATAAAGAAATATATTTGAATCTGTAATTTGAATGTCCTCTCCTCGCATATAAAATGAATATTATTCAATGCAGAGTTACCATAATTAAATACGAGCATGAATAATCTAGTCAGTAGTTGAATAAATACTTTACACGTGCAATATCATCCACACATTAATTAATTATTTTGATACACAAAACACACTGAATGTTATAAATTATTTCTGATTAACAAATAATTATATATTTCAAAGTATATAATTAAAAAACAGGTACGGTACTCACAAGTACTTGAAGGATAAATTGTTGATGTCGTTGTCGATGATGGTGTAGATGGTGGTGGCGCAGTTTGAGAAGTAGAAATTGAGGGTGTGGTTGAAGTTGTATATGAGGTTGTAGTTGGTGGCGTTGAAGATGGTGGTGTCACAGTCGGAGAAGATGATTGAGGTGGAGTGATTGTTGATGTAGTGGTGGTAGACACTGTGATTTATAGTGGATACATATATCTATTATAACTGAGAATGAATTCTACTAAAGCTTTGCAATTTTTCGAAATAAAAATGCAAATTATTATTCATGTTTAATTCACAAAAAGGTATTAATAAGTATCAGTTGTAAACAGATTGTAACATGATACACGAATCTCTCCCCTCCCCCATATATACCATTATTTTAGAAAATACAGCATACCAGTATTTAAATGACTGATATTTAAGCTTTAACAGGAGCAGTCATCAGGTCTAATCAGAAGATTAAAAGACTAAATATGTTCCAAACAATGTACTACTCACATCATTATGAACTAATAATTATCTAAATCACGAGAATTTAATTCACATGAGCATAAGTATGTAAATTTATGATAAGATACAGCGAGGAGTGGGGGCGCAGAGAGAGAGAAAGATGTGGGTAAGTACATGTAAAATTAAACTAGAGTCAAGATTAATGACAGCAAGTCGTGTTAAATTATAATAGGCTACTTCAGTAAGTCCGCACGACGGTCTTTCCAGAAACGATAACTCTTGTATGACATAGCCAGGTGTCAGCACAATGCACACCTTTTCCACGTGAGCTTCTTTAACATCAAATTGCTCTTTGCTGTTGGCGTGGTTCTTTGACATCAAAGTGCTCTTTGCTGTTGGTGTGTTTCTTTGACATCAAAGTGCTCTTTGCTGTTGGCATGTTTCTTTGACATCAGAGTGGTCTGTGATGTTGATGTGTTTTTTTGACACCAGAGCGTTATGTGATGTTAGTGTGTTTCTTTGACATCAGAGGGTTCTGTGATGTTAGTGTGTTTCTTTGACACCAGAGCGCTCTGTGATATTAGTGCGTTTCTTTGACACCAGAGCGCTCTGTGATATTAGTGTGTGCCATTAACAAACGACATGAAAACGATGCACTTTATAGCATGCACACTTGCCCATTGCATAAAAAATATTGAAGGGAACGTTTCTTGCGGACTGTCACGGGAAAAGGGGGATAATCTATCCAAAATGTATTTTTTCAATAATTACCTCCCTTACAGTGGATCACAGGAGTGTAGTTATTTGTTTATGTCATCTTATTGAAAGGTTGTTTACAACACGCACTGTATGAGTGAATGTGATATATGCATATGCATGTGTTTGTACGCGTGTGCATATAGAATCCATTTATAAAAATATTGTACTATAATAATTATTTATTTATCTATCTATTTATTTACTTATAATAAATTCACAGGATAGTGTTAGGTGCGCCAAGAGAGGGTAGCCACACGATTATAATAATTACATTTACAACATCTTAAATAGTCAAACAACAAAAAATACAAGCATGTGTTTATTTATAGTTTAGATACAAATTAAATGTAAGTATAAGATTTTTTTTTATTTCCATTTTTAAACAGCGACGCCACTCTAGATTGTTTGTGTTGTATTTGTATGTATGTTTGTTCTTGAATGTACAAAGTTAATTCCGTCATAAGAGCAACGAATCATTGCAATTTTATGGGTGAGTACACAATTTTCTTAAATAACCTTTGTTTAGCTTTAACTTTAAAATAATATATTTTTATTCCTTCTTATCATTTTTTTTAGATTTAATAAATGCGTGACTGGTTTTCTATTTCATTTAAACAGTACATTTTAAAATAGGTTTATAAATGATAAAATCATTTTCCAGTTTATTTTATTGCTATTATAAATTGATAAATTGTTCTCAGGGTGTTAGTACATTTCAAACGTGATAACCCATTTTCGCTCTCACTTCAATAAACCCCATCGTCTGGGGGTGTCTGATCTAAGCAAATTGACTGGTCGATAGGGAGCTGCTTTGATCTGAAAAAGCTCAACTAACAAATCTATCTATAAACAGTGGTCGTTAGGGATAGAGTTAAACTAATTAAACAGATTGCACAATGGCTTCAGTCCGTACTTACATTTGGCGCAGGCCACGATGCTGGTGACCGTAATAGTAGGCGTCACAGCAGTGTCTGTAGGAACCACACGAATCCTCATTTTTAAATCAGGGATGAAATCGTTCATGAATACTGTCTGTGGCACATATGGTTCTGGGTAGGTCAGCTCTTTCTGCACATGCACATGCAGACGTTGGACAAATACACTCACTGTGGATTGATTTGTGCGTGTGTATGTGTATGTGTGTATGTGTGTGTGTGTATGTGTGTGTGCGTGTGTGTGTGTGTGTGTGTGTGTGTGTGTGTGTGTGTGTGTGTGTGTGTGTGTGTGTGTGTAGTCTCGTTTGCAGTTGTGGTACTGGATATTGGACCTTACACAATTAATTCCAGTTAATGTGTGTCATATAAGAAAGTTGTTGAAACAAATACGGGTATTCTGCAAATAATTATAAACAGGAATGGAAGAAAGAAATATTTCTTTCAAACATAACCATTACATTATTTTAAACAATGTTTGAAAGTTATTTTTAAAAAAATTAGAAACTGAAATCGTTAAGAAGGCAAATGGTATATGTTGATACATTACCTCAGTAATTTCACTGTCTGTAAGCGTCACCATGACGACCTTAGCCTTGGACACTTCAGCGTCAACAGCAAACGTCACTGAATAGAAATATCCAGTGTCGACGTATTCAGGGAGGACGTATGTGACGTGGAAAGCGTCACTGTCTTTTCCAGTGAACGTACTATCGATTGTCTTTCCGAGACTGGTGTATTTGTAAACCTCTGTTGGATTGACTTGAATCGTCTCAAAACCATATGGGCACTGCGTTGGAGCTGTGAGAAATCGATTAATAAATGAAATTATATTATGGAACTAACATCTTGAAATATGTTGTAATCATTATAAACATATGCTCATTTAGATTTTCAAAAGACAGATTGTGTTTTAATTTGAATCAGAGCTCATGAAAGTTTCGGTCAAGATATAAGCATAAATAAACTTGCATTTATTTTCCATATTGAGTTTCCTTCTTCAAATGAATTATATATACAAATAAGATTTCATTCACACTGTTTCTATTGTCTGTAATGTACAACACATACGTACAACACAGCAAGGTTTTAGATTAACGTCTTTTTAGTCATGGTAAACTTGTAAATGCTGTTAATATTCTGTCATCAGCGAATGTACATTTCAGTGCCTAATGTGTATCACAATAAGAAAGAGTAATGTGCATTAATATAACAGGGACTAAATGCACAACTGTACATTAACAAATAAGAATGATGTTATCTCTTTTTCTAGAGGAAATTAGTAGAAGTTGTTAAATAGTCATAATTATTTTATTACGATTCACTAGGAAATACTCGTTCTTGTAAAACATTATGACAAATCAAAATACGAGATTAAGCAGATGTGTAACTATGCTGCAGACGACAGTTGAGTAAGACAAAGATACATAATTCCCATCTAACAAAATTTTAGCTAAAACACAGTGCACCTGCAGAACATGTACATCTACAGACCTCACCTGATCTCAGAAAAATACCTTAACGAGAACTAGAATGATCTTTCAAACGAGTGTTCGTTTCCGGTTAAAATGTGCAAGAGTACACAAAAATTAAAATCACAGATCACACAATTTGACTTTATACAGTGTGTAACATGGGAAATATAAAGACATTATTTACGTGATGTTTTATACTGTTTTAGATCTGCGACAAACACAAGCGTATAATTCATATAATATTTTTCTCGGATTCCGTGAGAAGAATTGTCTGACTATTATTATTCAATTTTTACTACAAGTCGGTGGCGCTTAAATGTTCAATACTGGTCGATCGTTCTGTGTGACGTTGTTACGTAATGCAAAAAAAGAAATAAAAGGAATGGAATTTTAGTATCACTCTTTCCTTCCATATTCAATACATGTTATGCAATAATAAATCGCTTATTATGAAAGTTACACAAAACTACACACAACAAATAAATACAGTTGTACAAAAAGCTTATAACAAATAGATTCAGATACGATTATTAAATTTGTTAAGGCTTACTCAGCTCAGTGCGCTTAGAAATACCTTTAACTGAAAAGGCACTCAATCATTAATGTATTCATATACACACACTGCAAAAAAAATTTTGGCTCATGTTTAGACATATATTGTCAAATTTAATTGAAAACATTTGGAGAAGCGGAAAGAGGGTACTCACAGGTACTTGAAGGATAACTGATCAATGTCGTTGTCGATGGTGATGTAAATGTTGAACTTGAAGATGGTGGTGATACAGTTGGAGAAGTTGAAATTGAGGGAGTAGTTGGTGGTGTAGGTGAAGAAGGAGTCAGTGACGTTGAAGATGGTGTCACAATTGGAGATGATGAATGAGGTGGAGTGAATGTTGATGTAGGTGTAGGTACTGACGTTGTCGACGATGCTGAACTAGTTGTTGAGAACACTGCGATTTAGAGTAGATTAATATATAAGTAGATGAATTCATCGAAAGTGATGAAGCCGACTGATACAAAATACAAAATGAGTTATCCTGCTTAATTCACAAGAAGTTATTATCTGATGTCAGTAGTATGAATCATGTAAATGATTATACATTAATCTAGACAACTATACTGTGGAATCTACAACAGAGTAGATAGTCAACAAAGTGAACATAACCTTTGAGTTTCTTCTATTTAAATATTTTATCTCTACTCATTACTTACTGTTTATAGTTATGTTGGTCTATAGAGTTCAATACTTACCCCTTCTTCCGGAACTAAAATGAGAGGGACATGTTCATTTAGTATTTCTTCATGTAGGCCAAATTAGAAACATTACAATCTCAAAATTTTCTAACAGACATTTTCAAACAGTTACTGTTTACAGCATTAAGAAAGATAATACCTAAATTATGAGAATTATTGTTCTTTGAATTATTTAAATTCACCCGTGCATAAATTATGTGCAAATGATGACGTAAATCATTACTTCTATATGTTGTTAACAGCAACACATTTGTTTTCAACATTTTTTTCTGCTGGAGATAGAGATAGCGACAGAGAGAGGGAGGAAGTTATGGGTGCGTAAGTAAGTTCATTAAGAACCAAGATTAGCGACTACAATTAATATTGCAGCAAAGGATCACGTCTTTAAGTCTTCACAGCTGATTTTCTAGTTACGATATCTCTTGCATGACTTTAGGTATTTACAGAATTCATATCTTTTCTATTTGCATTTCATCACTAACACAAACTTAAGGTTATATTCATAAGTGGCATGAATGGACTAATAGAAATGATTGCATTTCGTAGGATGCACACATAGATAGATAGATAGATAGATAGATAGATAGATAGATAGATAGATAGATAGATAGATAGATAGATAGATAGATAGATAGATAGATAGATAGATAGATAGATAGATAGAAGAAAAGGCTACGTTATCTGTTATTTCAATTGTGTCAATGTTTTTTTATTACGACTCTGACATATACCATAATGTAAATGAAATAGTTACATATACGTCAAGGCTGCATGTTCAAATTTATGGAAAGAAAAGCCATAATGCATAGACAACGTTACAACGTTATTTTGACAATAGTAAGATATATTTCTTAAAAATAAATATTTCGAACGGATTTCACTTAAGACAGTATACGTCTATAATAGTAATTACCACTTAATTTTTGAAATTATAAAAAACATCACATTACGTGTTCTTTGTGTAATATACATGTTCGCCTTTTCATAAAAAAAAATAACTATACATATATTTTCTTTATCAATTATACCAAACACTAGAGTTCAATATTGTATGAATGCCATGTTACGTAATAAGAATATAATGGAGAAACTATTGAGCAAATTTTATGGCATCTGTTCGTATCTTACCTTTGACACAGGCATCAATGCTGATGACTGTAATAGTAGGAGTCACAGCAGTGTCTGTAGGAACCACACGAATCCTCATTTTTAAATCTGGTATGAAATCGTTCATGAAAACTGTTTGTGGCACATATGGCTCTGGGTAGGTCAGCTCTTTCTGCAACAACACAATCAAAATGATGGAAAATTAAAACTTCATCTCTGGAAACACTTAGTTTTGTCTGCAACTATCCTCTCATTAGCATTTTTGTAACGAATATTCATAGTAGAGTATTATTTTCCGTGTGTTGGTATATGCAGGAAATAAGGATGTTGAAACTGAAGGGGGTATCGTGCATATATTATATAAAACCAGAAACTAAAATACAACGTTAATGATTTCTTTGAAACCTGAATAATATACTATACTTATTTGAAAAGTATTTGAAAAACTATTCAACAAGATGTATATAAACTAAAAACAAGAATCGGATTAAAGATTATTGGTTGGCTCTTTTTGTTTTTTTTTTGATAATTTCTTTTCCCTACAGGAAGCGCACTAGACATTTCATCTTGCGATGTTCCATGTCATGGTTTGTTTCTGTGTTGATTTTCTGTTCTCATCTTATTCTGAAGAGGGCATTCTACTTGTTATAGTTCTGTTAGGTGGTTAGTTCTTTATGTGCAGGTGATGACGTGCTTTTATTAGTTTATTTGGCTTTTTTGTTATGTTTCATGTTGTTTTTTTAAGTCACCACCTAAAATATTTTAAAGAAGGTTATTGTGCTTGTTTCTGTAAGGAAATTGGTGAGTGTTTTAAAAAAAAATATTTTCTGTTTGTGGCTGTGGATAAAGTAGTGATTGAGTGGAGAATGGGACTTATAACTTATTTGTGGTGTCAATGATTGTTCTTCTTTCTTCATTGTTGTATTGGACAATGCAATAAGAAATGTTGTTTATTGTTTTCTGTTCTGCAGTGATTGCATGTTTTTGTTTGACCTGAAATCTTGTGTGTTAGATTCATGCTAACATACCTCAGTAATTTCACTGTCTGTGAGCGTCACCATGACGACCTTAGCCTTGGACACTTCATCGTCGACAGCAAACGTCACTGAATAGAAATAACCAGTGTCGACGTATTGCGGAAGGACGTATGTGACGTGGAAAGCATCAGTGTCTTTTCCAGTGAACGTACTACCAATTGTCTTTCCAAGACTGGTGTATTTGTAAACCTCTGTTGGATTGAGCGAAATGAACCCAAAACCATAAGGACACTGGGTTTCAGCTGCAATAATTGTTTAAATAATGAAATTAGATCGTAGCATTAAACAATGATTAAGTACATCACCAATCTTTCTATAAGGTTTATAAACACATTAAAGTATATCAAAACTGAAATGCCATATCTTTTCATTCTTGTCTTTTCATAATAAAATTAATATTATGGAAATGTAGACATTTGACAATACATATAATTCATTTTAGAGTTAAAATTATTATAAATATGTATAATCTATTCAGTGCATACTAAGAAATACTTTAGAAGTGAAATGCAATTCAAATATTAATTAATTATTAATTTTTTATATACAATGTGGTAAATTCTTCTGGAGTAAAATGCAAAGATAAATTTAAGCGTGTTTAATTAAAGATAAAACCTGAAAAGAGATAATAATGTCACTCACAAGTACTGGAAGGATAACTTTCTGATGTTGAGGTCGATGGTGGTGTAAATTCTGAACTTGAAGACGGTTGTGACACAGTGGAAGTTAAAATTGAAGGTGTGGTTGTAGATGTATGTAAGGATGTAGTCGGTGACATTGACGATGGTGTCACAGTTGAAGGAGGCGGAGTTATTGTTGATGTAGGGGTGGATACTGACGTTGTCGATGATACTGGACTTGTAGTTGAGGACACTGTGATTTACAACGAATACACATTTAGATATATGAATGAATTCAAGTAAAATGTCACATTTTTCCTATACGAAATACAAATTTATAATCCTATTTTAGTAACAGGCAAATATTAATAAGTATTTGCTGTAAATAGCATGTAACATGATAATGAGTATAATAGAACTTAGTCATTCAATCATGTCTATGTTCCCTATCTATTCACATTCTCTCTTCAATCTGAGGATAAAGAATTTAGTCTTTCTTATATCTTTATTTTACAAAATGTTTTAAAATGATTGGCATTTAAGTTCTTTGTAGATTGGCGCATGATGGTCAGATCATGATGTTTCAAAAGCTTTTAATACGTACAGCAAGCAGTGCTATGAACCAGACATAATTACATAAATCTCGAGAATTATTGTAGCATTGTGTGACGCCAACGCCATTTGGTTAGTGCTTCAGATTATTATTATAATCAATATTTCATAACTAATAACAAGTGATGAGAATCGTAATTTATTTTATTAATGATCCTCCAGCAGACACCATTATCTCACTCATTTGGCAGATATACGGGCGCTGTAAACATTTCCTCTCTTCCACAACATTTAAAGAGAAATATTTACTGTCACACAATATTCCGTAGGCGGAAACGTCTTATTAAAGAAGAAGACAAATCCGTCTTTAATCTATATTTAGCGAGATCCCATCCACTCACATGCTTCCCCAACATAAGTATATCAATATAAATAAGAAGGTCAATATATTTAACAATAAAGTTATTAAATCAACAAATATACATTTTACAAATACCATGAAACAGATTACTTGACATCAATATCTCCACGAAACCATTGTTCGTATATGTTCACAATCATAGAGAGAATACAAGTAACAGGGTAATTTCTTTTATCAGAGGACAGAAATGGAGGTATTAGAAATAAGCACTAATAGCTATTTTACATAACCTTGTTTAACTGCTGTCTCAATAGTCCATCCACACATTTTTGCAACAAAGACACAAGTTTATATTCAGGTCCATATGCTTCACTTAACGTTTAAAAACAAAATGTTCCACTACTTAATCTCGCGAGTTAATCTGCCGCGTCTTATCTACTCCTTCAAGCAGAACAATAAATGCAGTGATTTCCAACAATTTCTCTACACCAGAAATTGGTCAGGAAGTGAACATATCTTTCCGCCATACATCAATGGAGTGTAGTGTATTCCTACACTTACACGTCACTTCACCCATTTACCACGGTCGGTAGTAGCGATTTTCAAGCAATAAACCAGGAGGTTCAAATCAAACGTTGAAATTAAAATGAAAAGTGTGTTTGTTTCATCAAGCTAATGGCTGCCTTTCATAAAAGGACTTCTTGCAACTTCAAATTCAAGTGATCCGACAATAGATTTCTCTCCAGCAGGTAAACTTTTTAATCTCAGCCCATTGGCTGGTCTCATTCTCATAAATTAAAACCATTGGATAATAAAAAACTACAACTTTATATAACAATTAAATTAGAAATTACAGAGTGGCAACTTTACTCTGCTTTACACAGATTAAATTCACAAATACACAAATATGAGTAAACGAAGATATAAACCATCGCTTGCATACGTTGTTGTTAACAAACTTGTACTTTTTTAATAGATAACATGTGTGTGTGTGTGTGTGTGTGTGTGTGTGTGTGTGTGTGTGTATGTGCGTGTGTGTGTGTGTGTGTGTGTGTGTGTGTGTGCATGCGTGTGTGAGTGAGAGAGAGAGCAGAGAGAGAGAGAGAGACTGACAGAGACAGACAGAGAATGTAAAGTTCAGCTAGAGTCAAGATTAATGACTGCAAGCCGCGCTATAGCAATAGACCACTTTGGTAAGTTCGCTCAAAGAGTTACTGAAAACGAAGACTCTTGTACGATTGAGGGAGTCTACATAATACACAACTTTCCAAGTACGTTTTATTCACATCAAATTGTCTGTGTGTCCTACCCACCTACCTACCTGCCTACCTACATACCTATCTATCTATCTATCTATCTATCTATCTATCTATCTATCTATCTATCTATCTATCTATCTATCTATCTATCTATCTATCTATCTATCTATCTATCTATCTAAATGTCTGTATCTATCAATATATACTACTGGTAGAACTGGTAAAAATTAACTATTTAGAGAATGTTACCTGTTGTAGTGGTTGCTTGTGTAAGTGTAGTGATGTCGTGATAAGGTGTTACTGATGTAGTTAAAGATGAAGTTGTAGTTGATCTTGCAGTGGCAGTTGGTGTTGCAGTGGCAGTTGATGTTGCAGTTGAAGTTGTAGAGGCTACTGTGGAAGTTACTGCAAATAAAAATTAGAAGCAAAATATAATGAATAAAATGTTAAATATTCTTGCATAGCTATTAATGTGTTTGACACTTTTTTCTTGTAATATTTATTCACCTAGGCCAGATTAGTAATATTACAATCAAATTATCTTCCAAGAAACTGTTCCAATGAAAATTTTGTAAAACCGCCCTGTCTCAGACATAATGAACTAAATAATGCAACGAGCATACATTACAGGCAGCTCAGGGCATAATCCAAATGAAATAACCCGTGATATGGAGAGAGGGGAGAGAGAGAGAGAGAGAGAGAGAGAGAGAGAGAGAGAGAGAGAGAGAGAGAGAGAGAGAGAGAGAGAGAGAGAGAGAGAGAGAGAAAAGCACAATGCCTAAAAGCCGTACTATCATAAAAAAGATCACATCTCGGAGTTTCAAGAAACGAAAACTCAACTAGAGCAAAGCACAATGCCTAAAAGCCGTACTATCATAAAAAAGATCACATCTCGGAGTTTCAAGAAACGAAAACTCAACTAGAGCAAAGCACAATGCCTACAAGCCGTACTATTATAAAAAGATCACATCCCGGAATTTCAAGAAACAATAAATCAGATAGAGCCAAGCACAATAACTACAAGCCATACTATTACAAAAAGACCACATCCGTAAATCTGTACGTCGGAGTTTCAAGAAACGATAACTCCGTTAGAATAACAGATTCCTGCTGAATACGCGTTCGTCCATGCTTGATTCGCTGACCTCAAATTGCAGGATGCTGTAGGCGTACGAAATATACAGACGAGTAAACAATGCTGACGTTAATGAATACACGCACATGCTCACTCACTTTCTCTCACAAACACGCACGCGCACACACACACACATACACACGAAAGAAAAGAATCAAAATTAGCATTGATGTTTTGACTACCTTTAGGTAGAGATTGTAAGAACACGCTTTGATTGTTTATCATCCCATACTAAATATTTTAAAGAAATAATTACATAATACATAATCAGCATATACACACCTAAAGGAACACAAGAATGCTGCTAATCTCACGCATGACATTCATTTTGTGATATCTCGAAATGATTTTACATACAACACTTCGATTATGTGTGCAATAATTTCCATTTAAGACATGAATTCAAGAATATATCACACTCTGGGGTGTAAAATGTTCTTGACCGAGTGTCATACAAATGTAATTATTTTATTTTTCATTTCGTTCTTATTATCATTTTGTTCACTCTTCCATGCAAGTATGTCTGCCTGTCATATCTTGTTTGTAAACATATGAATCAGACTTATACTATTAAATTACCAGCATTCAAATCATTCAGCATTCAGAAATTCCGGTAAACAATGAAATATGTGTGTAAACAGCTTTTAGCATGTAAATTCAAATATAACGGTAATTTATCGCACCATTTCTATATTTTGCAGTGTCTAGGAATGTCTTGAGACCTGAGATTATAGGCATTTAAATGAACAAATTCTGCAACTAAACTAATTGAACTCTATAGATATTTGCGTCAGTCCGTACTTACATTTGACACAGGCACTGATGCTGATGACCGTTATACTAGGCTTCACAGCAGTGTTTGTGGGAACCACACGAATCCTCAGTTTTGAATCAGGTATGAAATTGTTCATGAAAACTGTCTGTGGAACATTTGGTGCTGGGTAGGTCAGGTCTTTCTGCATATACACATACAAGAGAGAGAGAGAGAGTAAGTTAAAGTGTCGTCTCTGGAACCATTTAGTTTTGTCTGAGAACATCACTTATTAGCGCGGATTGTACTGACATATTAAAATAATACTATTAATTTCAGTTTTCTGTCAAATGTATATACTAACGCTGATGAAGCGAAAGTGGATAATTTGCAAATAGTAAACACATATATATGTATTCAGAAATTTAAAATGGGTTATTTTTCCAAGCTAAGTAGTGATTTATTTTTAAACCTGCACGTAATTTTTATTTAATACAATGCTTAAAGACTGAAAATAAAAACTGAATAAAAGGTTTATGTTCATATAATACCTCGGTAACTTCACTGCCCGTAAGCGTCACCATAACGACTTTGGTCTTGGCGACTTCATTGTTGACAGAATACGTGACTGAAGAGAAATATCCAGTGGTGACGTTTATAGGAAGGGTGTATGTGACGTGGAAAGCATCGACACTTTTTCCTGTGAACGTAGTTCCGAATGTCGTTCCGAGGTTGGTCGATTTGTAACCCTCTTTTGGATTGAGTGAAATCCTCTCCAAACCATATGGACACTGGATTGAAGCTGAGAAAAGACAATTAGTTAATTAAACTATGGAATCAAACGTTGAATAATAATGTAATCTTTATAATCGTTCCTTCACTAAGAATAAGTTCGAAATACTAATACTGTTTATTATTCTGCAGTATAGTTTTGTTTAAAATTAAGTATATGTTAGTGAAGTAATTTCTATCTTTTATTTTCATACAATCTAATGATTACGTCTTGTCCTCTCTTCGTCTATTTATAATCGTTATATATTGGCGACGTACCTGTATATCGGAGTAACGGTTGCAGATATACATATCTAACCAGTGACCCCTACTCTGCATCGGCACTTGTAGACGTCTTGTATCACAACTAATTACACATATCTGATATGTCATTATTACAAAGTCACCCCAGGGTACAGCGGTAACAGTGTGCTAGAAGGCAAGGCAGTTTTAGGAATTTGGAATTACTTGGCTAGCTCTAGTTCATCACTGAGGTTTGGCAAAAGATAGTTTGCATCCTAGTGGTTGGGCTAGGAAGTGCTAGTTTTAGTCAGGTCACTGGACGGTGACTGGCAAGCGTTTCTCTTGTTTACATGTTGTCTCGTCTGATTAGGCGTGTAGCAAACATTTGGTGTCCGACTTTGAGCAGATATTCAGGTACGGCTGCTGATTTGTATTCAGTTTAAAAGTGTTTTCCTGAGGCATAAAGTTTGTTGGTTGGTTATTTAATTTAATTATTTGATTCTATAAGTTGGGTGGATACATCTAAGGACTATTTTTTTCTCTTTTATCTCTTCATTGTGGCTGTTTTGAAGTATTAATCCTGTCTTATTGTTGTCTATATTGTACCTTGTTTGATAATGGGTATATTGTTCTGGTGTATATTGCATTGAGAGGTGCGTGTTAAATTATGTTAGAGGATGGTAGTCGTTGATAGACTTAGAAACGGTCATACATAATGGTATCCGATTTCTCAACATATCAGACTAGTTTATCTTTTTCAATGTTTAAGGGGCAGCATTACTAGCATTATGTGTTGGTAAAGGATATCTGCGTATCTCTGTGGGTGAGATGCCGTATATCAGCCAGGGGCTGGTAGGAGTTTAGTGGCCAGGGAGGTGATAAGTCGGATCATATTACGGTCATGTGTTAGATGTCTGCTGACCCCACTATGTACACAGGCATGTGGGCGCATGCGCAGAGCCGACCGCTTTAGCCAGTTTTACCCATGATGTGTACTGAGAACATCAAGAAGATGAAAATTTTTCATGCAATCCCTGTGGGGTAAAAGAAGTTAACGTAACAACAACAACAACAACGAAGGTTTGGTTGTATGCGAACAGGGTTCATGTAGCAATTGTAGCCGAACACAGAGAGAGAGAAGTTTGATTGGCGGTATGCCGAGAGAGTGATGTGGACAGAGAGAGAAGTTTGATTGGCGGTATGCCGAGAGAGTGATGTGGACAGAGAGAGAAGTTTGATTGGCGGTATGCCGAGAGAGTGATGTGGACAGAGAGAGAAGATTGGCGGTATGCCGAGAGAGCGATGTGGACAGAGAGAGAAGTTTGATTGGCGGTATGCCGAGAGAGTGATGTGGACAGAGAGAGAAGTTTGATTGGCGGTATGCCGAGAGAGCGATGTGGACAGAGAGAAAGACAGAGTGTTTAGCGGTGTGTCGCCATGAATAAAGGCCTCATGTAAACATTAAACACAGAGTTGCGAGTTGTCATCTCCTGTTGTGGTTGTGTGGAAGGTTGGGCGTGTTGTCACCATCATCCTCGCATCCTGGGGTGACTAACAAACAACACTACGTCACACCCGATCACACACATATTAATCATTTTGGTACATATACAATTATTAATTATTCGATACTGATATGTATATATATGATATTAACGTACTGAATTGAAGAAACATGAATCGAAGAAATAACGAAACTCACAGGTAGTTGAAGGATAACCTGTTGTCGATGGAAGTGTTAATGTCGTCGTTGAAGATGGTGTCACAGTTCGAGAAGTTGAAACTGAGGGAGTGGTTGAAGTTGTAGTTAGAGATGTAGTTGAACGTGGTGTCACAGATGATGAAGTTGAAAGAGTGGGAGTGGTTGTTGATATAGGGGGCGATATTGACGTTGTTGATGACACTAGAGTAGTAGTTGTGGACACTGTGAATTACAGAGAGTAAGCGAGAGAGTGATATATATATATATATTGAAATATCGTGGTTTTAAAGATTGATTTATCATGTTTCATTCACAAGAAGTTTTTATTTGTACACTGCAGTATTGGGCATTTAACATAGTAAAACGACTTTATTCCTATACATATAAACTGAACATGTGTTATTACAATAAAATATCCACACAGAGATAAAGGTCTTTCATTTATTTGCATGTTTGCTGTTTATGCTTATGTTTGTGTTTATTGATAATATAATCTTTTCATCGTTTTTTATGAAATACCACGAGTTCTTATTTATAGGTTTAGCATTATAATTCTTTTAGAGTTACTAAATACGCAAGAGACCTTATTTTACAATCTAAAAAAAAAAAATCCAATAAATTTAAAAGATATAAGTCCTATTAGTGTGAAACATATTTTGCAAACATTAACTAAATTCATCTTCACATAATGTATTTCTGTTATTTTCTGTTACTCTCATACAAAACACCAGTTATTTCCATAAGATAATTATAAAATACCTCCCACCACAATTCATAAGTGCAGAAACCGAGTCAGAGCCCACAAATGATGTTTCTGTGAGGGTGACTTATGACGTCAATATTTATTAAAATGAGACAAATCTCAAGATAATAATTTAACTGAAATTAAGACGCCTGCTTACTTATTAAATAAGTACTATTTAATGCATGAAATCGTTACAATGTAGCGCAATATGTACGTAACATTATACTATTTAATTGTTAGTCTCTCCCGAGTCTCTAGTTTTATTTTTTATATTATATTAAAATACTCAAATATATTGAATCAAGCAATATGAAGTGTACTGGTATAAAAGTAAAGGGTACGTATACACGTTTAGCCCAATCACTTAAGTTACAGGGACAGACAGACCAGATGTTTTTCAGTTAAAATACTCGTGTAGGGCAAACGAAAGCTAATTAAATAAATTAATTACGACATAAATCTGACCCAAACCCAGTAGTAAGCAAAATACTCAGAAGCGTCAATGGGAGGACGGAAGTCTTAAGACCCGAGGAGGATTAACGGTAACAAGTTTTCGTCCATGAATGAGTAGGCGTGGGAAAATTTCTTGACCATTGGTCAAGGTGTGCTGTAGACATCACATGACAGAGGTAATAAACTTAAAGTGATGGACAAAAACTGAATTACTTCACTTTATGAAAATCCTGACTTTGCCTAGATGAAAGGGAGTATGATCTAAAAGTAAAGATCATAAAATTCTGTATAAACATTGAGTCTACAATGACTTGGCGAAAATGGCAAATGATGTTATAAAAAAATTCAGGACTCTTGAATACAGTGTTTTTTCTCTTTAATTTTCTTAGTATTAAGTGCGAGTGATATATATTTTTTTAAAACTCTCTGTGTGTATGTGTGTGTGTGTGTGTGTGTGTGTGTGTGGTTATGATGTTAAGTAGAATATCATGTATTGTAATCTTTAAATACATTTCAATTAGTGGACTTTGTGATCAGAGAGATTTTACCTCCAATACTGGCCCACTGCCAAATAATTGTGGCAGAATATAATATTCAATACAGCATGACTAATTGCAGGGTTTTTCAATATCCATTTTATTTCCCCATTTTCCCCTTCCTTTGTATGTTGGTTCTTCAACCTTCACCGCCAGGTGCTTTGAGACATTGCTGAATCTAGCCATGTCTAAAGCATCCAGAGGTGAGCTGACAAAATGATCAAAATCATGACATCGATTGTTCTCTGCACTGCATGGAAGTGGTGCAAAAGACAAAAGTAATAAGCGATAAGCTAAGTTTTAGCCATGTGTATAAGTGTCACAACTTGTGTACTCTATTTCTACTGAAATATTAAAAGAAGATCTGTAAAGGAATGATAAACTTTTCTTAGAGAAAAATAATAGCTATTAAGGAACTCTTAGGGCAGGCTACATCTCTCTGAGATAGCTAAATTAGGGATTTAAAATTGCTATATATATAAAATTCGAACTAATTGATTTTATCTGTTTTCTTTTAATGTTTAATAAATGTTTATTAATTTTTCATTCATCTTTGTGCCACTCCTTATCATCCTCATTTTATGTAAAATTCATTTTGTAATATGTGCACTGTCCCTGTTCTCTATTTTCATGAGGAAATACTCATTGGGGACTCGTCGAGCAACCGGAAGTGCTGGCCTCAAATTGCTGTTTTGTCTCTGATTATTAACTACTTTACGAGCGATCAACATTAGTTATTATTCCATTCATTTGTTTGTTGTTGTTTTTTATCCACACAAACACACAAACGCAATTCAATAAACAGGCATGATTTCGTCGATAATAAAAATTGTATCTATACATTTGATTCAAAGTATTTTATGCCTAAACAAACAATGATACTTCAAGTGGCTAATCAGTGATATCTATAGAAAAAAAATGTATAGAAAAACTTTTTGTGCTACACCTTTTAGTGCTATTATTTCTAATATAAATATACTTTCTTGCACCAATTAAAAAAAATATATTGTGAATGTGATGGAGGCATAAGTTTTTAAAATTCAAACTGGAGACATTCCTCAAATACATTAAAATCAACAGAAATACGTGCATACGATATTTTACCTTTGACGCAGGTAATGATTTCTAAGACTGTAATGCTAGGCGTCACAGCAGTGTCTGTAGGAACCACACGAATCCTCATTTTTAAATCAGGTATGAAATCGTTCATGAAAACTGTTTGTGGCATATAAGGTTCCGGGTAGGTCAGTTCTTTCTGCACATATACACAAAAAATGTAGTAGATAGAAAATGAATTAAAGGCTATTCATTTCTGGAATTGTTTTGTTATGAGGTTTACTGAAATTACATTTCTATTTTTGCTTTACTTTATATGCATGTAATAGTTTTTTTTTTTCTGAAAAGATGCTCATTCTCTATATCCGTTTGTCTGTTCATATATTTGTGAACAGGAATGGAAAATTAAAGATATTAAAATGAAAGATATGACTAAAATGTTATATATTTATTTGAATTATGCTTTAAAACTATTTCAAAATTAAATGAAAATGGATGCAAAGGTTTCATGTTCATAACACACCTCAGTAAATTCTCTAATTAATTTAAAGATATAACTAATTTATTATATATCTATTTAAATGATGCTTTAAAACTATTTCAAAGAAAGTTTTAAAAATTAAATGAGAATGGAGGCAAAGGTTTCATGTTTATATCACACCTGAGTAATTTCACTGTCAGTAAGCGTCACCATCACGACTTTGGCCTTGGACACTTCCTCGTCGACAGCAAACGTCACTGAATAGAAATATCCAGTGTCGACGTATTGTGGAAGGACGTATGTGACGTGGAAAGCATCAGTGTCTTTTCCAGTGAACGTACTATCGATTGTCTTTCCGAGACTGGTGTATTTATAAACCTCTGTTGGATTGAGTGGAATCGTCTCAAAACCATATGGGCACTGGGTTGCAGCTGTGAAAAATCGATTAATTAATTAAATTACATTGCATGATTTAACATTAAAACTATATTGTAATCTTTCTTGAGTTTATCTTCAGCCAGAATCAGCTCTAAATGTCAAGACTGTTTATTAATTTCTATCACGTGTTGAATTATAATTAACCTGTCTAGAACAAAAAGCACACAATTATCTCTATTTATATGCGGAGTTAGTTTTCCCATTGCTGATGTATTACATTTATAGATATTGATTTAAAACACCTCATACGAAAGGTGTGCAATGAATGTGTACATTTCCGAAGCCTATAATGTAGGAAGAATACTCAGAAAACAGTCAGGCTTTCGTTTGCCATATTTCTAACGATGGTATATAGTAATTGTTCCTAAAATTCTTTCATTATTTATTAATCTTTCACAACCTATTTCAAGGGATGAGAATATTAATTTTATTTTATTAATGTTCCTCCAACAGACACCAATCGTCTCACACTTTGGCGTTGTAAACTTTTTCTCTATTTCACAACATAAATCAAAATTTACAGTCATGCACAATGTTTCCAGGAGTGAAAAATGCCTAACTAAAGGAGAAGACAAATCCTACTTTTAATCTATATTTAGCAAGCCCCCCTCCCCCACTTTCTTCTCCAACACAAGATTATCAATTTCAATATGCGTAAGATGGTCAATAAATTTAACAATAAATTTATTAGAAGAAAAATCAAATATACATATGACAATTACAATGAAATAGATAACTTGACATCAATTTTCATGAATACATGTTCAAATAATTATAGTTTATATAGCCTCTTACTGCATAATATAATAATAAAATTACAGTTCAATAACAGAGTCAATAAAAATGGCAGGTTAGTCATATCAGAGAATAGAAATAGAGTTATTAAAATTAAATGTGTAAATTTACGTGACCTGGATTTAGCACTTCTTGACAGTCTTTCACTTGCTTTTACAATAATGTCACAGTGTCAATTCCCACAGTCTTTCATTTCCTTTGCAACAATGTCTCAATGTCAAACTGTCCATGCTCAGCATTTGTTCCTGCCACTGGAAACTCTGACACCATGCTATATTCTTGAATGTCTCCCCCCTGTCACTTCTTTCAAGCAGAACATGATCAGAGTGATACTTGTAAATTTACTATACTGGAATTGTCAAGAACATACCGGCATAGGTTCTGATACATTAAGAGTGCACCGCATACTCTCTTACGCTTACACAACTGCAACACACTGCAAGTTTCCTGCACTTCCCTGGTCACTCAAGTCACAACCAGTGAAGTGTAGTAGGGAACTTGAGAGTTACACTTGAGACTCAAACTCAAGAATCACAACTCCAGGTTGAATTCACACTCTCAGGGTGAAACTCAAAACCAAATTGGTACTTGATCACCGCAACATATAATCAGGGAGCAAGACCAAGTTTCCTATTCATCACAATATAACTCCATTCTCAAACTTACAATTCCTGCAATGGTATTTATTAGCTCCAGGCACGCACATGGTAAAGTAAATACAGTGTATCAATGTCACACAATACAACATATGGGTGCAGCTTAGTTCATACATTTGTAATAATAAAAGTTAATTAACACAGAACATTTCTAACATAAACACAAGTATAACATAACATAGGAAAAATGCATGAAATGTTTCCAAGTCTATTCTCCCTCAATCAGTCACTTAAACTCACAACTCAAGCTAATGACTGCCTTCAAGTTGGACTTTCTTCTTTTATTTAAAATTTAAATAAATGATTAGGGTGAAGAATTATCTACAGCAAGTGAACTCCTTAGACTCAGCCGTTTAACCTGTCTAGTTCTCATAAATCGTAATCATTGGACAATAGGAAACTGCTCACTCAGTTTCCATTAGGTCAGCGAATCTAAAATATTCTCGCCTGAGTCTGTTTACTTCAAAGTTGGACATCTTCAAAATAACACCATAAGGAGTGCCTAAGGTCGGGTCACTTTGACAATTTAGCAGTTTATATAACATTTTAAAATTAGGGAGGGGAAAATTTATATATCACTTGAAATAGTTTTAGCCTACATATTCTATCATTCTATTGTGTGACAGGCAGTGTCCGTGGGCAATGTACGCTCCTTGTTTGTTCACTTTTTCATTCTAATTATCATTTTAATAGCCGATAATTATTATTGTGTGAGCAACTAATTATTGCTGACATTCAAGTGATTTATTGCATAATCAGCCATGATCGTCTACGCTGAACACGGACACAGGAATTAGGTCAAGACCATCGATCATGAGACTTCTCATTTGTTATTGACATTATTATTAATTAGAATGCTTGTATATTTTATTGACGAATGTATGAAGCTAGTGCGTATTTCTTTCAGAGAGGTTATGTGTGGCGTTAGCGATAGTTCATTTGTATGCATAGATGATGAGAGCGAAATGAACACGTGTCCGTTAATCTGTGTTTCTTTTCTTTGTAAAACCATTTGAACCAAAAGTAGAATTAAATTATAGAGAGATGTAATTGTTAAAAATAAACCACTGCTTGGATTTTGATTACTGGGATCTATGATGATAGATTACGAATGTAAAATATTGATCTACTATTGTCACGTTTTATGAATGATCCTTGATTATGGGGATTCTGTTGAATTGTAAGATAGCGAATAGCTAAAGTTTTGTTGACGTGATAAATTGTAAAGTGATGTCCATTCACTGTCACCACGATTACCTTAATGTGAAATGGTAACTATTGTCATTTGGAAAGGGACTATTAATTATTATTATTGCAGCTTATCCTTTTTTGTGTGCCCTCCATTATCCAATTGTGAGTCATTTCTCCCATTTCAGGTTGACCCGGACCCCTCGTGATCTGTATGGAGAGACACGCTACCGATGGAATCCCGCGTGAACGACACAGTCAGTGGAACTGCACTCTTGTTTTCAAGGACGCAGCAAAATTATCCTCGAAACCCCTCACAATAGATAGTCTTGCTAATAACTTTGCATAACGACACCGACAGTGGAACTGCTCACCAGTTTTCAAGGACGCAGCAAAGTCGTCTTCGATACCACTCACCATATAAAATCTAGCTAATAACTTTACATAAGGAGACAGTTCTGAATAGAGCGATCACATTTGCTTGTTGTACTAGAATCGATATTTCTTCTTTATTGTTTATACTATTATATTTTTCTGTTATCTCAACTCATATTTTAATTAACCTTTGGAGCGACCGTTAAATAGGAACTGACTGGAGTGGGGTGAGGCGAGCGGCATGATATGTGAATGTTGTAATTAATTAAAAGGAAAGATAACGTTGCCAATTCCAGGGCACGTCGACTACTTGTCGCCTATATTGACTATTTAACTGTCCCATAACGTAAAGATATATTTTCAATGAACGTAAAGAAATAAACTGAAAAGAAAAAAATAATGGTACTCACAAGTACTTGAAGGATAGCTTGTAGATGTCGTTGTCGATGGGGGTGTAAATGTGGAACTGGAAGATGGTGGTGTCACAGTTGGAGAAGTTGAAACAGTGTGAGGGGTTGTAGTTGGTGACGAAGGTGGTGGTGTCAATGTTGGAGATGATGAATGAGGAGTGACTGTTGATATAGGTGGGGATATTGACGTTGTCGATGATACTGGACTTGTAGTTGAAGACTCTGTGAATTATAGTGGAAAATTATACTTTTATCTGTCTGTTCTTCAGTCCGCTAATCAATTTCGTTTCTTTAACACTTTTTCATTCGTGCCAGATAAATAACTTTACACTCATTCTTAATATTTACCATGAAACTGTTCCATGAACATACGCTGTATACAGGAACAAAATATAATTAACTAAATTACGAGAATTATTATTAACATTACGTAAAATCTCTTCAGATTAAATTATGGGCAGATAAGAATGTAAATCACAACTTCATGCGTTTTTGTGTTAACAAGTCATTTATTATTTGAACAAATAGTCTGGCAGCCTGTGTTTAATGTTCAGACAGAGTTGAGCACAATAAATACAAGCAGTACTATTTACAATAAAACACAACCTAGAAAGGACAACTCCTGTACGACTATAGATTTCTGCAGAATACGCATCATTTGCGCGTGCTTTCCACTGGCACGTGTTGTTATGTGCTGTATGCATCTGTCATTAGCAGACTAGTAAAAAACATCCCATTCGTGAAAATACACCTTTTGTTGCAAAATGAATAATACTTAGGTATTGCATATTTTTTCGAAAAGTTTGTAATAATATGATCTAATTGCATATAACCCGATCAGTAATAGTTTCAAATATCATCGGCGCAATGGGTTATTTAACTTGTTTCTCGGGATGTTGTATTCTGGGAATTGTCCGGTGCAGTCATACTAAATACCAGTTTGTTTTTGTTTTTTCCGGAGAGATATTTGTAGAACACATCTATACAGCTTATTTAAACGCAAGGTAACGCAAAACGATGTTATTGTAACAGTGATGTATGATTCCAATTTAGTGACATTTCTCAAGATGAGACACATCTGGATGTGACATCACTTAAGACAGCTCTTATAGATCAGCAATAATTACCATTCAATGCATGACATTATAAATGGTATTCAATTATGAGGATAATATGTTGGTAACTTGAATATTACCTATTTATTTCCCTTGTCATCCATTTCAATATGACAATTCCTTCTTGTATACAAACATTTCTGTCCATCATATGTATTTTTTGTATATGTGAATGGAAGTAGTTCCAGAATAAATCATCACCATTCAAGCACTTGAAAGCGTCAGATATGGACGAAATTCATGTAATTCTCTACCAGCAGTAAATACTCATATAAAATGTTAATTTGTCGCATCATTTCTATACTAAGAATTTTTGTGAATGTGATGGAGGCCAATGTAAAACTAAATTAATTACACATCAACAATAACTGAATAAATATGTATTTTACCTTTGACGCAGGCATCGATGGCGATGACTGTAACACTAGGCGTCACAGCAGTGTTTGTAGGAACCACACGAATCCTCATTTTTAAATCTGGTATGAAATCGTTCATGAAAACTGTTTGTGGCACATATGGCTCTGGGTAGGTCAGCTCTTTCTGCACATACACATGCATGGGAGAGATAATTAAAAGTTCGTCATTTTAATTTGAAAATAGCATTTGATGAATTAAAATTGAAATTATATTACTATTTTCAGTCTTCTGTCCAACGCACTTGTTAAGACTGTAGAATTGAAAGTGAGTGCTGTAACATATATGCAAACTGATTTTATTTAAATCGTTGAATCTTTCTAAAATCCAGGTCATTGCACAGCTTTACGTTATGACATACCTCAGTAATTTCACTGTCAGTCAGTGTCACCATGACGACCTTAGCCTTGGACACTTCATCGTCGACAGCAAACGTCACTGAATAGAAATATCCAGTGTCGACGTATTGTGGAAGGACGTATGTGACGTGGAAAGCATCAATGTCTTTTCCAGTGAACGTACTTCCGATTGTCTTTCCGAGACTGGTGTATTTGTAAACTTCGGTTGGATTCAGTTGAATCAACTCAAAACCATATGGGCACTGGGTTGCAGCTGTGAAAAATCGATTAATTAATTAAATTACATTGCATGATTAAACATTATATTGTAATCATTCTTGAGTTTATCTTCAGCCAGAATCAGCTCTAAATGTCAAGACTGTTTATTAATTTCTATCACGTGTTGAATTATAATTAACCTGTCTAGAACAAAAACCACACAATTATCTCTATTTATATGCGGCGTTAGTTTTCCCATTGCTGATGTATTACATTTATAGATATTGATTATACAACACCTCATACGAATGGTGTGCAATGAATGTGTACATTTCCTTAGCCTATAATGTAGGAAGAATACTCAGAAAACAGTCAGGCTTTCGTTTGCCATATTTCTAACGATGGTATATAGTAATTGTTCCTAAAATTCTTTCATTATTTATTAATCTTTCACAACCTATTTCAAGGGATGAGAATATTAATTTTATTTTATTAATGTTCCTCCAACTGACACCAATCGTCTCACACTTTGGCGTTGTAAACTTTTTCTCTATTTCACAACATAAATCAAAATTTACAGTCATGCACAATGTTTCCAGGAGTGAAAAATGCCTAACTAAAGGAGAAGACAAATCCTACTTTTAATCTATATTTAGCAAGCCCCCCTCCCCCACTTTCTTCTCCAACACAAGATTATCAATTTCAATATGCGTAAGATGGTCAATAAATTTAACAATAAATTTATTAGAAGAAAAATCAAATATACATATGACAATTACAATGAAATAGATAACTTGACATCAATTTTCATGAACCCATGTTCAAATAATTATAGTTTATATAGTCTCTTACTGCATAATATAATAATAAAATTACAGTTCAATAACAGAGTCAATAAAAATGGCAGGTTATTCATATCAGAGAATAGAAATAGAGTTATTAGAATTAAATGTGTAAATTTACGTGATCTGGATTTAGCACTTCTTGACAGTCTTTCACTTGCTTTTACAATAATGTCACAGTGTCAATTCACACAGTCTTTCATTTCCTTTGCAACAATGTCTCAATGTCAAACTGTCCATGCTCAGCATTTGTTCCTGCCACTGGAAACTCTGACACCATGCTATATTCTTGAATGCC
Source organism: Sinotaia quadrata (assembly GCA_028829895.1). Lineage (NCBI taxonomy): Eukaryota > Metazoa > Mollusca > Gastropoda > Architaenioglossa > Viviparidae > Sinotaia > Sinotaia quadrata. The sequence continues at coordinate 94,105,475 of CM054183.1, read as the reverse complement.
TCCCCCCTGTCACTTCTTTCAAGCAGAACACGATCAGAGTGATACTTGTAAATTTACTATACTGGAATTGTCAAGAACATACCGGCATAGGTTCTGATACATTAAGAGTGCACCGCATACTCTCTTACGCTTACACAACTGCAACACACTGCAAGTTTCCTGCACTTCCCTGGTCACTCAAGTCACAACCAGTGAAGTGCAGTAGGGAACTTGAGAGTTACACTTGAGACTCAAACTCAAGAATCACAACTCCAGGTTGAATTCACACTCTCAGGGTGAAACTCAAAACCAAATTGGTACTTGATCACCGCAACATATAATCAGGGAGCAAGACCAAGTTTCCTATTCATCACAATATAACTCCATTCTCAAACTTACAATTCCTGCAATGGTATTTATTAGCTCCAGGCACGCACATGGTAAAGTAAATACAGTGTATATATGTCACACAATACAACACATGGGTGCAGCTTAGTTCATACATGTGTAATAAAAGTTAATTAACACAGAACATTTCTAACATAAACACAAGTATAACATAACATAGGAAAAATGCATGAAATGTTTCCAAGTCTATTCTCCCTCAATCAGTCACTTAAACTCACAACTCAAGCTAATGACTGCCTTCAAGCTGGACTTTCTTCTTTTATTTAAAATTTATAAAATGATTAGGGTGAAGAATTATCTACAGCAAGTGAACTCCTTAGACTCAGCCCATTAGCCTGTCTAGTTCTCATAAATCGTAATCATTGGACAATAGGAAACTGCTCACTCAGTTTCCATTAGGTCAGCGAATCTAAAATATTCTCGCCTGAGTCTGTTTACTTCAAAGTTGGACATCTTCAAAATAACACCATAAGGAGTGCCTAAGGTCGGGTCACTTTGACAATTTAGCAGTTTTTATAACATTTTAAAATTAGGGAGGGGAAAATTTATATATCACTTGAAATAGTTTTAGCCTACATATTCTATCATTCTATTGTGTGACAGGCAGTGTCCGTGGGCAATGTACGCTCCTTGTTTGTTCACTTTTTCATTCTAATTATCATTTTAATAGCCGATAATTATTATTGTGTGAGCAACTAATTATTGTTGACTCTCAATTGATTTATTGCATAATCAGCCATGATCGTCTACGCTGAACACGGACACAGGAATTAGGTCAAGACCATCCATCATGAGACTTCTCATTTGTTATTGACATGTATTATTAATTAGAATGCTTGTATATTTTATTGACGAATGTATGAAGCTAGTGCGTATTTCTTTCAGAGAGGTTATGTGTGGCGTTAGCGATAGTTCATTTGTATTAGATGATGAGAGCTAAATGAACACGTGTCCGTTAAACTGTGTTTCTTTTCTTTGTAAAACCATTTGAACCAAAAGTAGAATTAAATTATAGAGAGATGTAATTGTTAAAAATAAACCACTGCTTGGATTTTGATTACTGGGATCTATGATGATAGATTACGAATGTAAAATATTGATCTACTATTGTCACGTTTTATGAATGATCCTTGATTATGGGGATTCTGTCGAATTGTAAGATAGCGAATAGCTAAAATTTTGTTGACGTGATAAATTGTAAAGTGATGTCTATTCACTGTCACCACGATTACCTTAATGTGAAATGGTAACTATTGTCATTTGGAAAGGGACTATTAATTATTATTATTGCAGTTTATCCTTTTTTGTGTGCCCTCCATTATCCAATTGTGAGTCATTTCTCCCATTTCAGGTTGACCCGGACCCCACGTGATCTGTATGGAGAGACACGCTACCGATGGAATCCCGCGTGAACGACACAGTCAGTGGAACTGCACTCTTGTTTTCAAGGACGCAGCAAAATTATCCTCGAAACCCCTCACAATAGATAATCTTGCTAATAACTTTGCATAACGACACCGACAGTGGAACTGCTCACCAGTTTTCAAGGACGCAGCAAAGTCGTCTTCGAAACCACTCACCATATAAAATCTAGCTAATAACTTTACATAAGGAGACAGTTCTGAATAGAGCGATCACATTTGCTTGTTGTACTAGAATCGATATTTCTTCTTTATTGTTTATACTATTATATTTTTCTGTTATCTCAACTCATATTTTAATTAACCTTTGGAGCGACCGTTAAATAGGAACTGACTGGGGTGGGGTGAGGCGAGCGGCAGGATATATGAATGTTGTAATTAATTAAAAGGAAAGATAACGTTGCCAATTCCAGGGCACGTCGACTACTTGTCGCCTATATTGACTATTTAACTGTCCCATAACGTAAAGATATATTTTCAATGAACGTAAAGAAATTAACTGAAAAGAAAAAAATAACGGTACTCACAAGTACTTGAAGGATAGCTTGTAGATGTCGTTGTCGATGGGGGTGTAAATGTGGAACTGGAAGATGGTGGTGTCACAGTTGGAGAAGTTGAAACAGTGTGAGGGGTTGTAGTTGGTGACGAAGGTGGTGGTGTCAATGTTGGAGAAGATGAATGAGGAGTGACTGTTGATATAGGTGGGGATATTGACGTTGTCGATGTTAATGGAGTTGTAGTCGAAGACTCTGTGAATTATAGTGGAAAATTATACTTTTATCTGTCTGTTCTTCAGTCCGCTAATCAATTTCGTTTCTTTAACACTTTTTCATTCGTGCCAGATAAATAACTTTACACTCATTCTTAATATTTACCATGAAACTGTTCCATGAACATACGCTGTATACAGGAACAAAATATAATTAACTAAATTACGAGAATTATTATTAACATTACGTAAAATCTCTTCAGATTAAATTATGGGCAGATAAGAAAGTAAATCACAACTTCATGCGTTTTTGTGTTAACAAGTCATTTATTATTTGAACAAATAGTCTGGCAGCCTGTGTTTAATGTTCAGACAGAGTTGAGCACAATAAATACAAGCCGTGCTATTTACAATAAAACACAACCTAGAAAGGACAACTCCTGTACGACTATAGATTTCTGCAGAATACGCATCATTTGCGCGTGCTTTCCACTGGCACGTGTTGTTATGTGCTGTAGGCATCTGTCATTAGCAGACTAGTAAAAAACATCCCATTCGTGAAAATACACCTTTTGTTGCAAAATGAATAATACTTAGGTATTGCATATTTTTTCGAAAAGTTTGTAATAATATGATCTAATTGCATATAACCCGATCAGTAATAGTTTCAAAAATCATCGGCGCAATGGGTTATTTAACTTGTTTCTCGGGATGTTGTATTCTGGGAATTGTCCGGTACAGTCATACTAAATACCAGTTTTGTTTTTTTTTTCAGGAGAGATATTTGTAGAACACATCTATACAACTTATTTAAACGCAAAGTAACGCAAAACGACGTTATTGTAACAGTGATGTATGATTCCAATTTAGTGACATTTCTCAAGATGA